>JAWNNO010003915.1:0-116834 GCA_035044985.1 Lordiphosa fenestrarum | reverse complement strand
TCAGGGATGCAAACCACTCGAAAATAAGTACTGGTTCGGTTCAGTGGTTCGCAGAATTTCTGAACCGCCGGTTCGGTTCAGTACATGGTTTTTGGAGCTAACTGAACCGCGGTTTCGGTTCGGTTCAGTGGTTCACAAAGGCAAATACAGAAATATAATTTCTGTAAAAATGTGACTATTCGAACTCTTTTGAAATTTAATTATTCTAACCCACTTGAATATCTTTAAAATCTTTGGAAGAATGTGCATAGTTATTATGTCGGACTTTCAGAATTCGTCTATAAATTCCTATAGGAATGCCCTTCGAAAAGAGAGAACGTCAGCTAGAAAAGAATACGTTCCATGCATCTTACATACCCTATTAATCATATCATACGAAAACGAGAGCGTAAGTTAAAGTCGGCCCTGCCCGACTTCGAAATACCCGCTACTCAGTTCAATTAGTGTTTAATAACCTCATGCGACTCGGATAAGTATGCAACATTTTTTATATATTTTTATATGAGATTGTAGATATTGGCCAAATAGACTACACTGCAAAATCTGAGCTCGATATCTTAAAAATTGTGGGAGTTATTCAACATTTTTTATCGCGGGTGCGGGAGGGGGCGTGTCCAAAATTTGAAACAAACTTGATCTGCCTACAGACAATACTAGCTTACATCTAAAATTTGGTTGTTCTAGCTCTTCTAGTCTCTGAGATCTAGGTGTTCATACGGACGGATGGACGGACGGACGGACGGACGGACGGACAGACGGACAGACGGACATGGCTATACCGACTCGGCTGTTGATGCTGATGAAGAATACATATACTTTATGATATCGGAGATGCTTTCTTCCGATATCATAAAGTTACTCTACGAGTAACGAGTATAAAAACTCTGCTGTCTAAGATTGTATTAAGGTAAAGAAGATTGAATTGAAAATATTGTCTACTAGAGGAAAAAGACATATTGATGACAGGAATATTAAGCGATAGGCGGACCATTGCAGAAGACTTACAGTATTACAAGTTGTACAATTTGTGTCAAGTCATATATGTAGAGGATCGAACAATGTATAAAATTTATCTTCGATTCAAATTCCCAAATTAATCAAAAACATTGGGGAAAGCAATTCCAGTTAATACTTGTGGGAAAGCTGAACCGAACCGAACCGTTTTTTTTGTGGTTTTCGGTTCGGTTCAGCACTTCTGATAGGAAGCCGGTTCGGTTTGCGGTTCGGTTCACTAGCTGGAATATGCGGTTCGGTTCGGTTCAAAACCGGTTCGGTTCAGAACCGGTTTGCATCCCTGTATGATATAGTCATCCGATTTGGCCATAAATTTGTAAAATGATGCGAAAGCATGTGAAACAAACAAATACAAAATTGCAGCATGCCACCATTAAAAACAAAACAATTTTTATACTCTGTACCGTAGGTACACAGAGTATTATAAGTTTGTGCAAAAGTATGTAACAGGCAGAAGGAAGCATCTCCGACCCCATAAAGTATATATATTCTTGATTAGCATGAACAGCCGAGTCGATATAGCCATGTCCGTCTGTCCATCTGTCCGTCCGTCCGTCTGTCTGTCCGTATGAACGTACAGATCTCAGAGATGGTAAGAGATAGAGGTTTGACATGTATGGGACATATGCTTCTTATGTCTGCAGGCAGATCAAGTTTATTTTCAATTTGGCCACGCCCCCTCCCGCCCCTGCAATTTAGAAAAAACGTCATATCTCCCACAGTTTTGAAGATATATGGCTTGTTCCTTCTGGACATATTTAGTTATTAGGATAACTTATCGATCCGCCAAAGGAATGAAGAAGATCGGATGAACGGTTTTCGAGTTATGATCAAAAGACAAATTTTCTTGGTACAGAGTATGTTATAGTCGGGCTTGACCGACTTTCTTTCTTGTTCAAACTAAGACTGTTTTTCAGACCAATCTTTTGAACGGCAGCTATACCATATAGTTGTCCGATTTTCATCAAACTTGACAGAATTATAAAAAAAGCATAGAAAACCTATGAATACAAAATTTGGAGACGTTTCTATGAAAAAGAAAAACGTTGTGCAGGGCTATACTTTCCCCCATTTTTCAATATCACACTTTGTGAAGCTAGCATTACAAGTCTATTTTGTACTATATCAAACATATTCTGTATTTAAATTAAGAACTCGCTTTTATTGAATTTTACATCTTACTGTAAATACACAATGTGCTTGATTCAAGAACGCTTGTGCTTATTTTCATAATATAAACATTCAAGTTTTGGTTTTAGAACGTTATGCACTCAATTTGAGTGCACCCAAGAACGGATCATTCTTGTAATTAGTACCAAACGGCTTAAATTCTATCCCCTTTGGAATGCCGGCAGGGCTTTTTTTGGAGTGTACATGCTTGCGATTGGTATAGAATCCTGCTGGACTCAAATAGCATCGTTCATAGATCTTGAACGATTTCTTAGCAGCCGATCAACGTATAGATTCTCAGTCATAATCGAAGTTAGCTTCCCCCTTCCAGCTTGTCACTGAAAAACAAAGACAATTGTCATATTTTTGTCATTTGATTTCCATGCACCATTACAAGACTCTCAAGTGGTCCACTTCTCCGACGATTCACCCATTTTCTGGCATTGCTCAATCGCGCTGTGAGCTGCATTTCTGTAGTTTTTGCCAGCGTCAAAAAAATAATAATAATAATAAGATGAGGCAAATAAAAAAGAAGCGTCTTTGTGCGGTTTTTTGCTGTTTTCATTATGAGCCATTATCACAAGCTGGCGACAACGAGGATGCTGGCGCTGGCAATGGCCACAATGGAACGCGCTTTGCACTTGTAACTAATGCGCCTTGTTTCAGGCGGCTGCCGTTGCTCCTTCAGAGCAAACAATGGCCACTTTTAGAGCAATGCTGCTGTTTGCCCCTAAAAATTGTCTTTATTTCAAATGCAATTTTCATTGAAATTCATTGCAAATTTCCATTCCTCTAGCTACTTATTTTTCAACGCTTTAAACGAAAGCGGCAAAACTTGTTCGTGTTGCTTGCTTGACATTCTCTGATGTTTTTAATTAATTTTGCTGCATTTCGCTGCAGCTGACAAGCAACTCAAGCCTAAGGCAAATCTCCGAGTTCAGTTTCAGCAATTAACAGAATGTGGCGTATGCGCGACGTCAACAGATACGTGGATACGCACCTGGGCAAAGAACTACAAGGATTTTGCGTGCCAAAGGGCGATGACAAAGCACAAAGCAACATTTAAGCAAATAGGGTGAGAAACTCGATATGGCAGAGGCAACGTTTTCGTTTTTCTACTTTCACCTGTCAAAGACAAAGGGAAAAGGAGTCTCCACTCTGGGGCTCTGAAAATCACAATGTCAGTTAGTCAGTCAGTCAGTCACTTAGTCACTCAATCAGCTTAACTACCAGTAATAACAACAACAGCCACCAAAAGAAATGTATGTAATCATGACACGGGGAGTCAGTGAGCCGGGCAGACCAGACCTTTGACAGCTGGAAACCACTTAAATTATATGCCTGCTGTGCCGTGCTGTCTGTGCCGTGCTGTCTGTGCCGGGCATGGCCATGCCCCACATGCCGCTCCGCCCACTTCTTATGGTAATTTTGTTGGCCTAGGCTCAAGCAATTGACATGAAGTGACTTGCTGCCTCCCCCCACAAATGTGATGTGGATGTGGCTTGGGCCTCCGCAAGGATATGACTCGAAATATCAAGCAAAGTGTTGGCAAATTAATGTTCCTATGCATGGATTGTGGACTGGGCAACAGGTGTGGGCCTTAAATGGTTTTGACATTGAGGCAAATGGCCACCGAGTGAGGCAACAGAATTTTATTAATTGCTTTGGATGGCCCAACTAATTGCCTTTCATGGAAAAGCAATGACTAAGCATGATGAATAGTAAACCGTTTGAAATCAAATGAAGTTGAAAACGTAGGAGCTCTAGCTGGTTAGGTTAATGGTTATACATGATTATTGTATTTGGGTATCGATCATTTTGAAGTGCTTCGGCAGGCCAAACTGCAAGCTAGATTATCTTTCGCTTTACGAAAATTTTCCTTGAGAAGCTTTCATGGCTAGTTACATCACAGCTTACCTATTTGCTTTTCTAAGTGAAGAAGATTCTACCATCGCAACCTACTTCACAGCTGTCGCCAATAGTTGATGAAGGTGACCAGTTGTGTTAAAGTTGTTAAGGAATCAAGTTCTTTACCTCATGCGCAGCAGCTACACACACTACCCGCTGCACCTCAACCCACAATATTAAATATTTCCATTTTGAGGCAAAAGTGCAAAAGTGTTGAGAACTTAACTATCATTAGTATCATTAGTTCACAAATCCATCAATCTTTTATGTTACATACCAGAAATCTAAATTAAGCAGAACCCAACTCATACAGAATGTGTTTTTGCTTACGATTGATTGATAAAAATTAAGAGCACTCTTATCTGCTGCGTTTTCCAGTTGCTAATGCTAAGGTCCCATGCGAAAAAAAAGTTTGTACACATTGTGCAAAGAATCTTCAGATTGTGACATATGCCATATTTAATTATCTCTAAGTTTTTTTACCCTTGCAGAGGGTATATTGAAATTGTCCAGATGTTTGTAACGCATAGAAGGAAGCATTTCCGACCACATAAAGTATATATATTCTTGATCAGCATGACGAGCTGTGTCGATATAGCCATGTCCGTCGGTCCGTCTGTTTCTATGCTATCTCCTCCGTCAGTTTTAAAGCTATCGCAACCAAACTTTGCATGAAGTCTTCTGATACAAATGCGCTGCACATTTGTCGGAACCGGCCGGATCGGATGACTATAACATATAGCTGCCATAGGAACGATCGGTCCAAAACCTAGTTCTAGTGAGAAGAACTTTTTTGTTTTTAATGCAATCGTGTCTAAACTGCGTACTTACTAGTTTTTAATGCTTCTTCATAATTCTGCCTAGTTTGGTCGAAATCGGACATCTATATGGTATAGCTGCCATAGAAAGGTTAGGTTAGAAAAATAGTCTTAGTAAGAAAAACTTGTAAAAATGTTAACCTCTTTAAAATTGGCATATATTTATTTTATAAGCTTTCACACATTTCTTCAAAGTTTTGTTAAAATCGGATGGCTATAGGTTATAGCTGCCATAGGAATAATCGGTCGAGAAACTAGTTTTAGTTTTAGTGAGTAAAACTTTTTTGTTTTCAAAGAAAACGCCCCCAAACTTTGTATGTCTTAGTTTGCTATGCTTTTCCATTAGTTTATTTAGTTTGGTCGAAATTGGACATATATATAGTATAGCTGTCATAGAAAAAAAGGTCAAAACAGTAGTCTTATTGAGAAAAACTTGTTCGTTTTCAGTGGAAATGTCGTTCAAATTAGTTAGAAAAACGTGCTGCAAGTGTATATAAACTTTGGACTAGCCGAAGTTAACTTTCCTCTATTTTTTTCAAATAAATCTCAAAGTTTTTAGTTTTTGTGTCAATTTCGCTTCTCTTCTCTATGCTCACTCAAACTGCTCAAAAATCCACCTTGGAATTGCAAGGACATTCGATTGTTTGCATTCCACACATTAAACAGAGTTGCATGGCTTCCCTCAAACTTAACTGCAATTATCTAGAGAATGTGCGCAAAGCCGCAAAAAGCATTAATAACACAAAGAGATATACACTTTAAGGTTTAGCTCTGCATATTTACTTTTTACAAGCGGCCTTGTTTTTGCAAAATGCCAGAAAGATATCTATGAATAATGTTAGGTTGTTCAATATAAGTAGTATTTTAGCCGTCGATCTGCCAGCATGGCACAAACTGGTTGAGACGGTGTTCCAACCGAGTTCAAGTCCCGAGTTCGAGTCCCCCCCAGAGTAAGTTAAAACTTTAAACAAATAAATATAAATCGCAGTTTTTCAGAACCAAATCTAAAAGAATTCTACTCCTGAACTCCATTATAAAGAACATTGAGTATAAGATGGCTCGCAAAATTTTTAAATAAAAAAAAAGGTTTTTAACTATTTCTAATGTTAAATTTAACTATTGCCAATATTAAATTTGAAGTTTGCTCTCTTTACATATACGAATATCATATTTAACACTAAATCAATGGTGAAAATAGAAACATCAATATGTTTATATTAAAATATCAAACATTTTTCCCTGAGTGTAAGAACGAAATTACATTTGCCAAAATATCAAAATAACCAGCTAAGCAAATTAAATTAACCATTAACCAGATCAAATTGAAATTGAAATAATTCTTCTCTTTGTAAATATAGTTAAACCGAGACCAGAAGCAAGTAAACGCTGAACAGTTACCAAATTGAGTGAGCAAGTCACTGAAAATACGTCACTGAACAAATCGCTAAGGGAGAGTACAGTAGCAAAAGCATACCTGTTAAGTTGCCATTAGAATTACTAATCAATTAAATTATTTTTGGAAAATAGTCGTAGTGATTATATAGTTTCTGCTGAAAAATTTATGATTATTTAATGATTACGATTACAAATAATCAAAAATAATGGAAAATTAGCATAAATTATTAAAAATAATTGAAAATAATGGAAAATAATCGTTTTAATATTTTCCATTATTTTCCATTAATTTCCATTATTTCGACTATTTGAGACTATTTTGAGAGAAACAAATTATTTTCAACATCACATTTAATAACAACAATGTTTCTGTACGAGATTGGCTTACAACATATTAACAAGAACATATGTAATATTACATGTTTTCACATTAAATTAAACACAAACATTAAACATATTTATTATTTTTTTTTGGTAGTCTGTTCGCTGCCTATGCCAATTCTTATTGGATTTTATAGCTTGCGCTGCATTCGCGGTTCCGTTAAGCGCGATCATATGTTTAAGAGAGAGAATTTGCAAGTTCAACACGCGTAAATTGAACACACACACACGTTCTGAATCACACGGCGTGGCTGGCACACACAGGTATCGTTTGCACAATTTTCTAAAGACTTCTTCGTCGTTATTCTGAAATCAAAATTTGTTTTACTATAAATTTAAAGATCCAATTTGCATTTACCTTCCAATATTGTATAGGATCGACCTCCTCAGATGCATTAGACTTTCCCAAATATTGCCTTAGCATAATTATTGCATCAGACTTTTTTGTAGTGGCTTTGGCTGATATTTTCGACTGCATATATGTAAAGCGAGTTGGTTTGGTAGCTTCGGGTGGTGTTGGTTGCTCCAGTGCGATGTAGGACAAATAGCCGAAAATTTCGCTTTCCAGAGCTTCTGTTGCTTCTTCTGCATTCCAGGCATCTAAGAAGCCATCCTTTTTAAAGCGAGGGTCAAGCAAAGTTGCGAGTCTCGGAAGTGACTTCTGTTCGTACAAAGCAAATCTCTCTGGCAGTCGACGCATCATTAGGTTGTGTGCTTCCAAGACAATGGAAGACTTTATTTTAGGACGCATTTGGTATAGATTTTGGTGCAGCTCGCTAACCATCGGTATTATTAGTGAAATGGTTGCTGTCTTATTTGCGGAAATTTGCTCAGTACCGTCGTTAAAAGGCTTTAGCAGTTCCGTTAGCTCTGTTAGAAGGATAATTTCATCAGCTGAAAAGGGTTGTGGAGCCTTAGGCAAATTTAGCAGCACTTTAGAAATAGAATCATTAAGTGTCATCATTAACAAGAAAGAAAGTCGGTCAAGCCCGACTATAACATACTCTGTACCAAGAAATTTTGTCTTTTGATCATAACTCGAAAACCGTTCATCCGATCTTCTTCATTCCTTTGGCGGATCGATAAGTTATTCTAATAACTAAATACGTCCAGAAGGAACAAGCCATCTATCTTCAAAACTGTGGGAGATATGACGTTTTTTCTAAATTGCGGGGGCGGGAGGGGGCGTGGCCAAAATTGAAAATAAAACTTGATCTGCCTGCAGACATAAGAAGCATATGTCCCATACACGTCAAACCTCTATCTCTTACCATCTCTGAGATCTGTGCGTTCATACGGACAGACGGACATGGCTATATCGACTCGGCTGTTGATGCTGATCAAGAATATATATACTTTATGGGGTCGGAGATGCTTCCTTCTGGATGTTACATACTTTTGCACAAACTTATAATACTCTATGTACCTACGGTACAGAGTATAAAAATGCGCTGTTCCACCTAGATGGAACCTCTTGGACTAGCCCTAAGGGGCTTTCAACGTCCTGTGACTGCTTAAGCTTCGCATTAGCTATTGCGCTTGACTTGAAGTATGCGACTATGCGCTTGCACTTGGTCAATATGCCATTGAGACAAGTCAATTTTAAAGCATCCTGTACGAGTAAGTTAAGCGAGTGGGAAAAGCATGGTAAGTGATTTAGACTTAGCAACTCACATGCTTTCTTTATAGTTGCGTCATTATCAGTTACTACAGTTACAACTTTATTGTGTACGTTCCACTCTGTCATGATACTAAGCAAAGTTTCTGCTATGTTCTTTGCAGTATCATTTGTGGATGTTAAAAGTTTCTGTGTAGACAAAACTGCCGACTGTAGTTCAAAATTGTTATTTATAAAATGACAGGTTACTGTAATATATCCTTCTGTGGCCCTTGACGTCCAGAAATCTGTGGTTATGCCGACACAATCTAAATTATTCAAAATGGTCATTAAGTGAGCTTTCAAAGAATCATAATTGTTTGTTAAATGTGAAAACATGTAATATTCAATACGTTCTTGTTTATATGTTGTAAGCCAATCTCGTACAGAAACATTGTTGTTATTAAATGTGATGTTGAAAATAATTTGTTTCTCTCAAAATAGTCTCAAATAGTCGAAATAATGGAAATTAATGGAAAATAATGGAAAATATTAAAACGATTATTTTCCATTATTTTCAATTATTTTTAATAATTTATGCTAATTTTCCATTATTTTTGATTATTTGTAATCGTAATCATTAAATAATTGTGTGAAACCGAAAATAATCGCAATTTAATTATTAATTCAACTTTTAAACAAAAATAATCTAATTAATAATGACTACAATTAATAATCATTATTTAACAGGTATGAGCAAAAGTAACTGAACAAGGCATTAAGCAAATGACTAACCCATCACTGAACAAGTGGACCGACAAGACAGACTGAAAAATGCTTATTAAACAAGTCGCTGAACAAGGCTGACGCAACAGAATTGAATATGCAGCACTCACTGAGCAATTCGCTAAAACAAGTCACTAAAACGTCAGTTAACCAGTGTGACTGAATAGTTCGCTCAACCAGTCGTATTTAAATCACTCACTCACGAACAACGCAACAACCACACTTTCCTTTTTTTCTAAAATAAACAAATTAGTTCATTGCTTGAAAAACTCGACTCAATTCAGTTTGATTCCCCACTTAAATATGTAGTCTACTTTTTGGGGCATTTAATAAGTTACCCACTCTTTCACGGGCAATAATATTCTTTGGTGCTTTTACTAAGGAAATAAAATCCAATTTCTCATTCCCATATCCCCCAATCTTCTTTTGGCTTAAAAATGGGAGTTCTCTTTTTCAATGTTTTTTTTTGGGGGGGGTGGGCAAAATGGCTTGCTTTCGTTTCGTTTTGAAAGCAAATACTCGTATTTAAGAAACTTCTCTCCAAGCTCGGGCATTGAATTCCGTTTTTTTTTCTATATTTTTTTGGCTTGCTCATTTCGTTGGGGGGGCATTCAAAATGATGACTGGGCGTGGTCAACCACTAATTAGTCAGTGATATGCCTGCTATCTTACGGCCGGCCTGAATGTATGTATGATTTGCAGGTCACTGCACCAAGCACCATTCCTGACGCTCCTCCGGCCTGCTGGTTGTTTGCTTGTTAGCTACTTGTTTAAGCAATTAAGCGCCGCCAACATGTTATGTCGTTGGCGTTGTTTAGCCAGCAGCTTAGTTTGCTGCTGCTGCTCAACTTTAATTAAATGATTTTTAGCTTTCAGCCAAGTTGAGCGAACTGTTTTCCCGTGCCCAACATCATGCGAGCGAAAACTTTTGCTATTTACACGCGTTTGTTGTCAAAAGTTGGGCCGGCTCCCTCTGTTCGCTGGTTTAGTTAACCCACAAAAAAAAAAGACAGAAACAAAATAAATAAAAATTATTTGGCACTTCATTAGGCGTTGCAGATGGCCGCTTGTGTTTTATTTTACATCAAATTGTTTGACACTTACTCACTGGTTGAGCATTGCCCGTTTCCATGAAACCACTTCGGTTCCTCGACCAACTCGAGTTTCGTTGAAAAATTCCAGAAATTCCAACCTAATGCTCAACATGGCGTATACTCAACATTCTTTCCCCCGTTCGTGCGCTAATTTTAGCTTTAATTTCGTTAAATCAAAAGCTACAAAATGCATCAAACTGGAATATTACACATACGCCATGTAGCTCAAACATTTGTTCAGGTGAATGTATGTATGTATGCATGTACGTATGTTTTGTAGTGTGTTTTGTCCTCTGCCCTGCTAGAAATCACGGTGGAGGCAGCGGGGGAGGGGGCGTGGTTGGCTGCCAGTTTACAAGTTAAGTTGCGCGTAAAATTACATGTAGTTAGGCATGTTCCAGCCCCCCTCCCACACCCACACTGCCTCTGCCCACTGGTCAGCAATTTGTGCTGTGGAACATTGCGTTTAAAAGCAAATTCAGCACAAAAATTTATTAGAAAACTGCAGGCACAGCTCTTTTTCTAGCATTGACAACGCACAACCAAAACGAGACAGAGACAGAGAGAGAGAGAGAGCGGCGGAACGCTCCTGGCCATCAGCTACAGTCGTCGTCGTCGTTGTTGACTCCGCCATGAATAATCTTCAGCAAACAACATAAATTGCATGCTGGCTTGTTTTCGACAATTTTTGGCGGGAGTTTTGTGGAAAATTGCACAACCAAATGCATAGGCAGCCACAATTGCTGAGCTAGAGCTGCAAGTCGTTTGTTAAGGAGCAGTAAATGGAACTGAAGATAGGCCCTAGGAGATAAGGCACTGAACCTCCTCGAATTCTATTACTCGTCAGAACAAATTTGGTCGTCAGAGTTGTACAAACAAACAGATCTCACTTATGGTCTCTGTAAATCGACCTTAAACCAACCCAGCCGTGAAAAATGTGTTGAACCTAAGCCCACGATTTCGAATCGACTCAAAAAAAAATACATTAAAAAATCGAAACTATTGCATAGTGGTTGGTTTTTGTTATCTGGACGATATATTACAAAGGAGTCTTCGAATTGATAACTAAGCCAATGCGTTCTTGTTTAAAGAATCTGAGTTGAGTCACTAAAGTCGACTCCCACAAATTGCTATTGTAGCGAACCTAGTCGAGTGCTGAGAGCCATGGAACGATCCTCGACGCTGTTGATCCCTAACTTCTAATTTTTCTGTCTAATCGCCAAACCCAGAAGCCCTCGCCCTTTTATCCCCGTCAGATCCTAAACCCAAATAACCTTCAGATCCACAATTTTCAAGTTAGAGCCTCGGCGTTTAATATACATCAAGCAAGGCCCTATTCTGAAAAGTACCATCAGATCGGTCAACAAATTCAAAAATAAATAAATGAAAAGAAATGAATAGGGTATTTTGTAGTCGGGGCACTCGACTGCAGCGCCTTTACTTGTTATACTCTGTACCGTAGGTACATAGAGTATTATAAGTTTGTGCAAAAGTATGTAACAGCCAGAAGGAATCATCTCCGACCCTATAAAAAATATATATTCTTGAACAGCATCAACAGCCGAGTCGTTATAGTCATGTCCGTCTGTCTGTCCGTAGGAACGCACAGATCTCAGAGATGGAAAGAGATAAATAGATAGATAGATTTTGAAAGATTTGCGACAAAACTTCTTATACCTGCAGACAGAGCAAGTTTATTTTCAATGTTGGACACGCCCCCTCCCGCTCCGCATTTTGGATAAAATATCATATCTCCCACAGTTTTAGAGATATGTAGATGGCTCATACCTTCTGGACATATTTAGTAATTAGAATTATTTATAGATCCGCTAAAGGATTGGTAAAGATCAGATGAACGGTTTTCGAGTAATAATCAGAAGGCTGTTCGCTGCTGCAGCGCAGTAGCAGCACTGCTTTCAGCTGCTATTGCAGCATCAAAATGAATGCTGAGCGTATGACTTCGTTGGTACAGAGTATATTATAATCGGGCTTTACCGAGATTCTTCCTTGTTTTATATATAAAGCGAAACGGTGGTTTCTATTTGCGAATATAACAATTGGTAAAGTAAATATTTGAATTTTTGCACTAAGAAGTGTTGTCTGATGAGAGGTATTTTAAGAGGTCTGTGAACAACTGACAAGTCATCCTTAGAAAATACATCAACTTGGTGTTGCTATGGATCAATTCGGTCTATACAAATGTCCCTTTAAGAGGGTCCAATAGCGAATCGTAATTTATTCAAATTCAAATAAAACTTTTTAATGGAATCGATAAATATTCCCAAATTTTCAAATAATATTGTGTGGAGGTAAGCGTTTTACTTCTTCAAAACTTGCCCGTCTGCATCAACTGTATACATATTATTGCTGTAGAATGTCCGAGGTGCTGTAGAAAGAAGGAAAGTATCGAGGAAAAGGTGTACTGTGCGTCAATTGTGGGTATATTATTTTCACTTAAAATGTATTTACTTAAATCAATATGTTTTTATACCCTTGCAAAGGGTATTATAATTTTCCCCAGAAGTTTGCAACGCATAGAAATAATCATTTCCGACCCCATAAACTATATATATATTCATGATCAGGGTGACGAGCGGAGTCGATTGAGCTTTGTTCGGCCGTCTGTTGCACTACTAATATGTCGGAACCGACCGGATCGGAAGACTATATCGGTCGGAAAACTAGTTTTAGTCAGAAAAACTTTTTTCTTTTCAGTGAAAACATCTCCAAACTTTGTAATCGTAGGTTATCTATGTTTTTTTTATAAATCTACCAAGTATTATTAAAATCGGACAACTATATGGTATAGCTGCCATACAAAAGATATGTCTGAAAAACAGTCTTAGTTAGAAAAACTTTTTTGTTTTTAATGGTAGCATCCTTCAATTTTGTATTTCACATGCATTCACATAATTAAACAAATTTTAGGCCAAATCGGATGACTATATCATATAGCTCCCATACGAACGCTCGGTCGGAAAATGGGAAAAAGAGTATTTTTGAAAATATTTAAGCGAGCACTTGCAAAGGTATAAAAACTTCGGCGCAGACGAAGTTGGCTTAGCTTTCTCGTTTTTAACATATTGAAATTATTCAGAGCTTTAGCCACATAGTCGGGCGCTTCGCTCTCAACTCTAAACCCCCTCCCCCGTATTCCATATTTCAATTCTTCTTCCCTCTTCTACACTCTCTGTTTACATACATGCCAACTTCAATCACGTCATTCTCTCGCCATTCCCATTGTTCAATTAATTGCTTCACAATGCCATTATGCAATGCCATGGCTCCACTTACTAATTTACATTCTCCTCACCCTTCTCTCGCCGCAGATACGACTACGAGACGTTGCTGCAGAACTCCACGTTTTGTTTGGTGCCGCGCGGACGTCGCTTGGGTTCCTTTAGGTAAGCTTAAAATAAAACGTGGCAAAAAAAAAATCATGAAAAACAATTTCCATTTCACAATTTCTTTCCGTTTTTTCGCACAGATTTCTCGAAGCCTTGCAGGCGGGTTGCATTCCTGTGCTATTGTCCAATGCCTGGGTGTTGCCATTTGAATCGAAAATCGATTGGAAACAGGCCGCCATTTGGGCCGATGAGCGACTCCTGCTGCAGGTGAGGAACGGCGTGGGGGGGATAAACATACATACATATTTTTATTATACATACATTCAGCATTTATATGAAATATTGAAAGCGCGTCTCTCCGCGCATTGGAGTCGTTGGCCAAAAGCGATTTCATTTGCCATGTCTAAAAGTTTTTATTGTTCTGATGTCGGGGGTAACCTACATTCGAGGTGCAGCTCCGTTCTGTCAGTTTTTCGAAATGGCACAAAAGCATCGTCATTTATTGACGACACCCACCTAGAAAAAATATGAAAACTGTTGCATCACGGAATGTGTTCAAGGGAGGAAAAAATAGAAATTGCCTGCCATTTGCAATTGATGTATGAAAAATGAAGCTGTTTCGGCAAAAAAAAAAAACAGAAAAGGTAGAGATTGAGATTTGTAAAGATTCCTGCAGCTGCTAACTCTCCGTGAACATGATGTCCTCTTCTGTGGTGTCCTTGGCTTGTAGTGATGGCAAAATATTTCACAAGCGAGGTTGAAGTTGCAATCAGCATGAGATGCACGTAAATCGAGTTGGAAATTAGCCGCCATTTTCAAATCGCTGAGAATTTAAAGCTTGCCAGAAAGTGTGGAAATATGTGGCTGAGCTTTAGATCTAGTCGGGACTTACACGGCGAAGCATATTTTTGTTTGTGCACCCATAAAAAAAGGGAGTACTCAAAATGCCACGATATAGTCATCCATTTGATAATATTGAGTATCAAATTTGTTAAATAATATATCTAGGATTTCAAATTGATACCAACTTGTATCAGGCTGTCACTTTTTTGCATTCAATTTGTGGAGCTGCAAATGATTTTAGTATATCAACATTTTTGTCCGTTAGGCCACCTAGCCAGGATGTATTTAGCAATAATGCATGGAAAACTTTTCTTTCCACGGCAGCTGATGATGGCAGTTTACAATTGTATTTCAGAAATGCTTTTTCCTTTAATAACCCTGTTGGTGGGTATTCAGTAATCATTGTGTTTAATACCAAGCCTCGCGGCACGCCTGTCTATAAAACAGTGTCCTGTGAGAATTCCTCCGAGTAGGGACACATTCTGCCAGCCTAGACGCAGTAGTGTAATATTTCTATTAAAATTATGAGGGGGCCAACAAGTAGGCCTTCGAGGTTTCACGCCTCCCAACTGACTTTCCAATTTAGAGCCATCTGTGTAAATGTTGATGGCATTTGGTTTGTCATAAGGGAGCAGCTCCTCCAGTCCGATCGACTCGTCCTCATAAATACTTCAAGCAAGAGCTTTTGAAAAACTGCAAGATGTTCGCCATACTGTGTATCACCCGTCGTAATAGCTATTTCTCTGGTAACTAGATCCAGGGGGATTAGATGGAGCCAAAAGTTAAGGGCTTCTGTAGGAGTAGTTTGCAAAGCGCCGCTCACGGATATGTTGTACTTTATGAAGAGTAGTTAGAACAGAGGATTTTACCCAAGGCCGGAAATATTCATTTCCGAAAAAATAAACTATATATATTCTGGATCAGGGTGGCGAGCTGAGTCGATTGAGCTTTGTCCGTCTGTCTGTCTGTTTCTACGCGAACTAGTTTCTCAGTTTTGAAGCTATCGAGCTGAAATTTTGCACAGAGTCTTCTTTTTGCTGCACACTACTAATATGTCGGAACCGACCGGATCGGATGACTATATCACATATCTTCCATAGGAACAATCGGTATGTAAACTAGTTTTAGTATGAAAAACTTTTTTCTCTTCAATGGAAACATCTCCAAACTAGGTTTTCTATGCTTTTTTATAATTCTGCCTAGTTTGATGAAAATTGGACAGCTATAGCGCCATAGGTCTGAAAAACAGAATAGCAGCCCACCTCCTGCCCGACCGACCGAGGGGCGCAGCCGCCAACGTGCGACACGAAAACCGGAAGGCAAATGATAAAAATAATGTTAACTGCGGGCTAGATATGTTAAAATAGAGGTTTTTAAAGCAGGAAGATAAGCTCAGAATTGATTAAGCGGAAGCACAGAGGACTCTAAACGGATCATGCCAAGCATAGTTAGTAGTACAACGTTTCAGAGATAAGGAGACAAAGTAACGGGACGATCTACTAGGAACATTGAGATTATTTTGGCACAACAACTCTGATGAGTCGATTTCCCCATTAATTAGTCTATGTATGAAGATTACACCAAGCATAACCCTACATAAGTAAAGAGGGAAGGTTAATTAAAACTAGTCTACCAGAGTAAGATGGTAAACGGACCTCCGGATTCCAGTTGAAACCACGAAGAGCAATTCTATCTTTATGGATCGAATATCGCAGAGACCACACACATGTTACATACTCCAGAATAGGACGGACAAGAGAAGTGTAAAGAGTTTTGGTAGTGTGGGGATCATAAAAATCCTCAGACAACCGCTTTAACCCAAGAACACTTCTGGCCTTATTACATGAGAAGTATATTTAAGGCGCTGTGTTGCCACATTATCAAGCATGGATAATTGCAATTATCATATTGATATTTCAAAAGTTAATCTTTTGAATTATTTTATTACTACACTCAGAGCAAAAATTGAGAAATTCATACTTGGATCAATAATTTTCGAGATTAATAAGATATAAGAGTGAAAATTATCGATCCAATAGCAAAATTCTTGATGCAAGTATGACTTTTTAATCCCAGTTTTCTTGATCCAAAGATTAAATACTTGATCTTAGTACGAATCATTCTCATATCAAGCAGAATAGTTCTTGAATCAAGTGCTCAACATACTCAAATTCAAGATTGCTCATACTTGAATCAAGAGCATACAGCATTGTCAAAAACCGAGAACATTCTTTTGAGTATCAACAGCTCATCAGATTCAAGAGTAAGATCGTTTACTTTTAAAACAAGAGCTTCACAGATTCCAATTAAAATCTGTTTGTTTTTTCATTGTGTTTAAATTTATTTAATTGTAAATTAATTGTTAAACCATGTAGCAAGTTTAAGCCGGCTTGAGGATTACACAATACCTCAAAACAGCATCTGTCCTTGTCTGTCAACTGTCAGTCGAACACAGGTCGCTCCATGCCAGCAATGCCATAACTGGTTGGGAATTCCAAGGCAACATAAGTGCAAATTTCGATTGCTATCTGGGTGTAGCTTTTCTCAACTTAATATTTGTTCATATCAAGTTTAAAGTGCCAACTTAGTTCCCTGTAAGCTGCCATTCAAATTCAAACTTAAACATTTAAAAACTGATTGCTTTTATTTGGCATTTTTACAAGATGTATTTTAGGACTAGGAGAAAAATTGTTCTCTCTCACTGAAGCATGGATGTTATTCAAACAGAAGTCACCGTAAGGAAGTGCCTCATGCAAATCTAATTGAATTAACAGTCCGCCGCTTTGATTTGGTGCTGCGCCAATTATAATGGCTTGATTGTGAAATTTGTCACAGCTCGAGAATTGCTTTAACAATGGTTATGGCACTCCTGTCGTATGTGGATTGTTTTACATACACTGAGAAAAGAAATCAATCCGAAACGGGATTGAAAACAGGGTAATCCCGGATATTCTTGATCCGATCCCGGAAAAGATTGATTTCATTCACACTTTTTTTTTTAATCCCAAAAAACAGGATCAATTGAAGTCTGCTCCGGGACTACCCTGCTTTCAATCCCGTTTCGGATTGATTTCAGATTTTTTTTTTTCTGTGTAGCTTTTACGTTTAGCGAATTACCGATGCGTTTGCACGAGGGATCGGAATTGCCTGCGAACGAGCCGCACCCTCTGCCTCTTTTTGATTCTCGCTCAGAGCTGAGAGCTCTAGGTCGAGAGCCTTGAGCCGTCAACCAGCTCTCGGGTCGCGAGACACCGCTCTCGGCTCAGACCTGTGAGCCACCGCTGTCGGCTCAGAGCTGTGAGCCATAGCTTTCGGCTCGAGAGCCATAGTTTCCGGCTTTTGAGCTACAGCTCTCGGTTCGTTTGCTACTGCTCTCGGCTCGTTAGCCACAGCTCTCGGCGCTGAGTTCAGCCAACAACTTTGATCTGCCAGCAAATATATGAAGTACCACACGAGAAATCGATATATTTTGGCCTCTCTCTGAGACATGTTTGTTCATTTGGATGATACTGAGCAAGAATATATATTCTTGACTAGATCACATCGGATAAGCGGTACAATTTGGCTAATCTCGAGATTTTAGACAATTTCCGACTATTTCTTCAACTTAGAAACCTACGCAGGCAACTGTCCAACCATTTTCCAAAGATTGATAGCAATCGGATGAACTGTAAATTTCGGTTTTTTGGAACATACGAGAGCTGTGACTGACGAACCGCGACCTGACAAGCCGAGAGCCGTTTCTCACAGCTCAGAGCCGAGTGTTGTGGCTCACGAGAGCCGGTTGATGGCTCACGGTTCTCGACCTAGGGCACTCAGCTCAGAGCGCAGCCGATTGCTATGAGCTGAGAGCAATATCTGGATCTCGAGAGCTGCGAGCAAAGAGATAAAAGAAAATACAACTTCGTCCAACCAAGGCCGACTGAGAATATCGAAGCTTTGCAGTGCGCTACCTTCTATAACTCCATTAGCTTTGACCCTTAACTGGACCATTTTCTGTGGCCTCCTCTCGAGATCTTGTTTTAAATATGTCAGTGGCTCTTCCTTTAAACAAGTTTGTGACTCAATCGCAGTGTTTGAATCACAGTCTCATACTTCTCCCGCTTTCATCTCTATTCTCGTTGGCCTGTTTGTCTAAAACGACGAAGTGCACCTGCTGCCATCTTTTTTTGTGCCAGTAGGTACATAATACACTTTTGTCTTCAGCTGTCTGACTGTGTCCTGCTCCATTTGTTTGCTTGCCAATGTCCTTTTGCTGGCTGCTTCGCCTTCGCCTCTGCCTGCCTGCGTGACTGCCTGCCTGTCGCACTTCATTCGCGACAAAGTCTTGGCGCATTGTTTGCCAATTGTCTTCTCTTTCTCTTCATTGGCATGTTTGCCTTTGTAGTTTATTGGCAGGAAATGCAATTAATTAAGTTAACTTGAGCAGGAAACTTGAGCACTATTGCCAGCCTGGCCCAGGCAGCAGTCTTTAAAGTTGTTTCAATTTGCCCAAACGCTCAGAGATTGCAGCTCACCTTAATTATGATAGATGGGGGAATGGACCTGTAGCTAATTAAGCAGAGATAACCTGACTGTTCTCCCTCCATTTGCAGGTACCCGACATCGTACGCTCCATTTCAGCGGAACGCATCTTTGCCCTACGCCAGCAGACGCAGGTCCTGTGGGAACGCTATTTCGGTTCCATTGAGAAAATCGTCTTCACAACATTCGAGGTGAGTGCTTGCTACACATTTGCATATGTACCAACTGTATGTGGGGTGGGGGAGTGGGAGTGGGAGTAAGAGAAACTTTTCCCCCGTTAAGTTGTTGCGGCTTTTGGTTCGCTCAATCGACAAGCAGCAGCACATCCAAGGAACAAGTAACGAGTCTTGTACTTTGGTGTACTTTCGGGAAGAGTTTTGTGCCTGCATTTTCTTGACTACTTGTTGTGGCAACTATGCAAAAACTTTAACGCAACCTTAGGACCTGGTCTCGAGTGCACACAGTGTGTGCAATAATTAAGTGAACCACAAACGGAAGTAATTTTAACTGAATGCTACAAAAACTAAGAGAATTCTGGGTGAGTGTGAAGAGTCTTTGCAAAGATTTTAGTCACTAAACTCTTGTAGTAAGTATTATTTTGGGTCTTAATTATAGTGGCATCACTTAAGCTCACCAAATCTACTGTAGACCATCCTCCTAGCTTTTGTAGCAGGGAAAAGAGTGCACTCAATAAAATAAACAGCCGAAATCGCCCTAAACTTAGAAAATCGACTTAAAAAGGGGGTAAAAGGCGGCGATTCACCTTATAATTAGTTAAGAAAAATTACGGAAGCAACCACTAAGTCAAAGTTCCCCAGCCATGCGCCGGGGGGCCGAACACTTTCGACAATTCAGACCGAAAGCTTGCCGAAGTAATGCATCAGTGAGTGTCAGAGCGAGAGAGAGAAAAAGAGCTACAGAGAGCCTGTCTTCTTGGGGAACACTGCTTTAAATGCGCCTTTTGATTGTGTTTGGTTGGAAGAGTAAATAAACACATTTGCTTTGATTTTATATTCGGTCTTGGTCTTTTGCCGAACGTTTCGCAGAGGCCGCTTGCTGAAAGAGTGGTTTTTTGTGTGTATACTCTTGAGAGCGCTTGTGTGTAAGCTCACTCAATGCGTGCTTACATGTTGATGTGTATTAATCTCGTTCTGTAAGGGTATTTTATTCAGCTCTTAGTAAAAGTAATCATGCTTAAATAATAAAATACATACGAGCATGTTTCTCACATTTTATTTAGTTGACGCATATGTTTGTTCTCTCGTCATTCTCTCTCGCAACCTTTTCCGAATAACATTTTGATCTGTTGGTCTTCGAATAACTCACACCTTAGGACCGCTTGACTGAAATGGGCCTGTTATTGGGTTGCCTTCAGAGAGCACAACAACAGCCGCTTAACAGAGAGCGCGATATCAGCACACAATCGGTTGAGGGAAGATTGAGACCGTTCCTTTTTTATTTTTTCGGTTATGATCGTCAGAAGAACAGACCGGAAATATAGAACAGATCATAAATGACACTTTAATCGGGAGAAAATGGTACCCTCACCGCGATTCTTCTTGAGGAGTTGCTTTTAACCCGCTCTTCTGATCGGTTTCCAATCAGTTTCGAGTCTTTTTTGAGTCGTATTACACTAAATCACACTTTAATTCTATTTCTTGAGTCATAGACAACAAGGTGATTTTTATACTCTGTACCGTAGGTACACAGAGTATTATAAGTTTGTGCAAAAGTATGTAACATCGAGAAGGAATCATCTCCGACCCTATTAAGTATATATATTCTTGATCAGCATCAACAGCCGAGTCATGTCTGTCAAGTCCGTCTGTCCGTATGAACGCACAGATCTCAGAGATGGTAAGAGATAGAGGTTTGACATGTATGGGAAATATGCTTCTTAGTCTATTTTCAATTTTGGCCACGCCCCCTCCCGCCTCCGCAATTTCAGAAAAAACGTCATATCTCCCACAGTTTTGAAGATAGATGGCTTGTTCCTTCTTGACATATTTAGTTATTAGGATAACTTAATTATCTGCCAAAGAAATGAAGAAGATTGGATGAATGGTTTTCGAGTTATGATCAAAAGACAAATTTTCTTGGTACATAGTATGTTATGGTCGGGCTTGACCGACTTTCTTCTTGTTATAACAATGATCTTCCAAAAGTTCGGTAGGAAGGGTCATTTTTAAACCATTCTTTTGTTCAGGTTCGCATATTTCTTGAGTCATTTGCGAAACTTATACGAGCATTTTGAGCATATGTCTGTGCCATATCGAGACTCTTTATAAGATTATTTTCCAAATGCTGCGTGGGTTAGACGCTTATAAAAACCCAAATAGATATATTTTTATACCCTTGCAAAGGGTATTATAATTTTGCCCAGAAGTTTGCAACGCATAGAAATATTCATTTCCGTCCCCATAAACTATATTTATTCTCTCATCAGAGTCTTCTTTTTGCTGCACACTACTAATATATCGGAACCGATCGGATCGGATGACTATATCTTATAGCTCCCATAGGAACAATCGGTCGGAAAACTAGTTTTAGTAAAAAAAACTTTTTTCTTTTCAATGGAAACGTCTCCAAACTATGTAATCGTACTTTTTCTATGTTTTTTTTATTGTTCTACCAAGTTTTATTAAAATCGGACAACTATTTGGTATAGCTGCCATACAAAAGATAGGTCTGAAAAACAGTCTTAGTTAGAAACACTTTTTTGTATTTAATGGTAGCATCCTGCAATTTTGTATTTGTTTGTTTCACGTGCTTTCACATAATTTTACAAATTTTTGGCCAAATCGGATGACGATGTCATATAGCTCCCATACGAACGATCGCTCGAAAAATGGGAAAAAAGAGTATTTTTTAAAAATATTTAAGGGAGTACTTGCAAGGGTAAAAAACATCGGCACAGACGAAGTTAGCTTAGCTTTCCCGTTGTAATCTTCCATATGTTTTGTGGGTAGAGTCGTTTTTAAACCAATTCTTCTGATCAGAATAACATGCCGTGTCTTTTTTTATTGTTTTCCTTATTTTAGGCTGATTGCCAGACAAACATTTTTTTATATTTTATGGCGAATTGCTTAATTATTTTTTTAAATTTTAGAAAAATGTGCTCTCCGAAAAAACAATGAAGTTTTGCCCTATTTTAGGAATCCGAGCTAGATAATTTATTTTTATAATAATGGGCAAAATCGCCCCCAAGTTAACAAATTTTAAGACGACATCTAGAAAAATTACCTAAAAGTTAAGAAAAATATTTTCCAAAAAATTAAATTTTCGTTTACGAAAAAACTGTCTAAAAACAAGAAAAATTCTTGTAGTTAAGAAATGAAAATGTTTTTTACGGCGTATTTTCAAAAACAAGATCATCAATTCAATTTGTTGAGTGTAGAAAACATTTATTTTGCCTGATTCCCTGTACGTGAACTATTGCCCCCGACTGTGAATCACTTTCGAATCGAAAATCAGATCAAAGACGTGAATATTGTTTCCTTTAAGTAGCAAAAGTTGTCGTCACCCATTCAACGCGAATGTGACATGGCGCATTGAGATGTTGGGTAACGCCCTGTAGACAAACAGCGAAAGCTTGAGGCTCCAAAACTGCTGATAAATAAAACACACGCAGCAAGCCAAGTTGATACACAGAAATGGCAAGCAGAAACGCGAGACCCAACAGCAAAAACGTATACTAAACCGCCACCACTGGAGACCACTTTTCAACACTCAAATTGACACAAACACACACACACACACAGATACGCACGCACACGCACAAACTCTCACACATGTAGGGAAAAGGAGACATTTGGGCAACACACCCAAACGGATGCACGGGCATTCAATTTTGTGTAATCATCAGAGTCAGAGGCGAAACTGAAGCCGTGCGCATTTGTGGTGAATCTTTTAGCGTCGACACACGCACACACACATTAACCCATGACGACAACATGGCGATGTCAACGCTGCTGTCGCTCAGCTCGTGGAGAAAAACCGCATTCAAGCAAGACAGGAGTCGAGAGAGTTGTGCAGATTGTGGTTTTGTGTCCATCTGGGCGCTGTGAGTGTGTTTTTTCCATCCGTTGGCCTGGTAATAATCAATTTACAGTTGCATTTGCCTCTTCCCCCCCCGCCTAGTCGATGTAACTCAAATGAAAAGCAAATATTTTTCAATCTCCAAGAAGCTGAGACACAGGGCACCCGAGCAATTAACACACGCACCAAACTGGCCCCGCACGCAAATTGGCTCCACTCGACACGCACCCGAAGCATGGCTCTGATTTATGTGCCCCGGGCCACCGGGCCTTGTTTAACCAAATTTTGCACTTTATTTATTATTATTGGTCATGTGTCGATTAGTTTATTTCCTTAATTGGCTTTTAATCAAGTTTTTTTGTGTTGGTGGGCCATGACAAGCCTTGCCCCATCCTGAAAAGAAGGCAACGAAAATGGTTTTGAAAACGCAGCTCAAATGGGGGGAGGAGGGTTGTGTTAATGGAACATATATACCCTGTTCATAAACAGCAAAATTATCATGATAAATGCTCTTTAAAGTATGCAATGCTTAATAATACTAATGATTGTCTTATAGTTCCGTCAATCTTAGCGAATGCAACGTGTGGATTATGTATGACGCAGGCATAACTGACGCTCAGTTACTTATTTACAGTGAGAATTATTCAAGCAAATGAAAATGGCATACTTTTAGGGGCATTTATCACGATATTCTTTTTGTGCATATACGGGATAACAGTCTCTGCACACATTTGTTTTCCTGTTTCTTTTTTCAAGAATAAAGTTTGGTGATGGCTTAAGGGAAGAGTTTGCTGATTGTTTGGCTATTTACAAAATCAAATTATTTGAGGTATGACTAGTTCTACCTATAACACAACATCCAAATATAAACTTTTTCTGTAGTCATATACAGTAGTCATATATTTGGATAGAAATACAAGTGGCCTATGTGCACTCAGGGAAAAATGCTCTTGTATTTTAATATATACACTTTGTTGTTGGGCCAAAATAGTGGCGTTTTATTTGCTTTACAATAAAACACACTGTAAAAAACAGGATCTGGAGCCGGCAAAAAACCAATACCTATTACACTTTGATTTGCATATTTTCAAAATTGGCTTATATTTATTATGAGATCCAAAAGTTGATACATTTGCAAAAATAAATTAATAGAAATAGCTAAAAAGAAAGCAAAAGTAGCTTAAAAATAAGCTAAAAGTTAAAACTAAAGAAAATATGTTCTAATATTCTTAATCAGCATGACGAGCTGAGTTGATTAAAAGCTATCGCCACCAAATTTTGGACGAAGTCTTCTGGTACAAATACGCTGCACATTTGTCAGAACCGACTTGATTGGATGACTATAACATATAGCTGCCATAGGAACGATCGGTCGAAAAACTAGTTCTAGTGAGAAAAACCTTTTTTGTTTTCAATGCAAACGTCTCCAAACGCAGCACTTACTAGTTTTCTATGCTTTTCATGATTCTGGCGAAGTTTGGTCGAAATCAGACATCTATATCTAGTCTAGTCTAGCTGCCATAGAAAAGTAAGGTTACAAAAATAGTCTTAGTAAGAACGAGAGCGTAAGTTAAAGTCGGCCCTGCTCGACTTCGAAATACCCGTTACTCAAGGCAATAAGTGTTTAATAACCTCATGCGGCTCAGATAAGTATGCAACGTTTTTCTAACTCTGCCATTTGTTATCCGATCTTTATTTGTGAGATTGTACATATTGGCCACATGCACTATACTGCAAAATCTGAGCTCGATAGCTTACAAATTGTAAGAGATATTCAACATTTTTGGTTGCGTGGGCGTGGCCAAAATTTGAAACAAACTTGATCTGCCTGCAGACAATACTAGCTTACATCTAAAATTTGGTTGCTCTAGCTCTTCTAGTCTCTGAGATCTAGGTGTTCATACAGACGGACGGACGGACAGACGAACATGGCTATATCGACTCGTCTGTTGATGCTGATGAAGAATATATATACTTAATGATATCGGGGATGCTTCCTTCTGCCTGTTACATACATTTGCACGACTTTAGTATATCCTTTTTACTCTACGATTAACGGGTATTAACAGGTTTCTCAACTCCCAGAACCACCAGCACCGAAAGTGCATATCTTTTAGGAGTTACAGTAACAATCGGTATAAGAGGCTAGTTTTTGTGCATGAAAATAGTCGACTGCTTCTCGTTTTGGGTAGTTTAATCAAATAACTTAAAGAAAACCTCTACACTGCCTTTGATGCAATGCAAGAGAGGAAGTGAGGAGCTCTGTTGGGGAGCAAGGCCTCCGAGGACCGTCGTTTCTCAAACCAAACCTATAAATGTATCTTCACAATGTAAACCAAATGGAGTCTTTCCCTCTTTGTGCCTTCGAAATCGTTCAATAAATGATGTGAAATATATTTCCAAATTTGATTACAATCTTTAGCAAACTATAAAAAGGACTCCCATTCCCGCCCCAATGGGAGCCATTACTTTCGCACACCTATTTTTGTTCCCCTATTCTCCTAATGCTTTCCACTTTCCCTCACCATTAGTTCAAAATGCAATTCGAAAAGTTAATGCTCGCCCAGGAAGCTAGCCAACTCGCTCGCTTTTTTTCTTGGCTTTTGCATTTTTATGCCACGCAGTTTTGATTTATGCGTCGCGATTAAAAAAATGAATTGTGGCATTTTCGACAGACACATTGGCACACACAGACACACACACCACTCTAGTGTGGTTCCTGCTGCTGCTGCTGGTGTGGCCCGTGCAGGAGGCAGCCACGTAATGTGGCCACACGTTTCTTTCTGCTCCACATTTTTGCATATGGCAAATATGCAGGGCAGGTCCATTGGGCTGTGGGTTTTTAGTTCAAAATGAAAAAAGTTTCGAGTTGGCCGAGTTGCCAAAAATGGGAAAACATCAAGTTTTTGGATAATTTGTTGAAGTTGAGAAACCTTCCTTGAGAAACAACGAGACATCCGGTCTAATGGCTTAACCCACATATGAATATGGAAATGTGTGGTGGGGGGTGGGTGGAAACCTTTTTCCTTTCGTTTACGCTTAAGACCCGTTCAAGCAGCAAATTGATTTAGGCATAAACAAGACCTTTCAGCTCCCCGCCCCCCCCCCCCCCCCCCCCCCTGTCTCGGTGGATTCTGGGAAAAGTGGCGAATAATTTTTGCTGCCTGGGAATTTTCATCTGTGTCTGGGCGTTGAACCGCATGTGACCAGCCGGTGTCATTTTTTGGGGCTGGTCCATTAAAGTCAACAAACTAACAGCCAAGCTACCAAATAGCAACAACAACTACAACAACAGCAGCTGCCGGTTTTTGGGTTTGGGTTTGGGTTTGGATTTGGGGTTTTGCTTTTGTTTGGTCTGCTGTGCAAATAAACGGAAAGGGTAACTGAAGGAGCGAAGGTGAGCCCGAAGCTGGGGTCGGTCAGTGGTTTGGTGGCCGGTTAGTCGGAAAACAAATTAAGCAGTTATTTGGGTTTCCCGACTCTTCAACGCCAGCACACACACACACACACTCAAGCACACGCACTTATCCTTGTGCTTGGGGCCCTGGGCTCGTTAAACTCTTCCAAATTGCTGAATGAGTAGCCGCATTTTAGTTTAAAATGAGTCATAAAAGCTCCGTGATAATAAAGTCGTTTGATTCTCTCATTTGCTTTTGGTTTTCATTCAGATAACATAATCGTATTTATAGCATACTTTCGGGTGTGTGTTTTGAAATTTAATTCATCCTGCAGCCAGGAATTTAATTTGATTTCTGTTTATTTCATTTTTGGATTAAATGGGATTGGCACCTTTAGAAATATTTGATCATTTCGTTGCATGTTTTGTTGGCGGGCTCAGGTCTGCCCATGTACTGCACTACAACCGTCACGTGAAATCTGGTCGCTCTGAGAAAAGTTATATTTCGGGACCTCGAGGAAACTTATTTCAAGAGGAATTTCAAGCGGTGTCTTTCTATATTTATACCCTTGCAAAGGGTATTATAATTTTGAAATATTCATTTCCGACCCCATAAACTATGTATATTCTTGATCAGGGTGACGAGCTGAGTCGATTGAGCTTTGTCCGTCCGTCTGTCTGTATGTTTCTATGCGAACTAGTCTCTCATTTTTTAAGCTATCGAGCTGAGATTTTGCACAGAGTCTTATTTTTGCTGCAAGCTACCAATATGTCAGAACCTGCCGGATGGGATGTCTTTATCTCATAGCTCCCATAGGAACAATCGGTCGGAAAACTAGCTTAAGAGCTTTGTTTTCATAGGTTTCTATGCATTTTTATAATTTTGCGAAGTTTGATGAAAATCGGACAACTATATGATTTAGCTGACAAACAAAAGATAGGTCTGAAAAACAGTTATAGTAGGATTAAGGGGTATCTATGCATTACTTTACTCCACTTTATTTAACTACTACATTGTCATATCTATAAGTTTGCTAGTCTTTGCTATCGATATGCATTACTTTACTCCACTTTATTTAACTATTACATTGTCATATCTATAAGTTTGCTAGTCTTTGCTATCGATATACATTCTAGGCGATAAGTATGTCAGCACGGATTGTTATCGATAAGTTCTAGCGATTGCCAATAAACCCAAGCCGACTCAGTCCTGATCGAGCATCGAGCGAGAGTGAAAGCGTGTGTTTAAGTTCTGCCCCAAGAGTCATTTGTCTCCCACACAGTCTTAGTCAGAAAAAATTAAACCGATTTTCTAAAATTTAAGAATTTATTTTCTAATGCTAGGTTCTCACCGCCGTGATTTTGTCATCGACATCACGATTTATCGAAAGGATGCGAAAAGGTGTTCGCATTGGCAACATTCTTGCATTCTTGTGTTCTTGCATCCACTGAACATCTGACTGGGATTTGTTGACATTGTGAAAAGATAATTTGGTGTAAGTAAAATTGATATGGATGATGGTTTTCCAATAATAGCTTTGGATAACGAAGAGGCAATGTTATTGCACTTGCTGCATGTGTTGCACAGCAATATATTTGAATTTTAATTTCAGTTTTTTCCTGTATTTTTTGTTACAAAGCTTCATATTTAAACTTAAAAAAATTAGTATTAGGCTTTAAAAAGCAGCCTAAAATAATAATTAATCTTACCTGCTTGTTTTGCCATGGCGATTTTTTTT
Organism: Lordiphosa fenestrarum; assembly: GCA_035044985.1. Lineage (NCBI taxonomy): Eukaryota > Metazoa > Arthropoda > Insecta > Diptera > Drosophilidae > Lordiphosa > Lordiphosa fenestrarum. Next base: position 88,783 of record JAWNNO010003915.1, on the reverse strand, counting down.
GTATTTTTGCGCTTAAAGTTCTACAGCTGTTTATTGTTTTGTTAGTGTTGGCAGTTGTAACGATACCAAAACGATAGGCAAAATTATCGATACCCTGTCTAGTCACTATTCGAAAAGTCACGGAAGCAACTACATTCAAATAGGATGCAACTTATTTGCTACCACTAGCCCCTATGATTTTTGTATGGCGTGAATGTTGCATCCGACACAAGAATGCAGGAATGCAAGAATGTGCTGTAGTGAGAACCGGGCATAAAACAATTCAATTTTCGGGTTATGCTTTCTAAATTTAAGTAAAACTGTCTAAAAATAAAGAATATTGTTTAGATTCAGAAAAAAAAAATTTAAGGCGAATTTCTAAAAACAAGAAAATTAATTTTTTGCACGAAAATAATTTTATATGCCGAATTGTGCAAAAGATTTGGGAATCGACCCCAGGGAGGCTGGTGGGTTGGTTTTCGCAAAAGTCAATATCATTTCAAAGCGATGTTATCAAATTCTAAGGAGTTTTAAATATTCCAATTGCCTCTCAGATTTGATGGCCCGCCTGGTCTCTGCTTCTAAAGCCTACACACATTAAAATTTACCATAGAAATGGTAACTCTAATTTGATCTGATTCGATAATACGTGATACTAGATAGACTACGAAGTTAATACTAAGTTTGAAGTTGGGTAACAGCTAATTTTGTCATTTTACTTATTGTATGGAATCATTACAGTACAAATAGTAAAGTAAGACAGTAAATATAGTAAAGATTTGGTTACACACACTTAAGCAAGGGCTTCTGTCAATTTGACGTTGCTGACGTACGTTTTATTATACTCTGTACCGTACTGTATGGCCATTGGGCCATAAAATACTAAAGCAATACCCAATTCTCTCTTGATTTGACATATACCTTTACCCAAAAAAAGCTAGAAATAACCTAAGAACAAGATTGTTTATCGTTGGCCAGAAATCTTTCATCACCCAAAAAACAATAGTGCTAGAATCAGTTGGGAATTTCAGGAAGAAATTCGTTAAAAAATTCAAACGTTTCGGAGCTTTTATTATACTCTGTACCGTAGGTACATAGAGTACTATATATTAGTTTGTGCAAAAGTATGTAACAGCCAGAAGGAAGCATATCCGACCCTATAAAGTATATATATTCTTGATCAACATCAAAAGCCGAGTCATGTCCGTCATGTCCGTCTGTCCGTCTGTCTGTCCGTATGAACGCACAGATCTCAGAGATGGTAAGAGATAGAGGTTTGACATGTATGGGACATATGCTTCTTATGTCTGCAGGCAGATTAAGTTTATTTTCAATTTTGGCCAAGCCCCCTCCCGCCCCCGCAATTTAGAAAAAAAGTCATATCTCCCACAGTTTAAAAGATAGATGGTTCGTTTCTTCTGAACATATTTAGTAGTCAGGATAACTTATCGATCCGCCAAAGGAAGGGTGAAGATCGGATGATCAAAAGACTGTTCAGCTGCTACTGCTGCATCAAAATTTATGCTGAGCGTATAATTTCGTTGGTACAGAGTATGTTATAGTCGGGCTTGACCGGATTTCTTTCTTGTTTTTGTGTAGGATTCGGTTTCAATCAGCGCTATTAAACGCGTTCCTCACGTCCAGGGTGACTTCAAGACAGTACTTCTTAGATCCTCGTTTCCAGCTATTTTTCTTTAAGGTTGTAATGGTCTTAAGTCGATCATAATTCTTTCTTAAAGTCCAGTTATTTCTTATGTCAACACAAAAAAATAAGAAAATAGAAGTTGTATAGAAATTAAAATTGTATATAAATTGTTTTTGGCTTGAGTCTATCCAACTCTAAAACTATTCCCTATTTGTTCTAAATCGAGGTCCAACGATGACTGGAAAAATCCAAGGACCATGAATTAACCAAAGACCAAGGTAGAATTACTGTGGAGCAGATTTGCTTAAAAACTATTCGCATTTTCCGTTGCACAATTCGTGGCGCTTGCATTACAAGTCTATTTTGTACTCAATCTAACATATTTTATACTTGAACTAAGAACTCGTTTTTCTTAAGTTTTTCATCCTACTGTGGGAGCACAATGTCCTTGATTCAAGATCCGATTCGTATACTTCAATATACTGGACCATGTTGCCTAGTGTTATTAAATAGTTTAATGTAATCGTTTATTTTTTTTTAATTTTAATTAACAAATCAAGAATTGAAAACCAACAGAAACCGCAACGAACAAGTTTTTGTTTATCCAGCTGTGGCAAATGTTTCGAAATCTCTCTGCTTGCGAGTGTTCTTGGTGTGGGCATAGAAATTGTATGCGGCTGATCCCAAGATTTGCATAATTTTATTGTGTGTTGAACTTTGCGCCCACCAAAACCATGAACATGGCCCCCGACTGGCCAACCAGCCACCGCAAAAAGGTCACTCAAAGTCCACTTACTGAAACTTAGTTGGGCCAGGCCCAAATCTTGGCCTAAAAACCCCAGCAAGATCTTGTGTATGGATGTGACCGATAAGCGGCATGTGAGTGTGTGTGTGTGTGTGTGTGCACTTAAGTTGCACAGGGAATCAGCAAAACGGAAGCCACAACAAGTTCGAAAATGGTCACGAAAAATGCTCACAAAAAAAACCTAAACCACAATAAGCCAAAAGCTCAGTCCGCACTTGAAATATTCTGCAATGCAAAGTGTGCGAATGTGAGTCCGTGTGTGAGTATGTGTGTGTGTGTGTATGTGTGTGGTTATGAATGTTGTCTCAGCGCAATGTGTTTATGGTATTTTTGGACCCGGAGGTCTGCTTGTGGGTTTAGGTTTTGCTCAAAAATATGTTGCATACTTGTAGGCAGCTGTCGAAAATGTGTGTGCATTTCTTGAGCACTGAGATTTGCATTTCAAAGCAGCATAGGGCATGACCACGCCCACGCCCACACCACACCACACACCTGCACAATAGCAACAAAAGCAACAACAACAACTTATTACTTTGACTAATCCTATTATGCGCATGCAAACGTGCGCCAGGAAAAGAAAAACTTTTCTTTAGCAACTACTTTGAAGTCGCCTGTCCTAGCCACCACCACCACGTGCTCATCCTCCTTGTCCTCCTTCACCTGTTCCAGCTCCTATCTCTCTACTCCATTCATTCCATTGAATCGTGCACTCACTCAAGCGCTACTAAGTTGTCTTAGCAGAGCTCAGTAGCTGGTACACTGCAAGAAAAATCTGAGCATTAGCCTGGGGCATCATTCTTCAGGCTGGCTGCTGCCATGGATAACCCAATTTGAGCCTGCCAGCCTGGCACTGAAGTGATGTTGATGTTAATGACTTCAGTGTAAGTTTGGATGACGCAACTCGTAAGCAGGGGGGTGCACAGTGGTGGAAAAGCAACGAAAAGTGGGACCATCAAATGAAATAATAAACCATTCTGCGCAAAACTATAGATAAATGTTAATGACAGATTTACAAACTAACCAAATGAATAAAAACCAAAGATCGCAGTATAAAAGAAACAATGCAAAATTGAAGAATCGAATTGAACACAAAGACAGCCTACACTAAGATAATTGTACACTCAACAAATTTAATTTCTAGTTTTGTAGAAACTTGCCTCAAAATAATGTTTTTTGTTTTAATAAAAATGTATGCTTTATACAGTTTTTTCCTACTCTTAGAAAGCATAACCCGAAAATTTAATGTTTCAGTAAATAATTTCATAAATGTAGATTTTAGGGAAATTTTTCAAAATGCTTACCTCAAAAACTTTCTTAAATTAGGGGCGATAACCATTATTGTTAGTAAAACACACTTGTTACTAGGAAAAACACTTCTTAAATTTAGAAAAATTCTATAGAAAGTCGCCCTAAAATATAGAAAAGTTGTGAAGAAAATAGTCCTAAAATTTAGAAAACGAGAAAGCTAAGCTAACTTCGTCTGTGCCGAAGTTTTTATACCCTTGCATGTGCTCTTAAATGTTTTCAGAAATAATCTTTTCCCACAACGACCCATTTTCCGAGCGATCGTTCTTTTAGGAGCTATATGATATAGTCATCCGATTTGAACAAAAAATTGTAGTACTAGGTGAAAGCATGTTTATTCAGGATGCTACCATTAAAAACAATAAAGTTTTTCTAACAAAGACTGTTTTTCAGACCTAACTTTTGTATTGCAGCTATACAGCTATATAGTTGTCCGATTTTCATAAAACTTTGCAGAATAATTTCACTATTGCCTATAACCTATAAAAACATTGAAAATTCCATTGAAAAGGAAAAAGTTCTTCTCACTAAAAGTAATTTTCCGACCAATTCTTTCTTTGAGAGCTATGAGATATAGTCATTCTATGCGGTCTTAATAGTAGCGTGCAGCAAAAAAAAAACTCTATGCAAAATTTCAGCTCGATAGCTTCAAAACTGAGAGACTAATTTGCGTAGAAACAGACAGACAGACGGACGGACAAAGCTCAATCGACTCAGCTCTTCACCCTAGTTTATGGGGTCGGAAATGATTAAAATACCCTTTGTAAGGGTATAAATATAGAAAGACACCGCTTGAAATTCTCAAGTTCAAACTCCCTGCTTTCGGAATTTAAAAGCGGCAGCTGGGTGCTTATATGACAGCGTTCTTCACAGAGATTCAAACACGTGCTTGGTAGTCGAATGCGATAGGATGGCCCTTGTGTTAAAGTTTCCCCGAGATCCCGAGATCCCGAGTTTAAGTCCCCGACGAGGTAAAGTTAGATACTGATGAGGATTTCAGAAAATAGACTTCAGTGAAGATCCAGAAAGATAGGATATTTTTATAAAAATAATATAAAAGGGGTTATACGCGGCTTAGTTTTGTCTATCTCTGCTGTCTCTACTTTCCTTATCTAATAGTAACAACATTTTTTTTTCTAAAATCTACAAATGTTTTTCTAAAGTCTAGAAAAATTGCTTCTTCATTGCATTTGTCTTTTTCTAACCTTCCAATTTGTTTAATAATTATTGAAGTTATCTTGAAATTGATTGCAGCACATAATATAGTGTTGTGCACACTTGGCTTACTAGGATCAAAATCAATTGTAAAATATGCAAAATCCGAGGTCTAATAATTAAGCATATATTTTCCAGCAAATAGTAAATATTTTCCTAACATTAGAAAGTCTTTGTCTTATTAAAGGAAATTATTTTTCTAGAATATAGGAAGAGTCGTCTTTGACACCCTTTTTCAGACGAATTTTAAAATCGTAGGGCTATGTCGACTTTTTTTTGTAGTAGTAGAAGTAGTAGTAATCTTTATTTAGACTAAATTCATACAAGAGATCGATGAAGAACAAAAAAAAAAAGAAATACAAACAATTTAGAATTTAAACAAATAGTGTTTTACATTTAACTTTAATCGACTTGGCTTAAAACCGTCAGTCGATCGCCGTACGCTCAGCCTTTGCTGCCAAACTTACTACACCTGGCTTCCCGGGTTGTCCCCAAATACCACATCGTCCAGTTAGGCAATATTGGCGTTGCGCTTTGGCTTTACATGTTATCCTTCAATTTTAAAACAGACCATTTATAATATTGTTTCTGTAGATTAATGCTTGATTTAAAAAGTTGACTAGTCTAATGCAATCTTCGCCGTTGAGTATTCTAAATACTTCATGATGCGATAAATACTCCTTTCCTAACAGCAGTGTCCTATGCTGTCGCAGTATTCGGCATTTCCCGATGAAGTGAACAACGTCTTCTTTTTCCTGCCAGTTGCATAGCGTACAATTAGTATCGGTTCTCATAATATTCGGCATGAAATTGATCTCCAAAAGCTCGCTTCGTGCCATAAAGATCATGCGGATCTGATTTGTGGTAAAAGCCTCACTAAAGTAGTTTCTCTCTCCAAGATCATAGTCGAGAACTTTATATGTGACTCTTGAATGAAGCGTGCCCTATATGATGCATCCATTTTTTTTTAAATTTTACCCTTCCATATTCTCCACATCGAACAATCCTCGAGGTTCAGTAATTCATCATGGGTACCCGTTACTCGTTTTTGAGTGTACAGATGAATATGGTGGAGCGTTCTTCCTTGATTAAACTGATTTCAACTCAGCATTTTAGACAAACTGTTTCTCCCTTTATAAACAACTAAATCAAAGAGTCTTAAAAATAGTAAGCAAAGCGAAATGTCATATATAATTTTTTTTCAAAGCTGTAGTATCAAAACATAGACAACAATTCGGCCCCCTTAGAGCCAGTTGGATTCTGGGTTTTAGAGTCTCTCGAATCAAACCCTGTACATTAACGATCCCCCGAACCGGAGAACCACATTTTGTAAAATCGAATCTGCTTTAAAAATAACCTGAACTGATCTTCATCATATAGATAAACAAATTTCTAACCGTCAAAATAAATGTAATTGTAATTGGAATGCATCTGACTAAAAACACGTATCGAGAGTGATATTTGTGTTCGCCAAACTTTCGTAAGACTTTGTGAAAAACGTAAATGAAACAGCGGTTTACCTTCCGCTTACCAAGGACTATAACTTTGCGACGACTAGCCGTGAAAGACATATTGAGCCAACCTTCAGCCGGCTTAAACTTCTCAGTTTATAATCAATTAAATATAGTCGAAGATTGTCGCATCCTCTGAAAATGCAATAGAATCGGATGAACCATAGAACTAAAACCTGGAAATAGATGCGTGCAAACCGAACCTCAAGTTCAAAGACGGGTCTGTACCTCCGTACCGAACCTTCTTTAGAATTTTAATCGTTTGCAGCTTTGATCAAAATAATCAAGCATTGTTTTATTCATTTATCCGATTTTTATAAGCTATACCAACTTAGAGACTAGTTTGTCCTCAAACAGATAGGCTAGTTCTACTCGTCTTATGTCTTAATCAAGAAATTATAAACATAATGCATGCACTCCCCACTTTGCCCATGGCTCTTGCACCAGTGTGCCGGGTGACCCCACCCCGCGCTGCCCACCGCCTTGCGGTAGTTAATTTCTTCAACTTACCTGTCTGTTATTCTTCGGACTTTGGTCCAGGTCTGCCTTCTGGTCCCCGGCCAAGATAGAAAATGCCGCGACAGCAGCTGGAAAAGTTTTGCACGCGCAAATCTTGGATGGGTCTAAGCTGATTTGGGCCTCACCCCTGTCCACCCCTGTCCACCCTTTCCCACGTACAACTTAATTCAATTCCTTTGAACGCACAATACATTTACATATATATTTGTGTGTGTTTTACCAAAAAATGCATTATTTTGTAGACAATTACAAAAAATAGTTGACAAATTCTTAAGCGATAATTAAACATAAAGAAGAGTCCATAAAGAAGAGCCAAAAGTAACAAAACATAAATTAAAGCAAACAAAGGATGAAGAGAATTGGAACAAACTTAAATTTTTGATATGCAAGAATTGTTTTTGATTTGCATTTTTGATGTGAATGTTGTTGTGTTTGTTGTTGCTTTCTGTCAGTGGATCTCTCTCTCTATGCGGAGTTGAGTTGTCCTTGTGGTGGTGGTAGCTGCTGCCGCCTAGAAGAGCAGCGAGAAGAGACTTCTTACGCCAGTGGAGCCAGCTCCGGAACCGAGGGTAAAGCCGGTGGCGGGAGCCCCGCTGCTGCGATGCCTGGAGACATGACTGGAAACGTTTGCACGGACACGGTCGTAGCTGGCAACATCCTGAAAGAGATTAAAACGGAATGAGTGCGATTCTTTGCTGGGGGCATAAAGAAGGCGTTTTGCGTACTGGTCGAGCACAAACTCGAGATGTCTGCAGTGGCGGCAGATGTCACAAGTGCCGCAAGTGTTGTATATCGACAAGACTCTCACCTCTTTGTCGGCATTGGCCAGCACCGAGCGCATCGAGTTGGCCACCGGCCACTTCTTCTTCATCACCAAGTTGTTGGGTGGATCGTGAGCGGTGCCGGCGTCCACCGACCAAATGGCCACACTTGCACCGCCCAACACCTTGGAGCCGCGTGAGAACTTGAAGGCCAGCTCCTCGTCGCCGGCGATGCGTGTTAGCTGCCAGCCGGTCAGATTGATTTCCTCGGTGCCCTTGTTGTGCAACTTGATGAAGCGTCCCTCGGTGTCGGCCTCAAGGATTTCCAAATCGCCCTTGGCGGCGGCATTCACTGTGTATTCGGACATGGTGCGATCCTCGCTCTCATCGATGACGGTGCGGCGCCTCTTAACGGCACTAGCGCCCGAGATTCCTGGCGTGGCCGAACGGCGTCCACTGGGCGTGACACGACCCGACCGTGAACCACCGCTGGCTGTCAAATGGGTGCCATTGCTGGAGATGCCCGAATCGGTGCCAGGACGTCCCGGTGAAGTGATATTCAAGCGACGCTCCTCACCACACAGCAGCTTGTCATATGCGGCAATCTCCAAGTCCAGAGAGACTTTAATGTCCATCAGATCGCGATATTCCTGCAGCTGATGGGCCATCTCATCGCGCATACGCTGAAGTTCGGCCTCCAAAGAGGCAATATATTGATTGTGACGCTGACGCTCTGTGTCCAGTAGAGTCTCCAGCTCTCGAATGCGGGTCTGATTAAGACAAGAATAGGAAGGAATAAGGATTAATACAGGAAAAGTAAACTTAAATCCGAGCCTAAACCTAAAATGTCTGCCTTGAGTTCAAAACTCCCTTTGGAGACGGAAACGGATTAATAAGAGTTTCGCATTTCAAAGTTGATTTCTAAATTCCTTATAAAGCATTAATGATTTACACCCAAAACTCGGAATAGTTTCAGAAGACTAAGCCAACCGAATTTACTTAAGAATAGCTTACTGCTTTTAGAAAAGACGCTAAATTTTTGTATTTTTTATACGCTTCTTCCCAAGTCTAGTACAGTCTAACTTCTATATAGCGAATCTCTAGGGTTCCCCCCTTCTAATAAATTTTTTTTATATAGAAAATTCTTAATCTTAATATTGAACGAAATCGCAGTGTTCTCGAATTGAATATAAAGAAAAAAGAAAACTTCGTTGTACAGAAGAGAAGTTACATAGATAAGATCGACTGTATTTAGTATGAAAATTTGAAATATGAATGATTGTTTATAAATTAAACAACAATAGCTTCAAATTTTGACAGATTAACTGAAATTCATTGAAGAAACAGACGAAATTTGGTTAGATTTGGCTTTACAACACTGTACCAAAGGTACGCAGCGTATATTTAGTTTGTGCAACCATAGACACCATAAAGTATATACATTCTTGTTCAGTATCAACAGCCGAGTCGATAGACATGACTGTTGGGCTGTCCGTCCGTATAAAGATTTCGGAGATGGTAAGAGATGGAAAAAGCTTCTTCAGTTCTTATATTTTTGCCACGCTATTAAAAATATTATAGCTTATATAAAATATATATATAAATTATCCGTCTCTTTATCGCTTAGTTGGGCATGACCAAAACCCCAGAAAAAACACGCATTACCTTCTTATTAAGAGGGTACATCAATATGGCTTCCCAACGCCAAGTTTGGCGGTCTAGTCTTCGAAACCTAGGCGTTTAAGCTTAGTACTCCGACAAGCTAAATTTAGAGCTTGCTAAAAGACAGCTTATTCTACACTGAGTTGATTTCCTTACATTTAAATTGATTAAACTAATAAAAGTGAAAACGCATAAGTATTTGGATTATATTTGGAGACCAGTAGTCATCCATATAGTAGCGCCCATTTAGCTGGGCTAGGTGTCGGAAAACTTGCAAGCTATTATTATTTCGGCTTCTGCCCAGCTAAGTCAAACATCTGTTTGGGCAGTCAAGGTAGCGGCGCCATGATTTTCACGCTGAGTATGAGTGAAAGTATTTAGTTTGTCTGAGAGCTGGCCCAGCTAAAGATACTTTTGCTACCCTTTTTTAATATTTGACATTCTAAAGCTTCTCTTTGGGGTCAAAGAAATGAATTTCAAACGAACTTTTTGGCACAAATCGTTAATCGGTTTGGATAAAATCGCAAACGACTACTTTCGCTGATAGCGCTAAAGCTTAAAGAAGCTTTGAACTTGATTCTAAAGATTGATTCAACCGAATTGAAGTAACGAATACATTTCGAAAATCCCTCGATTCCCATAATCCTTTCCCCAACTCACATTCAATCCCGCATTTATATTCTCCAGCTCCTGCAGCCTGCCGTTCAATCCATCAATCTTTGTACGCATCAGGCGCATCTCTTCGGTGGCATGAGCCGAACCCTGTGCTGCACGCGAGGCGGCTGCCTTTAGATTTTGTATCTCATTGTCGTACAGCAATTCGATCTCATCACGATTGGCTCGCATCTGTGCCTCATATTGATCGCGATACTCTTGCAGCGACTGTTGCAGCTTATCCTCATATTGTCTGGTCAGGCGTCCATCCAACTCGCTAATCTCAATCTGTCGACGGGAACGAGTTTCGGTCAACTCCTGGGTGTGCACTTGATCCTTAAAGGCCAATTCTTCTCGCAGACTCTGGTTCTGATTCTCCAAATCGACACGAGCCAAAGTCTCGGCCTCCAGTTGTTTGCGCAGATCGTCCAATTGGCGACGCAGGCGATCATTCTCCCCGGCTAGTTCCTTGGCTTGATCCTCAAACTTCTTGCGATCGGCAAGTACTTGATTATATTTGCCATTGACTTCGGTGTAACGAGATTCATAGAGGCGGTAGTTGCTCTCAGCTACATTGCAATCCTTGGTCTTTTTGTCGAGTCTGAAAGTTGAATGAGAAATAGTGTGTGAGAAAAACGTGTGCACGCTAGCTGGTGACGTCACTTGGTTGTGCCATTGACTCACGCTTGATATCGTTTCTCTCTCTCTCTTTATCTCTCGCCGAGCTCTATTCTCAAATGTATTATTCATTTTTTATGTGAAATTTTTTGGTTTGCCTTGAACAAGGCGTCACATGCCATTAGCATAAAGTAGTCGGGCTATTTCTGATCTCCCCTCACATAATTAATGGCCGAGCAATTTTGAAATTTATTTAAAATTCTATTTAAATGAAAACAAACTTGTTTATTGATCTCCTCAAAATTCCTCTAACAATCCCGCCATAAGCTGTTCAAGAGTTTTCATTGTCAATTGGAAGCCTCTAGAAATCAATTATTTGGCTACCTTTTAAGGCAAGTTATGGCCCGCGCCGCCTTGTAATTCATAAACATAAAACATTAGAAATTATAAACAATTTCCTTCCACTGCCTCAACACAGAAATGCACAATTTGTACGGAAATAGCTCAAAGACCTCAAGGTTAGTTGGCGTGCGTGTTGTTCCAATTTCCCTCGCTCGATTCCTCTATGTCTCTTTGGCTTTCATGTCCATGGTACATAAATAAACCAAAAAAGTAACCTAATTTTGTGTGAGTATTTTATTTTGTTTGCTTCAATTTTGACACAATTTTGTTTCATCATTTCGCTAAGAAAAAAGATGCAATGGCATGTGTGTTTGAGTAAGAAAGGTCCCTAACCAGATTCTATGGTTCATTGATTGAAGTTAAAGAACTTGCAAGTCAAAATATCTCTATGTTGCATCTAGTTTTTAAAAGAAACTTATTTTAATTCCTGTTTAATTGTAATCTGTGGGCCGGCAGGCATTCAAATGAACTGATTAAAGATTATCAAGAATTAATTGCCGACGCAGAACTCAAAAACCTGTTCAGATAATAAATTTTCTTCAACTCAATATAAGCTCAGAATGTTATCTAAAAAATCTTGGGAAGAAATGTTCCGAATGTACTTAATATGAGCATAATTCAACTTAACCTAGCCAACGCACAGAAAAGTATATTTTTTGCTAACTATTAATGTTAATTATATATGTCTAACTAGCGTTAGGATGTCCTAACAATAAAGAAAGACCAATTTGAGCTTGAAATGTTCTCAAAAACGAAACATTTCAAATCAAATGCAGTATTTGCGTACTCAAAAACTAGTTTATAAAGTGAGAACATTGTACTACAAGGGAGAAAACCCGCTCATGGTCTGTTTTTGACAAAGATTGGACTCATTTTGGGTCCAATGATCGCCGTGTTTGCTCTGTGTAAGCAAAAACGACTGGCAGATATGCAGTTTTGTACTTCAAATCTCAGGTGTTTTGTTTTTGGAAAATATTAAATTTGGTGCGAAACATTCTAAGTTAATGAAATGATATTGGTTTAAGTCTTCTGCTGTGTGCTTACACTAAGCAGAATACCAAACATCGACGACTGAGTACAAAATAGACTTAAAATGCCAGCTCCGACTTTTGAATTTTTTAACGAATCTGTTCCGGAAATTCCCAACTGGTTCTAACACTTTTGTTTTGAAGTGGTGATAGAATTGTGGTAATACCATTATGTTCTTAGGTTATTTCTAGCATTTTTTGGGTAAAGGTCAGTGTCAAATCAAGAGAGAATCGGGTATTGCTTTAGTATTTTATGGGCTTAAACCAAGAACTTACTGTTCTTGCTTGATGTGCTATTATTTTGTTTTAAGAATGTATTGTGACACATAGCAACTATATAGAAGATATGAAATCGGCCCCAAGTTGAAGTTGAACCACAATTTGGAAAACCAACAAGTTGCTGACTCAAATGAACTGGCTTTATCACCCAAATTCTTGCTCTCCGTTAATCAAATATCAATTAGAATACCTAATCAGCAGCATTCCCCTTCACAATACCACAATTCACATCTTCCAAAAACCCGTTGTTCACGCTGAAACCTACACCACATTTTTCATAACTTTCTCTCTATGTCTCAGAGAGACAAACCCAAAATAACAACAAAATGTTAATCTTTTGCTTGGAAAAAGCTTTTGGTTATACACAAAAAAACTCTAACAGACCATAAATAATACCAAAAATAAGTATTGCCTGATAACGCAATCCTACAACGCACATTTGTTGACATCACACCCAGTGGAAATGGAAAGGGGGAAGGGGGCCGGGGCCGTCTAAACCGGTATTGGGATACCAAACCATTACAAGAAATGGAAACCCAAGTGACATCATAACAACCAAAATAAAGTTTAACCTTGATAGGGTTTTAACCCGAGTTTGGTAGCACCCAAATAAGACTCTTTCGAGACTGCTCGAAGTGTAAATACAAAAAATAAACAATAAGAGGTAAGAAATCGAGAGAGAGAGAGAGAGAGGGGGCAAAATGACCATGTGCGCGCCTGCTTTTTGCGTTTTTTCGAATGACATCATCGAGACAGACCTCGTCGCTCCTCTCTTACAAAATGTACACAAAGCAGAGCAGAGCATGTGTCTGATGACATCACAACTACTGCTACCCCCACCGCCCCCACCAACTTTACCTCTGCTTCAAGTCATCATTCTCCTCCCACAAACGCTTGATATCAATCTCCAATTTGGCCTTCTCCTTGGCCGTTTCGTCCAGTAGCTTACGCGCCGCAGCCAATTCCTTTTCATAAACGGCCTTCAGGTTCGAAGTCTCGCGATTTACAGTGTCCTGAGACAAATGCAACTCCTGTGTTAGGCGGCTGTTCTCATTTTCCAAATGACGCATACGGTCAATGTAACAGGCCAGGCGATCGTTCAGGTGCTGCAGTTCCTCCTTCTCCTGCAGGCGGGTGGAACGCGTAGGACTAGTCGGGCTGGTGGCCCCCACCCGCGATGAGGTGGAGGCGCCGCCCACTGGCGTGGATGTGGAGGCGCGAGAAACGCGTGTGTTTACTGTGACGCGGCGTGCCGACATTTTTCCAAAGATTTTTCAGTTAAGTACGTAAGTTGCTGGAAACTTTTCTTGTTGTTTTAATTTTCTTATTGCCGTTGTAGTTGTCAAATGGTTTTAGTTGCTTGTGGACGTCCGATTGCTTTGACTGCTGAAAATTGACTGAACTTGCTGGGGCAACTCATCGACAAAATTAGTCGACGTCAACGGCGAGTGAGCGAGCGAGCGGGCGGGCCATAAAAAATACACATGGAAACCTCTCTCGCTCTCACCTTTTGCTTATTGTTATTGTTCTGGCTTTCTTTCACGCTGTGTATTAGAAATCGTATTATGTACAGCTGTTTGTATGTTCCGTGGGGAGAGCCGCAAATAGAAAACACAACGCAATCAAATGCCGCTTGCCGGCACCGAAACTCTTTCACTAATTCACCGTCTTGGCGAGGGGAGGGGAGTGGGGGTAATGAAGAGCGGACAGGAAATAACTTCATTTGGAATTCATGAAATGCAGTTCTTAAATTAATTCAGATCGGTGTGTGTACTTGAGGGCTGGGTTAATGAACGAAACACATTTGAGTATGTGAGAGAAATGCACAGTTTGAAGTGCAAACTGCTTGTGAATTGTGGTTGGATATGACGTCAGATCGGAAAAAATGTGTAATGGCAATGTTTAGGTTCGCTTAAGTAGGTTCTTTAATGTTCAATGTTTGTTTTTTGATGTTCTTTATTGTTGCTCTCCATTCTAGTAGGTGGGAAATTTAATGGTATTAGCATTCTGTTGAAATCAGGTCAGATGTAAACTGGTTCGGTTCACTGGCTTCCACAGTTCATGAACCGTCGGTTCGCCTCATCACATGGTTTTCTAACTGAACCGCGGTGTATTATAAAATATTATGATTTCTATTAAATTGTGACTTTCGCACACTTTGGATCAGGGCTGCAAACAGATGTTGAACCGAACCGGTTCGAGCCCGGAATTCCGACTTTCAGATTGCTGTGAACCTAACCTTTAGGGTATTCAAGCCGAACCTGAACCAGCTCCGAACCTAAAGCTTCGGTTCGGTTCAACTAATACTATCAACATGAAAATTTGACCCATTTCCAAGCGACTTCTTCTCTTATCCCAATGATTCTAAACGACTGAGCCCTACAATCGGCAGGAATGTTTAAAGTAAACATCTATGAAAAATTTTCCGAATTTTGTCACAATTCTTTAAATAGAAACACTTTGTCATTGCATTGATTAAAGGAGAAGGTTCCTATTTATATGAAGTATTGTGACGAAATAAAAATTTAGGGATGCCGGACACAAACCTGAACAGTAAATTATATATTATCTAGGAACAAGCCATCTATCTTCAAAACTGTGGGAGATATGACGTTTTTTCTAAATTGCGGGGGCGGGATGGGGCGTTGCCAAAGTTGAAAATAAACTTTATCTGCCTGCAGACATAAGAAGCATATGTCCCATACATGTCAAACCTCTATCTCTTACCATCTCTGAGATCTTTGCGTTCATACGGACAGACAGACAGACAGACAGACGGACAGACGGACATGGCTATATCGACTCGGCTGTTGATGCTGATCAAGAATATATATACTTTATGGGGTCGGAGATGCTTCCTTCTGGATGTTACATACTTTTGCACAAACATATAATACTCTATGTACCTTCGGTACAGAGTATAAAAACTCTCCTGGCTAAGTTTGAATTAAAGTAAAGAAGTACTACAGAAAATGTAAAATATTGTCCACTAAAGAACGACAAATCAATTATCATTTTGCAAGAAAAGAATGCATTGGCTAGTGGAATGCGATTCACGATAAAAACTTATCAGAGTACTGAACCGAACCGCTTTTCTATGTGGTTTTCGGTTGGGTAGCAAAGTTCGCATAGTTTTTCAGGTTTTATAAGTAAACTTATCAGCAATCATGGCATTATTTTTTATTTTTTATCAACTGCTTCAGTTAATCGTGTCCATTCATTTCACTTAAACTAGTTAAGTGCTTAATATTGAAATTATAGTTCTATTAAGGTGAATTAGTTGGTCAAAGCTTCAGATCAAGGCTAATTTGCATAACACTGTTATGCAAATTCATATTGCTAGATATATTTGGGTTGGGAACTTTTTAAAAGGAATTTAAAATTTTTGATTGCAATGAAGGAATTTACTTATAAAATAAATATCATAATTTTGGTAAATTTAACTAATGGTCAATGTTACTGTCCAAACAACATCCAATCAAATCAATTTTTTAATACTAAGTTTCCAATGGCCCAATATATGTTTTGCTGATTTTTGTAAATTTTCATTTTGAACCATTAACAATTAATTTAAAATTGTTCAACAAAAGTTGAAGTAGATGCTTACAGTAGTCCTTTCCATCAAAATTTAAGTTTCTCATCCCGGGGCTTCTATACTCTGTACCGTACGCACATACATAGAATATTATAAGTTTGTGCAAAAGTATGTAACAACCAGAAGGAAGCATCTCCGACCCCATAAACTATATATATTCTTGACCAGCATCAACATTCGAGTTGATATAGCCATGTCCGACTGATCGTCTGTCTGTATGAATACCTAGATCTCGGAAACGAGAAGACCTAGAGCATCCAAATTTTAAATATCGGCACGCAGAAAAAGTTTATTTCAAATTTGTGCCACGCCCTCGCAATAAAAAATAGAAATAAAAATGTGTGGTGTGCCCAATATCAACAATCTCTAAAATGTTCATAAAGATCGAAAAATAAATGGCAGAGTTATAAGGGTTATAGAAAACGTTGCACACTTATCTGAGCCGCATGTTTGCTTCCATAATGTTGCAATATTCAAATTAATGTTAGTGCTCTGTAAATTAAAATGGGGAGAGGTTGTTAAACACTAATTCCCCTAAGAAACGGATACATCGAAGTCGGGCAGGGCCGGCTTTAACTTACGCTTTCGTTTATGATTTAAAAGAGATTGCCATCATGTGCGTTGAATGGGTTTATTGAAGCACGATTCGATACAGACTCGCAAGTGAGTCGAAACTGATCCGAAGAACGGGTTGAAAACGATTCTTTAAGAAGAGCCTCGGCTGGGGTACCATTTCTTCCTACAAAGTATCATTTGTGATCACAACACGAGCGCGATTCTGAATATTTTGATCAGACCGAGCACTCGAAAAAGATTCGAAAGAAATCAAACAATTTTATAATGCTAGCTTGGACACACAAGGTTGATTATTTGAGTTTAATAATAATATGTGTCCTAGTCTGTTTTTCAACCGAAATCTCTTTTTTTTGAAAGAGCAGGTCTGATTCGGACTCGAATTTAGTAGGATCTGTTTAAGACCCACTTTAAAGGGAGGCAGAAAAACAAGAGCCGATCCGATCCTGATAAGTTTGATATTGGCTGTTATTAGCCGAATTTTTTTTAGATTTTTAATATGAGAAATCTGTTGACTTTGTCTTCTCAAATATATGGGATGCTGTATGTTTTTCGAGGACTCTGTAAGATACAGCTACTTCGCGGTTAACTCGGATTAAACATTTCCTGATTTGGATTTCGTTTTCTTGGTAAGTCGAAGCAATGTTAGATTGATTCGAAGACAAGATAAAAACGGAATTTGAACGATATATGAGACAGAATAACAGTACATTGTTCAATTTAGTCCCAAGTATAAGCTTAAAGATTTTAAAATATATTTTGCTTTCATTTCTTAAACTCGTTCAGCTCATTAGACTTGCTAGAAAAGTACATAAATTTGAACCGTTTATAGGACACTCACATAATTCTTATCAATTTATGACTTTAATCTCGACTAATTAATCAAGCTCACGCGACAAATTGATGTAGCAATGTCAGTAGCGCAGCTTTACTTTAACACAGCTGAAGAGGGCCTTAATGATAAGCCGAAGGAAGGAAAACAAGCCAGCAAAGAAACAATTTAACTTCAGTTTAGTCCGAGCATTCGCCTGTCCCCACAATTGGGCACGTTAATTAAATCTAATTAAGCTCCAACCAACTCGCACACAGACAAAACGAACGAAATTATAATTTGGCAAGATGGAAAAAAACAACAAACGGCAAAAAAAAAAACATTAAATATGTTAATGTGAATGAGCGAGCGGAGACGGCGACGACATGATTAAAAATAATTTGATGACGTCACTTTGCTGCTCTTTTTTTTGGAGGTCAGTGGCAATGTTTTGGGTTCGTTTCGTTCCATTTCGTTTTGCTCGGTTGCCTTTTTAGTTGATGACGTCACAGGCAAGCACGTTGCATGATAAGCCACAGCTGGCAACAAAAAAATTAAATTGCAAGCCGCAAAAACGAGAGAACTGCAGCGCCTCTCATTCTCTCTCTCTCTCCCTCACTTTCTGAGTTGACGACAGGTGAAGAATTAAAAGTTTGCCGGCTATTTACATTTTTCTAAATTCAAAAGAGAAATAGCTGCTCTCTCACTCTCACTCTCCTCTCTCTCCCTCTCTTTCACTTGTTATTTATTATCACGAATGTTTTGAATTCCTTAGCCGAAACCGACGTTTCAGGCCCCAAGAACGTCAATAAATATTTCATTTATGACAAGTTGACATTCCCAACTCTCGCCAAGCAGTTTTCGGTTCTTGTGGGTGTTCAATTGGGCTTCCCTTCACCACGCTGCCGGCAACAGTATTTCATAATTTTCGAACCCACAGCTGGGACCTAATTGACCTACTAGTCGGTCGGTCAATAAAAGCGACTGACATGTGAACACGAACATGTTGGTTAAGGGACACTGTAAACGGTTGATGGTGATGTGGGGGAGTGCTTTTACCGTAAATTTAAGCTGGCTGCGTTTTTGGGTGGGAGTAACTTAATGGTAATTAATCAGAATCTGCGGGAAAGTATCATTAGAGCCTCCGATGTCGATGATGGCGGACCGTCGATATCAAATATTATACTCTATCTCTGAAAATGCCCTCGTTCCAAGTGTTCGCTTAGCAGATTAATGAACTTACACGGCAAAGTGTTAAGTTGCCATAATCCTCTTTTGGTAGCAAATGGATCGAAGAGGTTATTTTCTATTTTTTTTCTATTTCAAGGAACTTTGACCCTATCGGTGTGTCGAAAGCGTAATCAACAAAAAGACAATGGGTTTTGGTCTTTGTCTCGTAGGTTTTCTTTAGTAATTGTTGCAATGTAAATATCTGATCTGTGGTGGATTTAACAGATATAAAGAAACACTGATGAGGTTCGATCACGTTACTCGAATGAGTAGGATGGTTGACAGAATCTTATATGGAATGGGTAGGAGACTGATCCCACGGTAATTGGGGCAACACTTGGTCTCTCCTTAAAAGGGGTATTCTAGTATAGTGAAGAACATTTTGGGTTTTTTTTTTAAATCAATAAAAAATCCAGTAAGAAAGTAGAATGTTTTTTTTATAAGTTTGAAAAGTTTTTGAAATACTAATAACTAAAATTTTACAAGTCCTAGTTCGGAGCAATTTGAAGGACATTTTCACTGAAAACAAACAAGACTACAGGATGCGCCATATAAAGTGTCGGTATGGCAACACTGAATAAATATAAAAACAAACAACCGATTGCTATATGTTGATCTTGTTCCTTTAATTTGGTCCTGTACAATTTATTTCGACTACTTTTTGAACACAACATCAATCAAGTGGCCGCCTTTATTGGCCACAACAAAATGTGCCCTTTTTGCGGCGTTTTGGTTTTGGCGCAAACGCCGGCCCAAACAGTCACTTTTTGGTCGTGTAAAGGTATTTCATGGATGCGGTGTGGATTTTCCGTGCCCCATATGCGACAATTTTGCTTATTAACACCACCAGAAAGCGTGAAATGGGCCTCATCGGTCATCAAAATTTGTTTCCAAAAATCTGGTTCTGTGTCGGCGTCGGCGTGGTGAACAGCGTCACTATTTCGGCACGTTGTTTTGGTGTGAAGCGTTCCATGGTCAAAATTGTTCTAGATTGATGTTTCCAAAACATGTCTAACAAATGCAATCGGTTGTTAAATGTCAAAGTTATTCAGTGTTGCCATACCGTCACTTTATATGGCGCACCCTGTACTTTTCTGACTCTACTTTTGTATGACAGCTATACTATATAAATGCCCGATTTCGACCAAACTAAGTGGAATCATGGGAAAACATAGCTAACTAAGAAACACAAAAGTTGGAGGCTTTTTCTTTGAAAGCAAATAAGTTTTTCTCACTAAGACTATTGATCCAACCCTACTTTTGTATGGCAGCTGTACTATATAGATGTCCGATTTCGACCAAACTTCGTCCTTAATTCTTCAAATTTTTGTCAAAATCGGATGACTATAGGTTAAAGCTGCCATAGGATTGATCGATCGAGAAACTAGTTTTAGTGCGAAAAAATTTTTTGTTTTCAAAGAAACGCCTCCAAACTTTGTATTTCATTGTTTGCTTCCCAAGCTTTCCCAAGATTCCACTAAGTTTGATCGAAATCTGGCATCTATAAAGTATAGCTTTCATAGAAAAGTAGAGTCAGAAAATTAGTCTTAGTGAGAAAAACCCGTTGGTTCTCAGTGAAAATGTCCTTCAAAATAGTTAGAAAAACGTGCTGCAAGGGTATACAAACTGAGGCCGAGCCGAAGTTAACTTTCCTCTATTTTTATACCCTGTTCCCATTGAAAATGGGAAAAGGGGGATCATGAAGTTGTGCGAATGTATGTAACAGGGAGAAGGAAAATTGTCCGAACCCATAAAGTATATATATTCTTGATCAGCATGAACAGCCGATTCGATATAGCCATGTCCGTCTGTCCGTCCGTCCGTCTGTCCGTCTGTATGAACGTGTCGATCTCAGAGACTATAAGAGATAGAGCCACAAATTTTTGCACGAAGGTAGATTTATGTTGTACGCAGATCCCGCCCGTCCCCCTTTTATCCCCAAAAAACCTAGACCTCCTCTAGAAATCCTAGACCTAAACAACCGTCAGATCCACAATTTTTAAGTTAGAGCCTCGTGGTTTAGTATACATCAAGCTAGGTCCAATATCTATCTATTCTGAAAAGTAGTACAATAGTACAATCAGATCGGACAAAAAACACCGGAGTTATAAGCGAAACAGTTGAGCTGATAAGAGCACCCCCCCAGTTGTTGGCCAGGACTAGAAAAAAGTGTTGCCTACATTTAGGATGGCATTTTGTTACAAAGACCGGTTACAACAATTGAACAGGGTATTTTGTGGTCGGGAAACTCGACTGCAGCGCCCTTACTTGTTGTTTATTAATATTGTTTAGAGCATCGACTGAACCAAGGTTATAAGCAAAACCTTCACCCAAAAACCTCGAAACTCAAATTTGGAAACCTTAACCATGCGGTACATTTGGCTTCGGAACCGCAAGACGGAGCTCCGACTTCATTCTTTTGTTATTTATTTGAATCGATTTTCGTTATCACTCCATCTCTGGCCATACCCATATTTTGGTTACAGTTTTATTAATGGAAACAAACATAGCTTGCTTCTCCGTTTCCTTAAAGTTAAAAGCAGCGTTCGGTTAATGTACAGTTTTTGACCGAAACTGAATTTCGATTCCATTGGATACCCTGTCATAGATGCATTTGTAATCTGGTATAATAGAAACCAAAATTAGCTCCACAAACAGGAAAGGGTGAAATAATTTGTACGATACTCAAAAAACTATTTGAACTCTACTGTTCTGCACACATTTTCTGAATAAACTAAAACTGAACCCGAGTCGAACTTGAACCTAGATTCACCGACCTTTTAAACCAGTGAATCGGTGAACTGAAACCATAAAATTACAGCACAAAGAGAAAAAAAAATCGAAAAAGATCCATTTGAAACGGATATTTTTCAAAATCCTTTTTTTGATCTTAAAATATCCATTTTTCATATCCTTTGGATGATTTTTCAGTTCCGTTGGATAAAAATCTAATATTTTAATATCCAAAAAAAGGTTACTAAAAACTATACCTTCCAAATGGATACCGAAATCATCTATCTATATCTGTCTCTCTGTGTGGAGATCTTTTCGTATATTTTATTAGTTAGAATACTTTTCCAAAATATCTTTAGCTATTTATGACCACATTTTGTTTCTCTGGACTAAACACCAACCTACATAATGAAGATCAGTGGGTACAATAAGCTATTCCAGTGATTTTAGAGTTCCAGCTAATTCGTTGAGCATGTTTTTATACTCTGTACCGTAGGTACATAGAGTATTATAAGTTTGTGCAAAAGTATGTAACATCCAGAAGGAAGCATCTCCGACCCCATAAAGTATATATATTCTTGATCAGCATCAACAGCCGAGTCGATATAGCCATGTCCGTCTGTCCGTCTGTCCGTCCGTCCGTCTGTCCGTCCGTCTGTCTGTCCGTATGAACGCACAGATCTCAGAGATGGTAAGAGATAGAGGTTTGACATGTATGGGACATATGCTTCTTATGTCTGCAAGCAGATCTAGTTTATTTTCAATTTAGGCCACGCCCCCTCCCTCCCCCGCAATATGGAAAAAACGTCATATCTCCCACAGTTTTGAAGATAGATGGCTTGTTCCTTCTGGACATATTTAGTTATTAGGATAACTTATCGATCCGCCAAAGGAATGAAGAAGATCGGATGAACGGTTTTCGAGTTATGATCAAAAGACAAATTTTCTTGGTACAGAGTATGTTATAGTCGGGCTTGACCGACTTTCTTTCTTGTTATTTTGTTTATTCTACGTTTAAACATAAATATGGATGTGCGTGCTTCTTCAAAACACCAATCGGTTTATGTCGTGTCTAGACGCTAAAAACTGACACGCACATGCACGAACGAAATCTGTTATCGCTACACAAACCCGTGCTAGGTCGTGCTTGTCTGTGACACGAAGAAATCGAAAAGACCAAACAGTCGTGACTAACGAAAAAATAAGTACATTGTATTTGTAGCAGTAAGATATGAAAAATTAAAACACGACATACTTGGGCTTCTTAAGAGCGAACCTCATTGAAGCCCGAGGAGAACAGCAGCGTCAGGGTACAGGGTATTTTGGAGTCACGGAACGCGCCCTTTCTTGATTTTTCCAATAAAAGATTGAAAACTCAACTACAAAGACCTTATGGTATAAAACTGATATACAACTTTCGTACATTTTCCTTAAAATACTCATAAAATTGTAGCCTAAAAGCGTGATTCTCTGCCACCTAACTGAGGTCTAAGTAAATTATAACTTTTCACATTATTTTGTGGCAGCCGCACAAATGAATTTCGTGAATGAAAGCCAATTCTGTAGCAAAGCCCCCCGGTCTGAGTCGTTTAAGTAAAGTCCGATTTCAGCATAAATATTTATTTTCCGATTTACATTTGCCTTTCTCTCTCTCTTTTCTCTCTCTCGTCTGAGTCCATCAATAATCAAAAAATCTCTCAAAGAATACAAAATTGAAGTCGAACCAAATATCAAGCTCATTTGGTTGGCTTGCTGTTGCTGGCTTTTTTTTCAAACTTGTTTGCCGTTGTTGTTGTTGTTGTTGTTGTTCTTGGTTGTTTAACGAATTTGTCAAAGCAGCTTCATAACTTCAGCTGGCTGTTGTTGCTGTTGTGGTTTTTGTTTTTGTTGCTGGCTATTTGCGTTATACGACGACAGCAGCAGAAGCCAACGAAGTTTGCCAACAATAATGACATCATCGTCAGCTTAAAGTTTTTGAAATCATGGCAAATGACGTTATAAGATAAATGGAAGTTGGTGGAGGCAAACTGAAGTTGTGGTCTGAGGCAAGGTGAGCGGGAAAAAACCATTTACTTCAAATGCGATTTCGAATTTTTGTATTTTTCATCTCTTTTTAAGTCCTGGCCAGAGTTGCCAAACTATCAGTGCGAAAAACGCAAACACATTTACACTTTGCTCCATATGTAGATTAAATTTACACCACATCCTTCCCCCCACCGGCGCACCTCCTGTACAAATCTGCCATAGCACTTAATTAACATTGGCGCACAAAATTCCAAATCGATAAATATTTACCAAACACGTTTGCACAAAGCAAAAACAACTACACAAACTGAATTGAGTTCAAAATTCTGCCGTCACATGACCAAAATCCACACAAAACAAAGAGTTTCTAAATCGTGCTCATGTTTCGGTTGGAAAATGAAATTACATGAAAATATTTGCACTTTTATTTAGTCCAAATCGATGCCAGTTTCCGCAGTCCGGCGCCCGGTTGCTTTATTTATGCAAATTACGCATACGCCATGTTGTCAGGCATTAACTTTTATTATCTTATTTTATTTTTGTTTCCCTCCCCCCGCCCTTTGCACATCGACGTTTGTTAATTTTGAAGCAGAGCCAGAAAGGAGTGAAGCGGCGGAGGAAGTTTTATGCAAAAGTTGCCAAGAGCATTTACATACAATTTTTTCACTTCCTCTTTTGGGGTGCTCTGTGCGATCTCGCTTTCTCTCAGCTACTTGCATAAGTTAATTTAGTGTTTGTCTTCTGCAAAAGTTGCTGTTGTTGTTGTTGATGTAGTTGATGTCTGTGAGCACCAAACTATGCAGTGCATTTTGGCTTGGATGTCACTTGTGTTGGCAACTTTTGGCTTCTGCAGAAAGTACATTTTATGTATGCAGCAGCTGCTGACGCAGCTGGCAACTTTTCCCTGCCCCTAGAAGTATGCAACGAACGGCAGCAGTCAAACATATGGCAGATGCTTCAATTTTGTTGCTGCATGACAAGTCGTTCAGATCATAAAAAAAAACAGCGTAAAGCCCTTTCTAAATGTGGGTAATTGGATTGGCAAGGCACATTAAGTGGGAATATATTTATAACTGAGCCACGATAAGAGATTTTTAACACAATTTTGACTGCCTAAATTATGAACAAATTTAATAAAATGATAGTTAAATTAAATGAAAGCAAAATGCATAAAAACTACTTGAAAATGTGTGCTTTCTACATGCTTGACGGGGATTTTTCACTTATTAAGTTTATGAGTAGCTTTTCTACATGCCGCGTTTACTTTTCTCATTTCTACATGCAGCTTGAGGTAGCTTTTCTACATGCCACGTTTAGGGTCCAGACCAAGCACAGAAAAAATGTATGTAATTATACCTTTTTGACACTACTCTATTTACTTAAGGAATTGTGGAAGGAGGGTAGTGTGGGGAGGGAGCGGCACGGGAGGGCAGACTTCCTTCTGAAAAACGTACAACTGAAATTTTCTTCACTTACCTTGTCTGAGAAACGCCCTCACCTACTCAACTAACTTTTCTCAGAAATTTTAACACAAATGCTGGCATCTTAGCCCATGCGGCTATCTAGCACTCGCGCGTTGTTACCGCAAATCCTAATATTTAAAGAAAGCGACAACTGACGATGAGCAAATGGGATCAATAACACGTTTCGTGCAGATTTTGAGGATTTGAAATGCTCAAAGTTTATTTCGAAAACATATACGGAAAAAAAAGTCTGAAATCAATCCAAAACGGGATTGAAAACAGCAGGCTTAAAGGGATCCTGTTTTTCGGGATTAAAAAAAAAAGTGGTAGTGAAATCAATCTATTTTTTTGGGATCGGATCAAGAATATCCCGTTTCGGATTGATTTCTTTTTTCAGTGTACATTACTCATGTAAAAACGAGAGCGCAAGTTAAAGTCGGCCCTGCCCGACTTCGAAATACCCGTTACTCAAGGCAATATGTGTTTAATAACCTCATGCGGCTCAGATAAGTATGCAACGTTTTTTTAACTTTGCCATTTGTTATCCGATCTTTATGAAAATTTGTGAGATTGTACATATTGGCCACATGCACTATACTGCAAAATCGGAGCTCGATAGCTTACAAATTGTAGGAGATATTAAACATTTTTCATTGCGGAGAGGGAGGGGGCGTGGCCAAAATTTTAAACAAACTAGATCTGCCTGCAGACAATACTAGCTTACATCTAAAATTGGGTTGCTCTAGCTCTTCTAGTCTCTAAGATCTAGGTGTTCATACAGATGGACGGACGGACGGACGGACAGACGGACATGGCTATATCGACTCGGCTGTTGATGCTGATGAAGAATATATATACTTTATGATATCGGAGATGCTTCATTCATACATTTGCACGACTTTAGTATACCCTTTTTACTCTACGAGTAACGGGTATAAACAGTTTTCTAAATTAAATCGATAGCGCAACTTGAAGTTGACCCTGTACGACTTCGATATACCCGCTATTCAGAGCATTTAATGCTTAATAGCCTTATCTCGTGTTAAGTAACAGTACATTAACATTAATGTAAATATGTCAACATTATGTTAGCAGATAGCGCATGCAGCTTTAAGAAGTATACAACATTTTGTATAACCTTTATTACTCTACAATTTATTATTCGATCTGGATGAAAATTTGAGAGATTATAGATATTGGGCACATATACAAGAATGCAAAATATCTTAATATCGCCATATCTTAAAATTTATAGAAGATATTCAACATTTTTATTAGCAGCACGGAAGGTGGCGTGGCCAAAATGGAAAACAAACTTGATATACCTGCAGACATTACTATACTAAGAAAAAAAAACAAGAACTTTGTTCTTTAATTAAGTATAAATGTTATCAATAGTAGGTTAAGTACGAAAATACTTGATTCAAGTACAAAACTCTTATGACAACTATCAGTTTTTCATTCCCGAAATACTTGATTTTAGATTGTTTCGGCTTACATTGGGAAATTTCAAGCGATTTTGGTATCAACGATTGAATTTTGAACTAAACTAGGAGAACTTTAGATGTAAAGTTACAAAACCAAACAATTTCTAATGTCAAACTAATAACATTATAGAATGAAAATAAGGGTACTTGAAACAAGTGCAAAATGTTCTTGGCTTGAGCCCATAAAATGATAAAGCTATTCCCCAATTGGTTCTAAAACGAGGTCTTTGTATTAAGCCAAAGACCAAGGGGAATTAGTGTAGGTCAGAGATTTACCAACACTCCATAACAGAGGTGTAAGAACCGGTTCCGTTGCTCACTTTTTGGAGCTATTTCTATTTTGTACTTGAACTAAGATCTCGGTGTACTTGAATTTTTCATCTTACTACAGGGTGCGCCATATAAAGTGTCGGTATGGCTACACTGAATAAATATAAAAACAAACAAGCGATTGCTATATGTTGATCTTGTTCCTTTAATTTGGTCCTGTACAATTTATTTCGACTACTTTTTGAACACAACATCAATCAAGTGGCCGCCTTTATTGGCCACAACAAAATGTGCCCTTTTTCCGGCATTTTGGTTTTGGCGCAAACGCCGGCCCAAACAGTCACGTTTTGGTCGTGTAAAGGTATTTCATGGATGCGGTGTGGATTTTCCGTTCCCCATATGCGACAATTTTGCTTATTAACACCACCAGAAAGCGTGAAATGGGCCTCATCGGTCATCAAAATTTGTTTCCAAAAATCTGGTTCAGTGTCGGCGTCGGCGTAGTGAACAGCGTCACTATTTCGGCACGTTGTTTTGGTGTGAAGCGTTCCATGGTCAAAATTGTACTAGATTGATGTTTCCAAAACATGTCTAACAAAAGCAATCGGTTGGTAAATGTCAAAGTTATTCAGTGTTGCCATACTGACACTTTATATGGCGCACCCTGTATAAGTACAAATGTTCTTGATTCAAGAACGTTTGTTCTCATTTCAAAAATATTGGCAGTATTTTTTCGGTTCTTTAATGTTTCGTACCCAATATAAGTACACCCACTAGCGAATCATACTTGAAATTTTAGCACACATCTAAATATTGGTTGTTCTAGCTCTTTTAGTCTCTGAGCTCTAGTTGTTCATATAGACGGACAGACAGACGGATAAGGCTACATCGACTTGTTAATGGTAATCAAGATCATAAACACTTTATAGGATCGAAAATGATTTCTTCTTCCGGTCTTATACATATGCACATCTTCATGATCCCCTTTTACCAATTTATCAAATTCAGAGAAATAATGGAGAATTTCTTACTTGGATCAAGAATGTTTAATATCTGAAGTTCGATAAGAATATAAATTCCTGATCCAAGAGCGAAATTCTTGATCCACTAATGAATATTTGATCCCGTTTCATCAAGTATGAATCATTCTCAACTTAAATAGAATAATTCTTGAATCGAGTGCTTAACGTACTCAAATTCAAAATATGTATGCTGATTCTTGTATCAAGAGCTGATCATTATCAATCGTAAGATCATTCACTCTTGAATCATGAGCTACACAGATTCAAAAGAAAGAGCGCCCATATTTCAATCAATCAACACTTTTAATTGTTGTTGTTTTGTGTTGAGAATTATTACATAGAAAATTGATAGTCAAATTATGTAGCAAGTTCTAACGGGCTTAAGGAACACACAAGACCACAAAGCAGCGCGAGAGTGTTTGCTTGTCAACTGTCAGTCCAACAGCCATCTCTCTATACCAGCAATGCCTTAACTGCTTGGGAATTTCAAAAACCAAACCGAAACAGTCGGCGCTCTCTGCTTGGTAGTTTCCCCACGTACCCCTCTCCCTCAATAAACGAAACTGCGAGAGCGGCCTCAAAGCTATTCTCTTAAATGTGCTTGCTCTTCTCTATCAGTTTCTTTAGCTCACATCCCTAGCCATGAAATACCAAACTGTAAACGAATTTAGCTCGATTTTTAGAACGAAATTCTTAAAATTTCAAGAACGAATAGATTGTTATTCCAGATCGCTTGTACCTATATTATTAGTTCCGTTTTTTCTGGGTTTCAGGGTACAAAAATAACTATTCTGTACTCATTTTGAGCTACAATTTTAGTTCAGAATTTCTTTCGTTAAGGTTTCTCTGTGTTTGAATAGCTTCTTAAAGTTGAATTTCGATACTAACGCCACAGTGAACGAATTGTCTGTCAGCCCGTTAAATTGGTCGAATCAAATAAAATGTTGAAAATGTTTGCATTTCTCTCATTAAAATCTTAATGTCGACCAACTTACCCAAATTGACTTCTCTTAAACTCTTGATAAAATATTTGCATTTAAACTCCATCAAAGGAAATACCCCAAGCAAACGCTCAAAAGACAAATTAACGCATAAACAATGTGAAAGCCAGAAAAGCTATGCGTAAACTTCCACATAGGCCTGGTCCAACGAAACTGTTTGTAGGAAACTACTTTCTGCAAGCAATTAATTTGAGTGAATTCCATTCCTCCAGCAAATGTGAGCTCTTAGCCAGCCCGAAAATGCAATTGAAACTCGACTTCAACTGCACATGGCAAATCCATATCCATTCCCAGCCACACAGACAGAAATGCATTCACCTGTTTTATTTGCTCACATTATGCGCTCTATCGAGTTCCCTGGGCTGGCGGGTTTTTATGTAAACGATTCCTTAATCATCAGTCAGCACACGGAAATGAAGCTTCCTGCAGAGTTGCTTAAGTAGCTCGCCGAATAAAAATGAAAATGTCCTTAAGAAACTCAAGTCCGTTGGCTGAGTTCCAAGTTTTCGGCATAGAAAAAGAAATGCAACTAAAGTGCATACACATGACATATGTAGCCAAGCAAACAATTTTTCTGCTCCCTCGACTCGCTTAAAGCCAATTAAAGGCACTTTGTTAGCCAATTAGAATGGAGCAAGAATAGAGAGGAGTCTGTGACTTGGGCACAGATGCAACATGCATAATTGAATCATAGACAAACCCACATGGGCCCTGCTCCCGCTCGCTCTCAATTATGCTGCAAACGTCAACAGCGCCAGATTGACTTAATTATGTCGCACACACGCACACCAACCAAGGAAAAAGGTAAATAAACACGCGCGCACTGCATACTTTTAGGCGCTGGCGCGTTAGTTGTGCGTTGATTATGCAAAAAAGAAGAAAATTATAATTACAAAATATATAAGGCAGGCACTTGAGACACATTGCCAGCCAGACAGAAGCAAACAAGGCGACGAACAGAAGCCTGCCAGTCGCTAGTTAGGTTAGTTGGGAAGCCTAACGAGCCGGAGAACCAGATGGGGAAGCTATAGAAGCCGCTGTTGGAGCAGAAACAGCGGGCGGCGAACGAAACGCAAACACATTTTTAGCGCAAATTGATTCTAGAATTTTAAGATTAGAACAATTGAATCCTACCAGTATAACGAAATCCGAAACAAGGTACCGAAACGATAAGTAAACTGAAACCTGAACCGTATACCCAGAAAAAAGCAGAACGAATAACTCAAGAGCGAACGCTCTTAAAACGAAGTATGTTCGTTCTTGAATTTTCAAGAAGAATTTAAACAAAATCGAAAAACAACAAATGATTTTATATTGTTGTATGATTGAAATCTGTGGAGCTCTTGATTCAAGGGCAAATCTTACTATTGAACCAGATGAGCTCTTGATATAAGAACAAACAGTCTTGGTTATTAACAGTGCACTGTTCTCTTGCTTAAAGATTCAGGAATCTTGGATTTAAGTACGTTAAGCACTTGATTCAAAAACGAGAGCGTAAGTTAAAGTCGGCCCTGCCCGACTTCGAAATACCCGTTACTCAGCTCTGCTCGCATAAGTATGCAACATTTTTTTAACTCGGCTATTTATTATCCGATCCTTTTGAAAATTTGTGAGATTGTAGATATTGGACACAAAGACTACACTGCAAAATCTGAGCTCGATATCTTAAAAATTGTGGGAGTTATTCAACATTTTTTATTGCGGGGGCGGGAGGGGGCGTGACCAAAATTTGAAACAAACTTGATCTGCCTACAGACAATGCTAGCTTATGTATAAAATTTGGTTGCTCTAGCTCTTCTAGTCTCTGAGATCTAGGTGTTCATACAGACAGACGGACGGACGGACTGACGGACATGGCTTTATCGACTCGGCTGTTAATGCTGATGAAGAATATATATACTTTATGATATCGGAGATGCTTCCTTCTGCCTGTTACATACATTTGCACGACTTTAGTATACCCTTTTTACTCTACGAGTAACGGGTATAAATATTCTATTTAATTTGCGAATGATTCGTATTTTGTTCAAGTATTAAAGCTCTTGGGTCAAGAAAAACGGGATCAAAAATGCATACTTGGATCAAGAATTTCCATTCTTATCGAACGTCTGATATCGAACATTCTTGATCCAAGTTTAGGGTTGTCCATTAAACCTAAGTCTCTTCTTACTTAAGGGTAGCTTCTACACCTGAGCCTCATTTTTTAATGCTTCTCTAAAAATTGAATTACACAAAAACTATAAGAGATATTGACAATCGGTTTTTTTATTGGATAAAGAATTGATGAAACTAGAAATTAAATTAAGGGTTTTGCTGTTGTTGTTGTAGCGCCCGTCAAAGCAGGGCAACAAAAAAAAGTTGGTCCAATGGTTCCGGATTTTTCTGCGAAACGGCTTATCCAAAATAGATGAACTAAAAAAGGATGTGCTCAGAATTGATGTGGTTTTCGCACCTGCCTCCACGTTTGAGGTAGGTTCAAAAACACCGGAGTTATAGGGCTGCAAAGTCAAAATTTCGAAAATTTAACTTTTTTTCTTCGTTAAATCGGTCTAGCTTCGTTTTTATACCCGTTACTCGTAGAGTAAAAAGGGTATACTAAAGTCGTGCAAAAGTATGTAACAGGCAGAAGGAAGCATCTCCGATATCATAAAGTATATATATTCTTCATCAGCATTAACAGCCGAGTCGATAAAGCCATGTCCGTCAGTCCGTCCGTCCGTCCGTCCGTCTGTCTGTATGAACACCTAGATCTCATAGACTAGAAGAGCTAGAGCAACCAAATTTTAGATGTAAGCTAGTATTGTCTGTAGGCAGATCAAGTTTGTTTCAAATTTTGGCCACGCCCCCTCCCGCCCCCGCAATAAAAATATGTTGAAAAATGAAGATATCGAGCTCAGATTTTGCAGTGTAGTCTATGTGGGCAATATCTACAATCTCACAAATTTTCAAACGGATCGGATAATAAATGGCCAAGTTAAAAAAATGTTGCATACTTATCCGAGCCGCATGAGGTTATTAAACACTAATTGAACTGAGTAACGGGTATTTCGAAGTCGGGCAGGGCCGACTTTAACTTACGCTCTCGTTTTTTAATCTACCCGGTTCTCCGAGGCAGGTGCGAAAATTTTGGGAATTATGTGTAAAACTAAAAAAAAATTTTTAAATCGGTCAATATTTACTACATTTTTTTTTCCGGAACCAGTTCAAAACAAGAAAGAAAGTCGGTCGAGTCCGACTATAACATACTCTGTACCAAGGAAATTTTGATCATAACTCGAAAACCGTTCATCCGATCTTCTTCATTTCTTTGAAGGATCGATAAGTTATCCTAATAACTAAATATGTCCAGAAGGAACAAGCCATCTATCTTCAAAACTGTGGGAGATATGACGTTTTTTCTAAATTGCGGGGGCGGGAGGGGGCGTGGCCAAAATTAAAAATAAACTTGATCTGCCTGCAGAGATAAGAAGCATATGTCCCATACATGTCAAACCTCAATCTCTTACCATCTCTGAGATCTGTGCGTTCATACGGACAGACAGACGGACGGACGGACGGACGGACGGACGGACAGACGGACAGACGGACATGGCTATATCGACTCGGCTGTTGATGCTGATCAAGAATATATATACTTTATGGGGTCGGAGATGCTTCCTTCTGCCTGTTACATACTTTTGCACAAACTTATAATACTCTGTGTACGGTACAGAGTATAATAATTGGTTTTGAGATCATCGCGTTTAAAGTTTGGTTTTTGATTTCGACATACTAAAATTAATTTATTATTTTTCCCAAATACTTGTTTTTAATCATTTGGGTATAAGCTAGGACTGAAAAAAAATTTCATTCAATCGGTTGATTGGTTCCCGAGAAATAAGGGGTAAAAAAACTTCTTTTTTTTCTTTGGTGTATACGACCAACATTTTGAGCTTCTCCCTCGGCTGCTTTCCAAAAACAAATTAAAGCTTATGTGCGAAATTGCCAATTATTTCTGCCATGCGGCTTGCACGCTCTTGCGGGATCCCAATTTATTAAAAATCCCTAATAAATGCCAAAAAAGCATGCCAAATGGTACGGTCACACTGATTTCAAAGCCCTTTATTAGCTGTTTAGCCCGGGTTTTTTCAAAATTCAAATTTATATTCGTTTGTTCGAGAAAACAGCCTTTAAAGTTACCTCACACCATATAAATACGTTTTTTGCCCATAAATGTAGACTTTCCTTCACTAAAAATATTCCCAAAAAAAAACTACTTGTCGGATCTGCGTGAAACTTTTACTGAATGTTCTCAATACCCTAATTGTATTTTTAAGCAAAATAAAAAATCAAAAAAAAAATTTTCCATTGGTAAAAACTACCCTTATAGCGGGACAATGACTTTGCAGGTGCTGTATCATTCCTCAAATGTGCAACTTCGACCGAAATTAAAGTGTTTTACGCTTCACCGTGCTGCTTGTCTGCCTATAAGACAGTGGCCCCTACCAAAAGTAATATGTATACCCCAAACAATCATTATACCCTTGCAACGGGTATTATAATTTTGCCCAGAAGTTTGCAACGCATAGAAATATTCATTTCCGACCCCATAAACTATATATATTCTTGATCAGGTTGACGAGCTGAGTCGATTGCGCTTTGTCCGTCCGTCTGTCTGTCTGTTTCTACACGAACTAGTCTCTCAGTTTTAAAGCTATCGATCTGAAATTTTGCACAGAGCCTTCTTTTGCTGTACACTGCTAATATGTCGGACCCACCGGATCGGATGACTATATCTCATATCTCCCATAGGAACAATCGGTCGGAAAACTAGTTTTAGTGAGAAAAACTTTTCTCTTTTCAATGGAATTGTCTTTTTTGTTATTAATGGTAGCATACTGCAAATTTGTATTTGTTTGTTTCATATGCTTTCACATAATTTTTCAAATTTTTGGCCAAATCGGATGATTATTTCATATAGCTCCCATACGAACGATCGGTCGGAAAATGGGAAAAAGGATATTTTTTGTAAATATTTAAGCGAGCACTTGCAAGGGCATAAAAACTTCGGCACAGACGAAGTTAGCTTAGCTTTCTCGTTTTATGATATTTTTGATCACATTGGAGTCACACAGAGAAAAAAAAATACATTTAAAAATATCTCTTGGATGATTTCCGGTATCCATTTTGACTGGATATGTCTTTAATATTATTTTAATCATGCAACGGGTGTAAAAATCATCCAAAGGATATGAAAAAGCATCATCCTTTTGTAGAGAGATGACCGGAGCCGAGTAAAAGACGTGTGATTGTCTTGCGCGTCACTCTCAGAATGCCGCTCGCCAACTTTATTGCTGCTCGTCAGAGCGATTGCGAGAGAGCATCGTTAAGTTCGGGCTTAACTTGACGAACTTGACGATGTATTAACAGTTACTTAAATCTACTTACAGTTATATTGCACAGTGGGTCTTACATGCTAATTATTACTACACTTTGGATGATTTTTCAGCTCCGTTGAATGATTCAGAGGATATTATAGGCATATTCAGTCCAAAGGGATCTTTTTCGAATCAATTTTTTTCTGCGCACCTTCGAGTCCTCGGTCTGATTATAGTAGTCATGGATTCTCTCGATTTCTGATCACAAATTATACTTTTGTAGGAGGGAATTCTTGAAGAGTCGCTTTTAACCAATTCTTCTGTTCAGTTCCAACTCATTTTCGAGTCATTAGCGAGTCTATATCGAGACGCACTTCAATAAATCAAATTTTAAGCCAATGCATGAATCTTTTCCGAGTTTTCTTTTAATCGCTAATGATAGAAATCTCTTTTAAATCATCAAAAGCGCTCGAAAAAACTCATTAACGGGATTTTTGTTAAAATGTTTTTCCAATTGTTGAGTGGGGTCTTTTTTTCTGGAACATAAAATTGTATTCATACGTTTAAGGTCGAACGCTGGCCAAGTAAGTCTCGCTACCGCATAGGAGAAAAGGTTTCTACACCGGTCTGTAGCAAGGCCATAGGCATCCCTATTGTGCTCCTCTCTAAAAGGAGCACGGCGGTTGTGCCTAGTCTGGCCAGCCATAGAGGAATCGTTCAACAAACAGATCGATCGAGTGCTTGCTATAAAAGTTACAAGGCGGGCATTTCGATATATAGTATGTTGTTCATGATTTGAAAAATATTCATTAGCTTCATTTTATGACCAAAAAACCCTGTGCCGAAACAACTGATTCTTAGTTATTAATCAAACTGAAAAAAAATATTTACTGAAACGCAGCCGGTAGGATTCGAACCTACGCTCCCAGAGGGAATCTGATTTCGAGTCAGACGCCTTAACCACTCGGCCACGACTGCTAGCGGATATTTGGCCGCCCCATGTATGATAAGAGCATAAATGGATGTTTTGTGAAAAAGATACATTAAAAATTTTGTTTCATATTTTCATACCATGCGATTCCCAATGACATGAAATTCATATACCAGTGACCGTAAGCATCATAAGTTATGTTATTAAAATTACATGGTAATGATTATATTTCATGTTTTAATCATGACTCTTGAGTGATTTTATTAAACAAACAAAATAAAACTCAGAAATAATGATTATTAATGGTTTTTATTGTTATCGCTCAAAATAAAACTCAACATTAACTTGTTATACTTATGTACTATATATACATTTTGTTTTTGTTATTTGAAACTGCGTCATTCACGCTTCAACAACCTGCCAAATCGGAATTTATGCAACTTGCATTGGGCAAATATGAGAAATCCACTGTTGTCAATTCGCAGCCCGAAATTCTGCTATGGTTTTTTTGTAGGTGTTTGTTTACCAACTTGATGTGCTGAATTCTGTGGCTATTCCCTGTAAAGTCGTCATCATTTGTGCCAGCTGTTCCTCCAACACAAGTGAGTGCTGAAAGATCGTTCTGAACTATTTACTTTTTAAAAAAAATTTAAAAGAAATTACCATTCAATGATATGTAATAATACTGGTTAAAAGTCTTACACAGAAGTCGTAAACTAGAGTTGAGTTTTATTTTGACCAAAAAAATAAATATCGAGAAAGCTAAGCTCACTTCGTCTGTGCCGAAGTTTTGTATACCCTTGCAAGTGCTCGCTTAAATATTCTAAAAAAAATACTCTTTTTCCCATTTTTTTGAGTCGAGGATCTTACAAAACAGAAGCTATTATGGGTGCGGATTTTACATGTAGTGCTTAGTTCTATTCTAGGCTTTTTATTACACTTTCCTGTCCATTTTTGAGGTTTGGAGCAGGTTCGGGTTAAGCTTTTAATTCTAAAGAGGTTCTGTTCAAGGTTCGTTTCACGGGTTCATTTTCTTCGCTAGACAAATGATGTCTAGATAAATTTGGTTACCATTTGTCGATGTTATTAGCGTTTTTCTAAGCAAACATCGGCAATCTAGTATTCTATTTTATACCCTCGGAGAGGGTATTATAATTTTGCCCAGAAGTTTGCAACGCATAGTAATATTCATTTCCGACCCCATAAACTATATATATTCTTGATCAGGGTGACGAGCTGAGTCGATTGAGCTTTGTCCGTCCGTCTGTCCGGCTGTCTGTCCGCCCGTCTGTCTGTTTCTACGGGATCTGTTCTCAGTTTTGAAGCTATCGAGCTGAAATTTTGCACAGAGTCTTCTGGTTGATGCACGCTACTAATATGTCGGAACCGACTGGATCGGATGAATATACCTCATTGGAACAATCGTTCTGAAAACTTGGTTTAGTATGCAATAACTTCAAAGAAAACGTCTTCAAACCTTGTATTAATAGGTTTTCTTTTTGTACCCTTGCAGATGGTATATTGAAATTGTCCAGATGTTTGTAACGCATACAAGGAAACTAAAGTAGATATATTCTTGATCAGCTTGACGAGCTGAGTCGATATAGCCATGTCCGTCTGTCCGTCGGTCCGTCTGTTTCTATGCTATCTCCTCCGTTAGTTTTAAAGCTATCGCCGCCAAACTTTTGCAAGAAGTTTTCTGGTCCAAATACGCTGCACATTTGTCGGAACCGGCCGGATTGGATGACTATAACATATAGCTGCCATAGGAACGATCGGTCGAAAAACTAGTTCTAGTGACAAAAACTTTTTTGTTTTTTATGCAATCGTCTCCAAACTCCGTATTTGCTAATTTTTAATGCTTCTCCATAATTCTGCCAAATTTGGTCGAAATCGGACATCTATATAGTATAGCTGTCATACAAAAGTAGAGTCAGAAAAGTAGTCTTGTTGGGAAAAACTTGTTTGTTTTAAGTGGATATGTCCTATAAATTAGTTCAAAAACGTGCTGCAAAAAATTTTTTTTAAAAAAATAATCATTATTTCCGGTCTCTAATATAAACTAATGAGGGAACAAATGTTTTAGTTTCACAATTTGCAGGATGTAGATAGCATAGCAATAAAAGCTCTTAGGCTAATCAATAAAGACGACAGGTAAATTTCGCTGTAATTAAAACATATTTGATATGTCAAATTTAAATTGGCAACTGAGCCCAAGCAAATCAATATCCATGGACGAAATTTGAATCCAACAAAGGTCAAATTATTAAAATTTTTGGAAGTTAGTTTTGTTTTTTTGCAGTCAAATCCATTAATTGAAGTTGCGAATGCAATTGGAGTATTTTGCGTGGAAAAACTTGAAAACAATATTCTCTCAGGAAAATTAAGAAAATCCTAGAAGTAAATGCAAAACTGCATTTGTATGATTATGGAAACTCAGCTCTGGACCAACTCAACCTCCATCTAACCCCTCACGCTCCGACTTAATGCATAAATCCACACACACACACAAAACACCATGACATGTCTGACAAATTGTGATGAGATAAACCCATGGCAAAATCCTTGCAGATTGCACGTGGCTGCGCCACTTCATCCTGGCTGGCTCTTAGTTTGGGGTCAGGTTGGTGCAATTAGAATTGCATTTGCATTTGGCTTCACCTCGAACAAGAAGAAGGAGCTGCCGAAGACTGCGGAGCGTCGGTCTTTATGTGTAACTAATTTGGCCTGGCATACTTCTGGGCTGAGCGACAAATTAACGCCGCGTTAATGACACGCGATGCCTCCCTTCCTGCCCCTCTCACTCTCACCCCTTTGTCTAACACTTAGTCTTGGCAGGCGGCAGAGGGGCGACTTCCGCTTATAGAGGTTTGCTGTGTGGCTTCCGTTGCGCAGCGGAAACTGTGGGCTCAAGAAGAAGCCACACCCCCTCCTGGTTGCCATCTGCGCCAAGCGGAAAATTAGGCAACAGCTCTCGGGCCCATTGAATTATCGCACTCAGCGGACAAACTGACTAACAGACGGACGGACTGACAGATAGAGAGTCTGTCAGTTGGGGAGCGCCTTTCAAAACGCAATTTGGCCGCCGCCACTTGAATGCAGTGAAATGGGCCCTGGTTCGGCTCTGGTCTGCTGCGTTCATTAGGCAATCAATTGCCAATCATCACTTGAATCACACTGAAGACTCCTCCATTAAATGGTCGTTTTTCTCCTTGCCCGTTTTCGTTTTGCAGATCATTCGTGAACGTTTGCCGGATTATCCAGAGCGGAGTAGTTTGGTGTGGAACAGTTCGCCCGGCGCCCTGCTCACGCTGCCCACTTTCGCGGATAGTTCTAGGTGAGATTTATAGGGCAGCAGTCCAGCACGTCGTGTGGGTGTTTATTTATCGCCCTGTTTTGCAGATTCATGCCCTTCCTACTGAATGCGCTGGGCGCGGAGCCGCGCCACAACTTCACCGCGGTTGTCTATGTACAAATTGGAGCCGCCCTGGGTCCAAATGCGGCGCTGTATAAACTAGTCAAGACCATTACCAAGAGCCAATTTGTGGATAGGGTAAGTAGAGCCCACTGAGCTGAACCGTTTTGCAAGTTGTAATGAAATCACTCCGCCCTCCCTGCGCAGATACTCGTCCTGTGGGCCGCCGATCGACCACTTCCCCTAAAGAAACGCTGGCCACCCACCTATCACATACCACTCCATGTGATTGCCATTGGAGGCAGTGCACGCGGCGCTGCCCAGCCCACCGGGCAAACGACTGAGGGTAGACCGAGCCCGAGCATATCGCAGCGTTTCCTACCCTACGAGGAGATACAAACCGATGCCGTGTTGTCATTAGATGAGGATGCCATACTCAATACGGATGAACTGGACTTTGCCTATACCGTGTGGCGGGATTTTCCCGAGCGTATTGTGGGCTATCCAGCGCGAGCGCACTTCTGGGACGATTCCAAGGTAAAGGTGCAGTTGTGCTGGCCAAGGGACAAGGGGTTAAACCAATTTGCTTCGTTTTGCAGAATGCCTGGGGCTACACGTCCAAGTGGACAAACTACTATTCAATTGTGCTTACTGGCGCGGCCTTTTACCACCGCTACTACAATTACTTGTACACCAATTGGCTGTCGTTGCTGCTCCTAAAGACTGTACAGCAATCCTCCAACTGTGAGGATATCCTAATGAACCTGCTGGTCTCGCATGTGACCAGAAAACCGCCGATTAAGGTGACACAGCGCAAGGGTTACAAGGATCGGGAGACGGGTCGTTCGCCCTGGAATGATCCGGATCACTTCATACAGCGCCAGAGCTGTTTGAATACCTTCGCAGCGGTCTTTGGGTGAGTTTCTTAAAGGCAACAAGCGATTTAAAATTTCAAAAAAAAAAAAAATGACTAAAGGACTATTTACTGATTTTGTTCATTCAAATCAGAAATAACTCTTAAAGTTTAATTTAAAAATACAAATTTCGACTTAACCATTGTTTTTACCAATTTTACTATAACATTTTTTTTCAAATCATTTCTATTTTGAATTTTTGTAGTAAAAATTATTTCCTGATTTTTATTCTACAAATTAAAAATGATTTTCAAATTCAATTCAAATCAAGTTGATATTTTCGAAAGTATTAAAATGATATTGCAAAGACATCAAATTGATTCTAACTTGTATCAGGCTGACACTTTTTGGCATTCATTTTCTAGTATCACTTTAATACCAACACTTATCATCTTGATATTTCCATTGTCAGTCTTTTGATTTAATTTTAAGCATGACTTTCGAATTTTCGAACTATCATCTAAAAGTGTCTATTTCAAATGTATACTGTTGCGTATGAAATGTATTAATATATATATAAGATATATATAGATACCAAAAGGCGATACTAGTTTCAGTTTCAACTTGAGACAACGTGTACACTCAGAGAAAAAATAGAGAATTTCATACTTGGATCAAGAATTTTCTAGATCAATAGTTCGATAAGAGTGAAATTCTTGATCCAAGTATGCATTTTTGATCCCGGTTTTCTTGATCCAAGAGCTTCAATTCTTGATCTAAGAACGAAACATTCTCAAATCAAGTAGCCAAACTCTTGAATCAAGTGCCAAACGAACTCAAATCCATGGTTATTCATTCTTGAATCAAGAGCATACAGCATTGACCAAATTATAGAATGTTCTTTCCGATTATCAAGAGCTCATCAGATTCAAGAGTAAAATAGTTTACTCTTAAATCAAGAGCTTCGTAGATTCCAATCACACAACAATTAAAAAGCAGTTGTTTTTTCCATTTTGCTTAAATTTATTTCATCGAAAACTAATTGTTAAGCCATGTAGCAAGTTTAAGCCGGCTCAAGGAATACATAGCACCTCAAAGGAGTATCAGTTTTTGCCTGTCAACTGGCAGTCGCACCGCCGTCGCTCCATGCCAGCAATGCCATAATTGGTTGGGAATTCCAAAGCAACATGAGTGCAAAAATCGATTGCGCTTTCCGCTCGATAGCTTCCCCACACACCCCTCTTCCATAAAAAATCTAACTGAGAGAGCGAGTTCAACGCAGTGTGCTCTCAAATATGCTTGCTTCTCTTCTCTGTTTTTTTACCTCATTCGATTTCAAGAGCGAAATTCTTGAAGATTCAAGAACGAATAAATATTTTTTAAGAGCGTTCGCTCTTAACTTATTCGTTCTACTTTTTCTGGGTGTATCAACTTGATATATATACCATTTTTATAGAGTGTAGGTAATTCATAGCAGATTAACTCATAAATTAATATCATATATTGAAAAACTAATATTTTTGTTTTCAAATAACAGTCGGTTTACATTTTCGGGTACTTTTGAGAATTGGTTTGCCCCAGCTAAACTCTTAGACACTTAATCCAGTTTTTGGGCTCTTATCTTGGAAGAAATTTGTAGTTTTTAACAATTTAATTAGTGAACCGGGGAAAGGGTCGTCAAGTTCACCCGAAGCATGAGCTTCTAGGAACGGCAGCTCGTTTTCAATTAACTGAAATGCGTTTTGAGCAACACTACTAGACCGGCACTCGTCCTTTTTAAATATCGGGTCCAAAATTGTCGCTAGTTTAGTCAGTTCGGTTTTCGTAGTGCAGGATTCCGTTATTTTTGTTTTCAAGAAGCACATAACATACATTCTAGAATTTTAAGATGCTTGAAGAACAAAATTCTGTATATGGGCCGCACATAATTGGAATTAGCAGAAAATCGAGTGGTTGCATTATCAACAAGTAAGGGCGCTGCAGTCGAGTTTCCCGACCACAAAATACCCTGTTCATTTATTTTCATTTATTTGTTTTTGAATTTTTGAAGATGTCATCCTAAATGTAGGCAATACTTTTCTAGTCCTGATCAACAACTGCTCTTATCAGCTCAACTGTTTCGCTTATAACTCCGGTGTTTTTGGTCCGATCTGATTGTACTTTTCAGAATAGATAGATATTGGGCCTAGCTTGATGTATACTAAACCACGAGGCTCTAACTTGAAAATTGTGGATCTGACGGTTGTTTAGGTCTAGAATTTCTAGAGGAGGTCTTGGTTTTTTGGGGATAAAAGGGGGACGGGTGGGAATTTTCCAAATCTGAAACAAACTTGATCTGCGTACAGCATAAATCTACCTTCGTGCAAAAATTTGTGGCTCTATCTCTTATAGTCTCTGAGATCGACGCGTTCATACAGACAGACAGACGGACAGACGGACAGACGGACGGACGGACGGACGGACGGACGGACAGACGGACAGACGGACAGACGGACAGACGGACAGACGGACAGACGGACAGACGGACATGGCTATATCGACTCGGCTGTTCATGCTGATCAAGAATATATATACTTTATGGGGTCGGAAAATTTTCCTTCTCCCTGTTACATACATTCGCACAACTTCATGATCCCCCTTTTCCCATTTTCAATGGGAACAGGGTATAAAAACAGGTAACTGCGTTGACAGATCCTGTAATATCAGAAGGTCATCTGCGGTCGACATATGCACAGCGTTTAATGTGCTTTGCAGAACCATCCCCACAAGCTCCTAAAGTAGCAATATTCGAATTCATCGAAAAGCTTGTGTTCCATCTAGTTGATTCCTCTTGTTTCAATTTTTCAATGTAATTTTACTCTTACTTTATTAAATCAAAAAGTTTCTTGAAATGCGCACGATTATATCGATCACAACAATCGATGGTTGGCTAAATTTTCAAAAATCGATAGTATCGATGGTGCTATCGATGGTTTTCCTAACACTAGTTGGTATATTACCTTTCCTTAGAGGACCTATATTATCTACCAAGTTTTCCTAAATTTGATGCTATAATTTTTAATATTTTTATACCCTTGCAGAGGGTAATTGAAATTGTCCAGATGTTTGTAACGCATAAAAGGAAGCGTTTCCGACCACTTAAAGTATATGTATTGTTGATCATCATGACGAGCTGCGTCGATATAGCCATGTCCGCCTATCCGTCCATCCGTCTGTCCGTCTCTTTCTATGCTATCTCCTCCGTCAGTTCTAAAGCTATCATGACCAAACTTTCACGAAGTGAAATACGCTGCACATTTGTCGAAACCGGCCGGATCGTATGACTATAACATATAGCTGCCATAGGAACGATCGGTCGAAAAACTAGTTTTAGTGAGAAAAACTTTTTTGTTTTTAGTGCGAACGTCTCAAAACTCCATATTTACTAGTTTTTAATGCTGCTCCATATTTCTGCCAAATTTAATCAAAATCGGACATCTACATGGTATAGCTGTCATACAAAAGTAGAGTCAGAAAAGTAGTCTTATTGGGAAAGAGTTGTTTGTTATCAGTGGACATGCCTTCAAATTAGTTAAAAAACGTGCTGCAAGGGTATACAAACTTCCGATGAGCCAAAGTTAACTTTCCTCTATTTCTTCGTTTTCTTTTCGCTTTTCGAAAAGCATTTGAAACATTTAAGAGAAAGATTAGTCATAATCGGTAAAATGAGGCATTGGTGAAGAAATTCTATGGATACTTTTTGATTTCTAATTTTCGCGGCTCAGAAACTTAAAACATTTTTTAAAATTAATTTTAAAAAATAAAAAATAATACTTAATTTAAAGTT
This sequence comes from Lordiphosa fenestrarum, assembly GCA_035044985.1. Classification (NCBI taxonomy): domain Eukaryota; kingdom Metazoa; phylum Arthropoda; class Insecta; order Diptera; family Drosophilidae; genus Lordiphosa; species Lordiphosa fenestrarum. Next base: position 45,807 of record JAWNNO010003915.1, on the reverse strand, counting down.
TTTTGATAAAAATTGGAGAATAATTTTTCAAATCAACTTTTATTATTAACATTGAAAATAACACTTATTTAACTTTAAAGTCATGAGGGTTTTTAATTGGGTTTAAAACTATGTGTAATTTCTGAGCTTAATTTAAAAAATTATTTAATTTGAAGAACAAAAATCGAGAAATAATTTTTGCCAATACAAATTGTTTTAAACGAAAATGGAAATTTTATGAGTAAATCACAATTTTTATTTTTAAATTAAAAATTAAGAGTAAATTGGAAAATTTCTTTTATATGAAAGGCAAAGGAATATATGTGTATTATTTGATCACCGCATTATAAAATATTACATTTAACACACTTTTTTAGCTTTTGAGTACAATTTGTTGATTAACATTTGCCTCTTCCTTTCTCTTTCTCTCCGGTTCTTTCTATAGCTATATGCCGCTGATACGTTCCAATTTGCGCATGGATCCCATGTTATATCGTGATCCAGTTTCGAATTTGCGCAAGAAATATCGTCAGATTGAGTTGGTTGGCAGCTAGCGATATGTGCATTCTGGGAATAGCTACAAGCGTTAAGAGTACTGAAAATGCGACACGCCCACACACTCACACACCAACACAGAGCCACACCGACACCAACACTCACACGCCAACTGCTGTTTATGGATGCTGGCCAAGCGACGCGAAAAACTATGTTAATTATTATTAGTATGAAAAATAAGTTAGGATTGATCAAGCAACAAGCGTATACATAAATGTATGTATGTGTGTGTAACTACGTAAGCATTCAACGTTGCAATTATATATATATATATATACATGTATATAGACTAACCAAACGTAATGTGAACTAGCCTAGTTATCCGCAAGCAAATTGCCATTTTTTTGCTAATTTCAAATTAGCTCTGCAAATCATCTTTTCGATATACATACACCGCATACGTATATACATAGACCTAGAACTAGATACGACATCTATATATAAATGCATAAGTAGCCGATTTTTGTACTGTGTGTGTTTGAGTTTTGTATGTATAATAAATAAATCAATGTCTGTATGTAATTGTTGTATCTCGATATTAATATATATATGTATATGTCAGTATGTGCGTGTGTAAATGGCAATTTGAGTTTAATTAATGCAATTGTAGGCTTAAGCAAAATGAAATTCCTTATTAAATAGTCTTATCTGTATCTTGTAAATGTAACTGTGGCCATTTTTGCTAGAGCAACAACAAAAAACAACAACAACAACCAGACACCAACTGAGAACTCTTTAAGCACAAATTTTGCATGCTCTTTTGTTTTTTTTGTGTATAGCAACTTGATGTGCAATTTATCTATATATGTTTTACCGCTCAAAACTCAGCTTTTAGTTTGAAATGTGGCCATTTTAATTGTAAACATTTATTTGTAATTATCTATAAAAGTTTCCACAATTTGTTATCATACTCGCATATCAGAAATGCTTAGAAAATGATGAGGAGAGTTTTTAGTTTACTTTTTAAACACGAAATTATTTGATGTACAACAAACATTTATATAGAGAGATACTTATACACACACTTCTATATATGTTTTACAACACAAAATATACACCAGTACAGTTAAAGCGAATTGTGTTGGTGTTTTCATTTTTCGTTTCCCTGTGTTTTGCTTCAATTTTGGTTCCGTTTATGTGCGTAAGGCAATAAGAGTAGTAGAGACTTGCTCCACAAATGCTAAGCAGCAGTATATATCAAATGCAATGCAAATATTTAGCTTGAACATATCAAATGAATTGAGACTTTGCCAGTTTTCCTAGAGGCCATCGAAAATTGGATAATATGATCGAGGTTTGAATGGGAGAGTGGAAGACGGAAGGGAAATTTAAATGGGAAAGGCAAACATTTGTACTAGAGATGCCGGGAAACGTTGCGATATAACAAAATATCGATATGTTCAATATTATCGGGCTTTTTTTTTATTATTCCGCTTTAGTCTCCGAATGGTTTACAGTGGAGAAAGGGGGGGCTAGACCTCCCAAAAATCGGCATTGCTATGGTCGAAGTCATAGATGAACAGGGCAAAAAATTGACTTTAATTTGTAAAAGAAATAGTTAAATAAAATACTTAAACCATTTTTCCTTGATACGCCGTGAATTATAGTCAATTTACGTGCAGAATTTACGAGGCGGACCGCAGGTTTTAAATTTTATGGGGTTTCCAAGTTGTGACAGGGTACTCCACTTAAAAATTGGAATTTAATTTTGCTTTAAAAAAAACGGCTAAATATTTTTCAAAGGTTGAACATTTATTGGAAAGGTTGGTTCATGTCATTTGTTTATGGAAAACAATTTCAGTCAAATGACCACCACGGCTGACTTGGCAGTAGCCTATTCGATCAGCAATAGCAACTCGAATCTCGTTCTTCAACTCATCAATTGTTTCAGGATGGTTTTCATAACATTTGTCATTGAACGCTCCCCAAAGTTAATAGTCTAACGTTGTCAGATCACAGCTTCTTGGCCGCCAATTCACATCTCCATGTCCATGCTGATTATTCGATTTTCGAAGATGGGGCGCAGAAGACGATTCGGTTGGTCAATTGGCTTCATGGCAAGGTCTTTATGCAAAATTCGCATCAAAGAAGTGCGCGAAATGTCCAATTGTTGAAATCAATGGCGAGTTGACGTCGATGGTTGTTCACGCACATTTTCAGCAACCGCTGCAATGTTTTCGGTCGAGCGCACCGGACTAGTAACTACACGAGTTGGTTCATCCACCAACATTCCAGCTTACCGAACTCGCTTCACGAATTGAGCCACAAATTGAGTTTTCGGAACATTTTGTGTTGATTAAATGTTTTTATACCCTGTTCCCATTGAAAATAGGAAAAGGGGGATCATGAAGTTGTGCGAATGTATGTAACAGGGAGAAGGAAAATTTTCCGACCCCATAAAGTATATATATTCTTGATCAGCATGAACAGCCGAGTCGATATAGCCATGTCCGTCTGTCCCTCTGTCCGTCTGTCCGTCTGTCCGTCTGTCCGACTGTCCGTCTGTCCGTCCGTCCGTCCGTCCGTCTGTCCGTCTGTCCGTCTGTCCGTCTGTCTGTCTGTAAGAACGCGTCGATCTCAGAGACTATAAGAGATAGAGCCACAAATTTTTGCACGAAGGTAGATTTATGCTGTACGCAGATCAAGTTTGTTTCAGATTTGGAAAATTCCCACCCGTCCCCCTTTTATCCCCAAAAAACCAAGACCTCCTCTAGAAATTCTACACCTAAACAACCGTCAGATCCACAATTTTCAAGTTAGAGCCTCGTGGTTTAGTATGCATCAAGCTAGGCATATCTACCAATATCTATCTATTCTGAAAAGTACAATCAGATCGGACAAAAAAAACCGGAGTTATAAGCGAAACAGTAAGAGCACAACCCCCCACCCAGTTGTTGGCCAGGACTACCAAAAGTGTTGTCTACATTTAGGATGACATTTTGTCACAAAGAAATAAATGAAATCAAATGAACAGGGTATTTTGTGGTCGGTAAACTCGACTACAGCGCCCTTACTTGTTTTTTTTTCAAATTTCACACAGTTTGAGTCCAGAAAGTATACTGTAAGAGCAATTATGTTAACTTCAAAAGTTATTCTGTAAACACATTAAAAAAGAATACTAGATAGCCGATGTTTGCTTGGAAATTCGCTAATAACATCGACAAAGGGTAATCAAATTCATATAAACAACATTTGTCTTAAAAATAACTAAATGGTCTAACATAATAAACTCCAAGAAGAGATAGCTTGGAGTAATATTGTTAAACCAGTGGTGGCTAAAGTAGAAATTTCCGAAAATAAATACAAAATATCAGAGATCTGTAACAAGCATTTCTCAGCCATCATGTTACATTTCTGTATTTCTGTTTTAATAAACTAGAGCAGCAGAGGCTCAACGGCAATCGCAAAACGAATATCATAAATCGCTTATCCGAATTATGTGCAGAATTTGCCATTTTCATTCAACTTGATTTATTTCATACTGAGCAAATAGTGCTTATTGTAGATAGCACTTTCTGTCTAATACAGGCATGTTCGCCATTCCATTTCCACAGCAACTTTTCGAATGTGGAATTGATTCATCGCAACACAAAAACGAAAACGAAGTTGAAAATAGAAAAGTTGAAAATTTCCCAAATTAAGTGTTCAGCTTAGAAGTTTTTTGACTGCAATAGATTTAAGAAGATTTATTTTGCAAATGTCTAAAGACCTCCCTTTTATAGCTAGTGACGTTTTCTTTTGGCCCGTGGCTTGACAAAAGTAAAAGGTGAGCTATTTCATTCGGATTTGAGAACAGCGAAACAAAACTTTTCAAAAGTAGTGGAATTGAAAACTAGCCTAATAATCTAGCAAATACCAAACTAAGGACCGGCAAACCAACAACTAACGGAGAACCAGCTATCCATTAAATAGAAAATTGACCCATGAAAATTAATTTAGTCTCTGAGCTTTTAAATATTATTGAAAATGTAGCTGTCTTGAGAGGTGCTCGGCTTTGGTACCTTTGGGACTGTGAACGGCCAAATTTAAATATATATACATAGGTATATAACTGTCTTGCAATTGATTTTCGATATTTCTTTGCTTGCAAATAGCAAAAGGAAAGGACAGCAAAAAGGAAGGCATTTTTAATTCAAAATGGAAACGTTTATACGAAAATCTCTTAAGATTTCTGCCAAGTTTGCCCCTGAACAGTTTTAGTCTGAATCTTAATATAAAATGTGTATTGTCATTCCCGTTACTCGAAGAGTAAAATTTATAAACTAAAGTCGTGCAAATGTATGTAACAGGCAGCATCAATAGTCCGTCCGTCCGTCAGCCACCAAATTTTAAATGTAGACTAGTATTGTTTGCATGCAGATCAAGTTTATTTCAAATTTTGGCCACGCCCCCTTCCGCATAAGAAAAAAAGTGGTATTTCTCCCACAATATTTAAGATATCGAGCTCAGATTTTGCATATAAGGATCGGATAATAAATGGCTCAATATGAGGTTATTAAACATGTTATGAGGTTATTAAACACTAATTGCCCTAGGTAACGGGTATTTCGAAGTCGGGCAGGCCGAGGGAGTCTTGTTTAGAAATTGGATTCCATCAACTCAAAATAAGAACAGTAAGAAATTTACTTCGAAATTTTTAAGAACAAATTTTCCAAATGAAATGAGCACATTTCTGAGTTCCTGTGTGCAATGGCACAGTGAGCTAACACGTCGCCGTGGTTGAGTGCAAAAGGTCTGTGGATCGACGAAAATGTATCTTTCTTTATAAAATAAACCAAGTCAGGTGGGGTGATTGGTTCGTACAAGCCATATAATACTAAGAAGTATGGGCGGGCGGAGCAGCAGCAGCACATCTGCATCACTTTAAAATGATATTTGCCTCCAATCCAATCGAATGAGATTCCCGGGACGCGAGATTCATACAGAAACTGAACTAAGCTTCATCAAATGTTATGCCCAGTTTAGTTTAAATATGTTCTCAAAGCAAAACATTTCAGCTCAAATCAAGCTTTTGTCTTCTCAGAAATTAGTTCCGGAAGTGAGAAAATTGTACCAGTTAGTAAAAACCATTCATGGCCTGTTTTTATTTGGCATGGCTCATTTCAAAGTTAAGAAATAGTACTTTTACACAAAATGCATTCTAAGCTACTTTAAGTTCAGACTACCAGAAATCTACAGGTTATGGACCTCATCCGAAAACGGATTCGTGTTCAGCACACGAAAATCATACAGAATTTCCAGCAACCCTTCCTGGTACAATTTATCGAAATTTGAAGAATATGAAACAATTTTTTTTACAAACGAAATATCAAGATTTATGTTGTTGTAATTTGAAAATGCCTTGAGACAGATTCCATTGATTCCCTCGATCATAATATCCACTTTAAATAGGGTGCCCCCTCCCTTGTCGCCCAACACCCTCGACTGTCACAAATGGCGAATTGTTTAGCATTTATGGGTCGAAATGCTTAAAGGCAATATAAATATAAGCTTGGCCCACACGCATGCATACACACACACACACACATACTTATACATGGATGTAAGACAGACAGGCGAATGCAAAATGCAAAACGCTATCAACTGACACATAAATCAAACATTTCAAACAAAACAGTGGCCGTTGACTATGAAAAACAATAATCAAAAATGCCAGCTATGAACATATTTGAGATATATATACACACCCACACCCCCCACACACACCCCCACACAACACACAACTATCAGAAACTAAACAAAAACCACAACTTTTGTACAGTGTGTTTTGAATTGATTTTTTTTGTATCCGTGTGTAAAATATTTTTGTATTATACTCGTAAACTTGTGAATTTGTATTTGACACAAAACAAAAGCAGACAATGGCACTTTTTATACAAATTTAAATATCAATACCCAAGAACAAACTGAGACCAAACAACCACTCACCCACACAAGCAAACAAGCGAACAAATTAAACTGTTAACCCAAAATAAACTGCAAGGCCAAAAATCCACAACTCTACCACAGAAATTCCGAAACAATTGCAGAACGCCATTAACCAGTTTCCGTACAACTTTGCAGCTACGGAACAGTAATCAAGCTTAACCAAAAACTAAAAACTATTGAAATATAAATGTTGTGATACCGATTGATAGGAATAATACGACAAGGCACATGCAGCTCTCTCGCATAACTCTCATCCGATTTGCACTGTCATTGAATTCCACTTTGAGCCCAACCTCCACCCACCCCCCACTCGTTCGCTGAATTTATTTCATTTTCTCTTTTTTTAAGGTAATTGTGCATAATCAATTATTTTGCTACATTTAACACGAGTGGCGGCTGGAAGCCAACGGGGGGAAAAAAACATAAATAAATAAAGTACATTTTTATTTTGATTCCCGATTGGATATGGAAAAGAAACAACGTTCCATCAACTACATTAATGGCCAGTTGAGTGGATGCAATTGAGTTTGGGATCTCGCTTAAGGGTTGAAAAACCTAGTTGTAGGGTAAATTCAATCAAACTGTTGCAGGGGAAACGTATTAGTTTCTTTAATGATTTCTAAACCCTAATCAAGTAAATGGCATTATATCCAGGTAAATAAATTAGACGGAGTCAAAAGAGCTAAGAATATAATATTATGCCTGCTTTTGCTATTGCTTGGTGTAGATATGTTTCTTAAGGCAGAGTTTATGTTCAAGTTTGAACTGGCATCAAATAGTTGTTAACAATTGAACTCGTACAAACTTCTTTGGAAGTAGTTTTGAATTAAGAGTATCAAAGTACAGACCACACAGAGAAAAAAAAGGATATTACAAAATATCGATTGGATGATTTCCGGTATCCATTTGGACGGGATATGTCTAAAATATACTTTAAATCCAACGGAGTTTAAAATCATCCAAAGGATATGAAAACTGATGATCATTAGGATGATTTTGCAGCTCCGCTGGATGATTAAAAGGATATTAAACACATATCCATTCCAAATGGATCTTTTTTTTTCTGAACACGTTTCCAGTTCATAGACTAAACAAGAAAGAAAGTCGGTCAAGCCTGACTATAACATACTCTGTACCAAGAAAATTTGTCTTTTGATCATAACTCGAAAACCGTTCATCCGATCTTCTTCATTCTTTTGGCGGATCGATAAGTTATCCTAATAACTAAATATGTCCAGAAGGAACAAGCCATCTATCTTCAAAACTGTGGGAGATATGACGTTTTTTCTAAATTGCGGGGGCGGGAGATGGCGTGGCCAAAATTGAAAATAAACTTGATCTGCCTGCAGACATAAGAAGCATATGTCCGATACATGTCAAACCTCTATCTCTTACCATCTCTGAGATCTGTGCGTTCATACGGACAGACAGACAGACGGACAGACGGACAGACGGACGGACGGACAGACGGACATGGCTATATCGACTCGGCTGTTGATGCTGATCAAGAATATATATACTTTATGGGGTCGGAGATGCTTTCTTCTGGATGTTACATACTTTTGCACAAACTTATAATACTCTATGTACCTTCGGTACAGAGTATAAAAACTTCTGAGACAAAGCTTTATAGCCGGCTCTAAACTGTTCTTAAACAATTAAACATTCAACTTGACCAAATTTCAAGTTTACAGCTTAAGAAAACTTTCAGTTAAGGCTCTCAACCACTTTTGAACGGGTATCGTACCGGCTCACAGACTTTGGACATAGCTAATTAGCCACCTATTTGAATTTCCCGACCGTTTGGTTATACTTACCCGTCTACAACTACCGGCTAACAATTCTTCGTAATAATCTAGGTTCAAATGAAAAATGTTAATTTTTCGCAATACTTTGAACCGTTGAAGCTACAGCTATCATATACCAACGCCGTCAATGTAATCTAAACATCGGATGAGCGGTTTTGATTTTGAAATTCGCGGATCTTGGACCATTTTCCGGCCATTTTGTCAAACTTGCGAAGCTTCCCGGGCAAGTGGTCAACCATTTTCCAAAGTTTCACCCCCATCGGTTGAACGGTTTAGGCAGGTAAATGGGACAGACAGACAAACATTAGACGTAGGTACATAGATACATTATAAGTTTGTGCAAAAGTATGTAACAGCCAGAAGGAAGCATATCCGACCCTGTATATATTATTGATCAGCATCAACAGCCGATTCATGTCCGTCTGACCGTCTGTCTGTCCGTATGAACGGATTAATATTCTATTCCCCAATATTTCTATAACGTTCTACAAGCTTCTAGAAAGTTCTATAACCATCTCAAAATTTCTGGCAATGTCAAGTAGGGAAATTTACATACCATTCGCCATCTTTCTAAAACCTTAAGATAGTTAAGTTAGGTTTCTCACATTTTAGAAATACCATTAACATTCTAAAACTTTAAAAATTTCTTTGACAATCTAGAACTTTCTATAATATTTGATATATTTTTAGAACTGCAATATAGTCCCCTCTAACGATCTATACAAATATCTATAGGATTCTATAGATAGATTCCTCTATATTCTAGATATTTTTAAAACCATCACCAAATTTCTACAAACTTCAAGAACTTATCAGAGTATTTTTTTAGTATTTTAGAACTTGCTTTGCTTTATGGCTTCAACTATTTCTTAGAAATGGCTTCATAACCCTGTTGAATCGGTTTGAGTTAGGCCCCGAACCAGTAAAATGTACAATTCCTAGTTACCAACCATCGCCTACAATTTCTGGTTTATAGTTTAAATTACTTCTGAGATATTACTAAGAACCACTGATGAACAGGTTATGAGCGAGTTAAATATTCAACTCTATTGCCCCGTTAATACACATAACCAATACCATGAAAAATGCCCCTAAAAGTACGCCTTCGTTTTTGCCTTGAATAATTCCCAATATTAATGCGTAACTGAGTGTCAGCTATGAATGCGTCATACAGTTCATTCAGTTTCCTTTCACTAAGACTTTCGGACTAATTTAAGGTATTCAAAATGAGTTAGTAGTCAGCCAACTATGAAAGAATTGTTTTCCTGAATTAGTTATATTATTAAGCATAGCATACTTTAAAGAGAATTTATCATGATAATTTTGTTGTGTTTAAGCAGGGTATATATTAGCCATCTACTCACGAAATTTGAAAGTCGCAACTTGAACTACTGTCGACATACTTCGGCTTCGAATCACTTCTGAACCGGAACCACTTTTGAGCCGGCTCTGCAGCAGTAAAATATCCAAGTTCATATTTAAAATTTCAAATTTCAAGTTCGTTGCTTGAAATACTTCTGAGATTTGGCTCTGAAACACATTAGAACCGGTTCAGCCGGCTTGTTCAGAGCAGTTTAAATAACTTCTGATATAAGGCTCAGAACCACTGTTGAACCGGTTCAAAACCGGTTCTAATTCAAAAAAACACTTTCAACCGACTCACCAAACTTCTAGTTCTTAAATACTTTCAGGGAAATGGCTCTGAACCACTTTTGAATCGTTCTTAACGGCTTTAGAACTGATTCACAGAAATGACAGAATATCGTGAAGATCGGCGGTTTCGACGCCAATAAGGAACAATCCAACATGGTACCACTTTTATGTATATGAATGTACGGATATAAAGATATCGATTAAGTTCTGGTATTGTGCGTTGATTCATCGATTGTTCTGCTCTTGGTTCTCTGAAATCGCTTTTCGATCCATTCTCTATGTCTCTAGCTCAATATCAAACCACTTCCGACTCGATTACAAAAAGGTTCAATAATTATTAAATAATATATAATTGTCCCAATAATAGACGCTAGCTCTATTCACCTGTCCATTATCAATTCGCATTTCCCTGTCCAATTGCATCCCTCGCCGTCAGTTGCCATTTATAAAATGTAATTTAATTATTGTTTTTGTTAACCTTTACATGCAGAAATTGATGGGTATGCAGCAATTTGTGGACAAACAATAAAGAAATCAATTGAAAAGGGAAAAACTTTATTTATTTATGCTATGAATTGTACATAAACCCAAAAGAAGCATCAATAAAATGTTAAGCTGCAGCTAAAAAGTAAATGTGCTTACAAAGTAAAAGTAAAAGCAGAACAAATTATGGCCTAGTTGAAAATTGTTAAAGCTTAAGCCGAAGCATGAGACAAACCTCCACACATACTCTCACACACACACTCCACCACACAGATAAACAAATGTAAATTACATAACTTCCAAGCCTACATACATACACACCTACCATAATACATAAATTAATGGAAAAGCAGCGCAGCAACAAAAAAACCAACAAAAAAAAAAACAAGAAATGTGATTTTTGAATAAAAATTAAACAAAAATAAAACTTCAACTCGAAGACTTTTCCTCCTTTTTCTGTCCCCAATTAAGCAGCTAATGTATTTTCTATTAAACAACTGCGAAACTAAAATAAACAACCGCACACACTCGTGGCGGGGCAACACGAACTCGACACTCAACACCTTGGAGAAAAGTTTGTGCAAGGAATTAGAGCGAACTTTTTAGCAGCGAGAGAATTTCATTGGCGTTAAATGTGCTGCTGCTGCTGCGTTTTTGGGTGGGAAATCCCAACCCCCCCTCCTTCTAAGTTTTGCCTGCAAATTAATAAATTGCGCTGCTGCTGCTGCTGGGTGACGCCTAAGAGAGCCCGCAATGGAATTTTGTGGCCTGCATGCATTTTTCCTCTGTGCTGGCTTGACGGACCAAAAGCGAGGCACTTAATAACATTTCATTGTGCTCCATTAGAGTGGCAAGGAGCTGCATGAAAATGAGAAGCAAATCAATTGAATGAGGTTCGCCTGGTAAAATCAGAAATTGGCAATTAATTCAGGCAAATTGCAAGTTCAAAGTTGAAAGGCGCCGAGCTGTGGCATAGTTTTACGAACAAAGTGCACCGTAAAAATAGGCTCCTATAAGCCTAAGGCGGGTTTCCAGAACTCACGAAAAGACATTTTTACGTCGAACTTCACATGAATAGAAACACTTTTTAAATGTTTCGAAATATGATTGCTTATGAACAGCAGACTTATTTAAATAAAGTGTTGTGACGCAAAAATGGTGTATGTCATCTGGAATCAAGCCTTTAAGAAGACTTTTTCACAAAAACAATCGGTAATTGTTTAGTAGAGCTACCCCTCACCAAAAATTCTGAAAAAAATATCCTCGATGGACCGCGAATTTACAAGAATTATGACGTCTTCAGATCGCGGGGGACTGCCGCGGTTCAATGGTAAAAATTATTTGAAACTTGCATTTTTTTTGTTTAAAAAACAGATTGTTTTTTGCCTTAACTGTCATTATTTCTCAAAAATAATTTATATTTATTTGTATAGGTGTGCTATTTACCGACTTTTTCTTCGTTTCCTAGTATGAAAATGGTGCTATACATTGGATGAAACTGCTGTAAACAATTTTCCACACCACCAATTTGAGGTATAGTTCAAGGCGCGTTTTTTTTATGTGGTTTCCCCAGAAGGCCTAGTCCACATGTGCTCAACAATGTGAGATGGTCGCTGGAAAATAAATGTTAATGCCATTGACTACCAAATATAGTTTTAAGATACTCACCACAGAGGCTATACCTCCTTACGATCCTTCCGCCGCTTCCGCCTCATCCAATCCTTCCACCACTTCCTCCTCATCCAATCCTTCCTCCTGTCGCGCGATTTTTATACCCGTTACTCGTAGAGTAAAAAGGGTATACTAAAGTCGTGCAAATGTATGTAACAGGCAGAAGGAAGCATCTCCGATATCATAAAGTATATATATTCTTCATCAGCATCAACAGCCGAGTCGATATAGCCATGTCCGTCTGTCCGTCCGTCCGTCCGTCCGTCCGTCTGTCCGTCCGTCCGTCCGTCCGTCCGTCCGTCCGTCTGTCCGTCCGTCCGTCCGTCCGTCCGTCTGTCCGTCCGTCCGTCCGTCCGTCCGTCCGTCCGTCCGTCCGTCTGTATGAACACCTAGATCTCAGAGACTAGAAGAGCTAGAGCAACCAAATTTTATACGTAAGCTAGTATTGTCTGTAGGCAGATCAAGTTTGTTTCAAATTTTGGCCACGCCCCCTCCCGCCCCCGCAATAAAAAATATTGAATAACTCCCACAATTTTTAAGATATCGAGCTCAGATTTTGCAGTGCAGTCTATGTGGCCAATATCTACAATCTCACAAATTTTCAAAAGGATCAGATAATAAATGGCAGAGTTAAAAAAATGTTGCATACTTATCCGAGCTGAGCTGAGTAACGGGTATTTCGAAGTCGGGCAGGGCCGACTTCAACTTACGCTCTCGTTTTTTTTAATTATTGCCTGTGCTTCTTTTTAAAAAAATTTTGATGACTATTAAAATGACTTACCTCGGAAAATTCCACAGCAGTTTCTTAAGGACCAGTCTATGTAAACCTCCCGAATAAAACTTTTCCAGTCAATAATAGTGGGCCTGGACCACCCAAATTCCTTTTCCAAGAAATTGATCTCACCAGCTACTCTTACAGTTTCCCAAACAACAAACTTTGCTATTTGCGGAATACTGAGTGAGGACTCAGCAAAGAATGTGTTTTTCCGGACACTTTCAAAAAACTCGCACTTCATTTTTAGCTTCTTCTTATGAGCTCCTTTCTGGTCAATATTTTCCTACACCGGAAACGTCCATTCGCTGCCGTGCACTTTGAACCACAATTTGGACACGTTTTTGACTTTAAAATGCAGCCGTGATCTTCCACAAATTGCATTATCTCCTCTTCCGACTTAACGAAAAACTTCATTACCGTATTTACGCAACTTGGGCAACTCATTTTTCGTCAACTTGATTGTTGGTCAGAGTTTACAACGAATATTTTGCTTACCAGAAACAATTTTTTCAATTTATAAATGACAGTTAAGGCAAAAAAATGCAACTTTCAAATAATTTTTACCATTGAACCGCGAGAGTCCCCCGCGATTTGAAGACGCCATAATTCTTGTAATCTCGAGGATATTTTTTTCAAAATTTTTGGTGTGGGGTAGCTCTACTAAACAATTACCAAACAATCCTTAACAAAACTGTTTTTCAATAGCCGCCTTATATCTATCCAGGTCTTTACTTCGAAGAGACAATTTCTAATCATTTAGATAGCTGAAATGTGTCAGATAAACTTTGTTTTGAGATCAGTGACGGCCCCATAAAAGTATAATTACCTTTTCTGACCTATTTTATACAGGGATGCAAACCGGTTCTGAACCGAATCGTTTCCCCAAGATAATTTGTATGCATTTCGTTCGACCCTCTAAATATTTAGCGATGCCGCCGAACTCCTCATATACCTGCCATCAATCTGTATATTTTTCCCCTAGAAGACAATATTTAAAATTTTTTGTGGTAATTCCTTACCTTAATTCAATCTTGGACAGAAGTTTTTTCTCACATAATATGATAAATAGGGTATGTAAGATGCATGATACACATTCTTTTCGAAGGGCATTCTCTTTTTTCGAAGGGCATTCCACTAGGAACTTATAGACGAGTCCTGAAAAGCTGACATAATAAAATTTGGACATTCTTCTAATGATTTTAATTCATATTCAATGGGATTACGGGAATTCAATTTCAAAAGTCACATTACTACAAAAATCATAATATTTCATAATGTGCCTTTGTGAACCACCGAACCGAACCGAAATCACGGTTCAGCAAGCTCCAAAAACCAAGTAACAAACCGAACCGGCAGTTTAGAAACTGTGTGAACCACTGAACCGAACTAGTACTTACTTTCAAGTGGTTTGCATTCCCGATTTTAAACATTAAGTGCTATTTAAATTTTAATATCAACATTTTCTATCTTAGACTAAAAATTTTCAAAATTACCTTTTTCACTTTAAATTTTACTAAATTCAACGTCTGATCAAAAACAAAATCATTTAGATCTACTACTTTTGTCTTTGATTCTTTCTCAGACACTTTCGATTCAAAAAGTAGTAAAATCAACAGTGGCGTCTGCTTTCGTGGTAAAATAATATATGTTGCACTTTTAAAATCAAAAGTGCTGCCGTTGTTTTCAGAATGCTGACATTTTTGTTGAAACAACAAGTTTCATTTTTGATTATGCATAACATTTTAAATCAACATTGCTTTCAAAGAGCAGACGCCTTTGTTATACTCTGTACCGAAGGTACATAGAGTATTATAAGTTTGTGCAAAAGTATGTAACAGCCATAAAGTATATATATTCTTGATCATTATCAACAGCCGAGTCGATATAGCCATGTCCCGCTGTCCGTCTGTCCGTCCGTCCGTCCGTCCGTCTGTCTGTCTGTCCGTATGAACGCACAGATCTCAGAGATGGTAAGAGATAGAGGTTTGACATGTATGGGACATATGCTTCTTATGTCTGCAGGCAGATCAAGCTTATTTTCAATTTTGGCCACGCCCCCTCCCGCCCCCGCAATTTAGAAAAAACGTCATATCTCCCACAGTTTTGAAGATAGATGGCTTGTTCTTTGTGGACATATTTAGTTATTAGGATAACTTATCGATCCGCCAAAAGAATGAAGAAGATCGGATGAACGGGTTTCGAGTTATGATAAAAAGACAAATTTTCTTGGTACAGAGTATGTTATAGTCGGGCTTGACCGACTTTCTTTCTTGTTTAATGTAGTAAAATCAACAATGCCGCTCCTGATTTCGTAGTAGAATCAAAAATGTTGGGCATTTAAAATCAAAATTGTGGGCCTTTTATTTCAAAATGCTATACCAACTTTTATTTTGGATTTTACCAATTTAAACGTAAAAGCAAAATGCTTGACATTTTGAAACAACAGTACCGGTCTTTGCTTTCAAAGTGCAGCCACCTTTGTTTTTAACGTAGTAAAATCGACAACACAGAATTCGATGTTGTGAATTACAATTTTTAGGCAGGAGGTAGATTCAGTTTAATATAAGTAGCACATTTGGAGTGCAGCAACAGTCATTCGTGGTGGCGCAGTCGGCTAAGAAGGCATTCCAATCGTGCCATGTCCAACGGTCACGAGTTAAAGCCCCAGCAGAGTAAGTAAAATGAAGTTAACCCTTACTTGCAGGAAAGGTTCATATAAAACGGCTCCAGCGCAGCGTGGTCAGTGTGTGTCAGATCTGCAAATATTTATATAGAGTGTGTGTATGGCTCACGCGCCCATCTCTATTTGAGAAAAAATAGGGTCGCTGCTGCAATCGCTGGGTGTGAGAAACATTTTGTTGTTTCATAAATTAAATTTGCTCTGACAAACATTTAATTTAATTATTTGGATTTATTTTCTTGTCATTTTAATAAGTGAGAAATTTAGTCAAGCCCGACTGCTATATACTCTTGTAATATAAGAGTACGAGCAGAAAGCAGCGCACGAACAAAAAAAGCCATGCCACTATGAAACTTGAAACTTAAGCTAAACCATTTACCTGTTATGTCAAAGTTTCACAAAAATTTCTTAAGGAATCAATACAAACACTATTTTAAAATTGCTGAAAATTAACTAAATGCATTTTTTTATGTATTATAGCTAACAGTTTTTTCAAGGTAGGTTAGGTTAGGTTGTAATGGTTGAAATGGGAGAGATCCCATTCTTCACTTAGGCCAATGTAGGCCCGTTGTGTTACCATATAACCCTTTCTACGATGTGGTCGTAGAGGGAGGGTCGACCCCGTTAAACCATTTAGATAATAGCACGAACTTGAGTAAGGAGTTAACATCCGTTTCAGAGATGTCTGATAATTCAAGGTAAGTGTCCTGCAAAATGTTTAATTCGTCACTATACTTTGAATAAATAGAAACAGTGGCTACAGACCTTAACGTAAAAACACATTATTATTATAAGCATTTAAAACTATCAGTCAGAATTTTGGTTTTCCGACACGCCTATTAGCAAAATTATATAACTTTTGATCAAAACAAAGTGATGAAAGATAATCTTACATTAATTAACTACCCATTTCGAGATATTCGAAAGCAAGACCGCGCAAACATAAGTTTTCTGATTTTGATTTTGCAGGTTTTTTTTTTGGAGAAGAAAGGATTTTCTTGTGCTTTCTAACATCGTAGTAAGCACTTCAGCAAAGGAAGTACCACTTAAAATCTCCATATAAAAATACCCAGAAAGTGGGAAGGTCTTTGGTGCTCCCTTTGTTGCCAATACACACTTGCATCAAAAGGTCCACCAACGACCAGCAACATACTAGATTGGTAGTTTTCTGCATGATTATCGATAGCTCTAGAAGGAATGGATTTTAGTTTAGTCAGTTCCTTTGTTGAATTGTATACTAAGCATCATTGTAATAATGACCTGGAATTAGTAAGCAACTGGGCTAAGAGTAACGGCCTTAAAACAAACCCAATGGAGAGACTTCTAAGAAACGTTCGGTTGGTAGGCATTGGCATTGATCGCTGATGATAGAGGGTGGTTCCTCTTGAAACAGCTGTACGATCTACCAGCCTCCTTTGTGGTGTTATGTCTCTGTTTAAAGTTTTGCGAAAGCATAGCATGACCTCGTGCCGGCTAAAAACTGCAGGTTTAACAAGAAAGAAAGTCGGTCAAGCCCGACTATAACATACTCTGTACCAAGAAAATTTGTCTTTTGCTCATAACTCGAAAACCGTTCATCCGATCTTCTTCATTTCTTTGGCGGATCGATAAGTTATCCTAATAACTAAATATGTCCAGAAGGAAACATATTTTTCAAAACTGTGGGAGATATGACGTTTTTTCTAAATTGCGGGGGCGGGAGGGGGCGTGGCCAAAATTGAAAATAAGCTTGATCTGCCTGCAGATATAAGAAGCATATGTCCCATACATGTCAAACCTCTATCTCTTACCATATCTAAGATCTGTGCGTTCATACGGACAGACAGACAGACAGACAGACAGACAGACAGACAGACAGACAGACAGACAGACAGACGGACAGACGGACATGGCTATATCGACTCGGCTGTTGATGCTGATCAAGAATATATATGTATACTTTATGGCGTCGGAGATGCTTCCTTCTGTTCTGTTACATACTTTTGCACAAACTTATAATACTCTATGTACCTTCGGTACAGAGTATAAAAAGAAATATAACATCCTTTTTTGAATATACTGAAAGGGCAGAAAACCTAGGTTTCACACTCAATAAAACCCTGTCATGGGATGACCAAATAAGTAAGGCAATTGGGAAAACATATGCTCCAATAAGACGGAATAAGAATCTGACGCAGCAATTCATCCCCACACATATAAGAAACTTGATTGCAAAAGAACATATAATACCATTGCTGCTACATGGGGTTGAAGTTTTCGGAAGTTGTAGCGCAAGTAGCAAACATAAGCTTAAGCTTGTAGCATTTAATGACATAGCCAGATATATATACGCAAAAAAACGATCCGATCACATATCAGAATTTGCAGAGAAAATATTTCACTTACCTCTAAATTCATGGATTAGCCTACGAGTATTTATTTTCCTGCACAAATTTATTAACTCTGGTGAACCTTCCTACCTATTTCAAATGCTAAACTTTGCTTCCTCACAAAGGACAAAACATTTAATTGGCACACGAAATAAAGAATTAAATCAAAATAAAAAAAATAAGGGTGAAAAGAATTGAAATCTAATGAATTTTACAAACTATATGAAAGCCATTAACTTTTACTTTTTTCTTTGTATTCTATAAGAAATCACATAATTACTACAATGATAGAAAATATGCCACGTGCGAATCTACTTAAAATTAAAACTTGAAAGATATATAAATTAAATCAAATATTGCCTCCGGATTCGCAGAAATCGCCGTATTGATTGTTGCTCGCGAAAACAACTTCTGTTTTTGTCACGTGGAAATCCATTTCATTTTTAGCAATTATCTTAAAAACAAAAAAATTGTCTGCCATTAAAAATAGCACCAGAATAAAAATCCGATTTATTTTGACTTTTCTTTAATTTTAAATCGTACGACGACGGCGTCACTTTCGACATCATGGAAATGCCCATATGCATATTTATATTAAATAATAAAATGTATTAATTAGAGAAAAATGTCAATTATTTTGTGCTTTGAACATTTTTAAAACTATTTTTCATCGAATTAGTAATAATATTATTTTTCCCTCAGGAAGAGCATAAATTCCAAAACATAGCCACAGCAGCAACTGCAACAACAACAACAAACACAAAGCAATAAAAAACAATTGTTTAGCAGCCAACCAGCCTCTGGTTACATCCAGTCCAATGCGCCTCCTTCTTTGGTTCAGGATTTAGGGGAATCGACCAGTGGTGGATCTAGGGGGGGTCAGCTATAGGAACTAAATGTTACCACATCACCCTCAGTTTCCATGTTATAGCGATATATATAAATCTAGCTTATCTGGCGACATTTTGAACTATGTGGTCTATATACACGCAACAATATGTCTGCTTACTATTTAAAGTGATACTCCATACATTAACGCTTATTACAAAAAATGTCTCACTTTCGTAGCATCTCCCAGGACCGTGAAATAAGCGCTCAAAGTTAAAATCTCCAAATTTTAACCCAAATTTTTTACCTTAAATAAATTATAAAAATTTAATCTTCAACCAAAGCTTTTTATTTGTTTGCTTAAACCTATAGACCATTATGTTTTCTAATTTCGGGCACTGTGTTATTTATCAAGCAACGTAACTGGTAAAGTTATAGCCACCCAAGTACGAGTTTTTCATATAAAATTTTTGACATTATTTTCTCCCATTTAGAAGAACTCATCGCAATCTGTTAAAAAAAAAATAGTAAAAACAATAAGAGGAAACTTAACTTCGGCTCGGCCGAAGTTTGTATACCCTTGCAGCACGTTTTTAACTAATTTGAAGGACATGTCCACTGATAACAAACAAGTTTTTCCCAATAAGACTTCTTCGCTTTTTACAAATATAAAATACAATATTTATATTTGGCATATCTGCGCGGATTTATTTATTTATTTATATATATATATATCATCCTAGTGTTACAAGTAAAAATACTAAAAGTTTATAACACTAGTCACAAAGACAACATATTAAATGTTGTAATGAGTGTAATGACTCATGCACGCACAATGATTATACACAACTACTGCTTAGCTCTCGGAATATATTTAACAGTTCGAATAACTGAACAATATTTATACACAATCGACAGCGTTGTCGATTGCTCTGACATCCAAGGCATAGGCTCCTATATCCCTCCTTTATTGTTAGGCCGAGAACCATGACCTTGCCGTGAACCGTTCTTTCTTATTTCCGTTTGATACTCTTCTGGGATGTGTCTATAGCTCAACATTTGTTGCACGGAATGGGGAAACCCAGGTAAAACCCAACCAAGCGATTTTCCTCTTTCCTTGCTATGATGGAGACATTAAGTTCCTTCGCCAGCCGCCTCGTGCACAGGGCACTCCCGATAGTAAATGCGTATAATTTGGCTTGGAGAACTCGGAAAAGAGCTCCAACTTTCCAGTCAACCAAAAATACCAAAAATATACCAGAACATTTTTTTGTGCAGTTTGGAATGGTAAACTCGAAAATCGATTACTAAATTGGTTTTTGAAAAAGGCTATTTAGTTTGAATTTTTTAGATTTTTTGGCAAACTTACATTCTATGCCATAACTTAATTTGGGCATGTCGAGGTGAATGGCAAATGGATACTCCGGAATGCAGTCCATTTCAGATGCATGACTTATTTGTATATTTAATATGAACTTAATATTTAATGTCGGTTTGCCAGAGATACTAATCCTCTTTAGACCAACGGTTTGTTGGATCTTATTTAGAATTTAACGTTGATTTGAAACTAGTTAGAAAATCTACAAAATGTGACACGAGCTGGGTCAAGAAAAAAAGAGCTTACTTGACGCACTAAGGTCATAAAATCACAAAAAATCCGCTTGCTCTTGCTTTTGTGAAGCTTGTAAGAAGCTTCAGAGTCGAGGGTCTTTAAAAACAAAGGCTATGAAAGATATTTCTATATTTTTATACTCTGTAGCGAAGTATAATAAATTTGAACAAAAAAGTGTGCAACAGCCAGAAGGCAGCATCTCCGACAATATATATATTCTTGTCGATAAAGCCATGTCTGTCCGTCCGTCCGTCCATCCGTATAAATATGTCATGTCTCCCACTGATTTATAGATAAAGGGATTCTTTAGTAATCCAAAATATTTATTGATTTTCCAAATGAATGGTAAAGATCGGATAAACGGTATTCGAGTTGGAGGGAAAACAAACATATATGTTGGGCAGCACCGGCTGGAACAGCGATGAGTAGCACTTTACACACCTGAACTCGAGTCGGGTCGGGTTTGACCTACTTTATTACTTGTTTGATTTGTCAAAAGCTGTTTATTCAGTAGAGTTCCTGGAGATTATCTGAAGGTGCTTTCAAATTTAGCACTTTTCTAATCCAAAATGTTAAAATAAATGAAGTAAATAATATATAGAATAAATGCATTAACATAAGACTTTTCCCGTTCAATTACTCTGTTTGAAACCCTTTAAGAATTTATATTCTTACCTTATTTCTGACATCAAACATTCTCTATCCCAACATGATGCTCTCTATATTTTCTCTGTATTGAGTTTCTATAGACCCTTCACCCCCCACAGTGGCGAATCCTAGACCAGCGCCTGGAATCGACTTCCACTTCTCTACTGTTTCCCCCCGCAACATTCTTTCTTACAATCTTTGCTCACTTCCAAGCATGCCAACTCCCCACTCTTCCCACCACTCTTCAACAATCAACAAAACACGAGCATAATATAATTACGTAATTAGCAAAAAACAACAAGGGAGTCGAGCCAGCCAATTTGAGGAAAGTATTTAACAAAACAATGCAAGGCGAAGTGCGTCTTTTTTTTGTGTAAATGTTATTGTTCATTTTTGGTTGGTGTTGTTGCTAAGCCTCATTTAACGGTTCTGCAGACAAACAAGAACAGGCTGCATTTTGTTTGCTCTGCTAACCGCACAGAGTTGCCAACACTTTCTAATTAATGCAAAATATTGTCGTATTCCTCACGCATGTGTGCGTGTGCTTGTGCGTGTGCTTGTGTGTGAGCGACTGAGAGTTGCCTACTTTTAGGCGCTGCGTGCGAAGGTTATGACGCGCTGTTGCTGCCTCCCCGCTCTTCAAGTGTTGCCGCCTGTTACAAGCTTCTTTTGTTTGGCTCTGCAGGCGACAAAGGATTGCGCAACATGCACCAAACACAACAACCTTGACAATGTCAACAGCATGCAAACCGGCGGAAGCAAGTGACCAACCAATCCTGCAGCCGCCAGCTGTCAAGCGGGGGCGAAGAAATGTCGTGAGATTTAATATTGATATTAAACAAAATGATACAAAAATGTTAACTAACAAAATGATGGGAGCTTTAAGTTGAGCAATTCAAACTTGATTTGTTTATTAGAGCTGTCATTTTATTTGGCTGATATCTCACAGGGGAAATAGTCAACCTGAGAAGCACTAAAATATATAAATTCTCAAATGAATTATGTGAAATTCCAGACAATTCAAAACACAGTTAAAGCTTTGGTCGACGGAACTGGCTGATCCCAATGCCACCATGATTCCTCACACTTATGTTTTCCATCCAATTCTTGAGGCCGGATCATCAGTGGTCTCTGGACATGATTCCAGATGAACTTGGATCTGTGCCAAAATGGATTCCTATTGATTGCTCTACGAAGTTTAATCTGAAATTCTGAGATCCCCCCGCTATTGTACGTGAAATTCTGCTAATTAATCTTCCTTTCTTAATAATGATTGGATTTTCTAGTACTTTTGCGATTTGTATTAAGTCGTGCGATTTGAATTCTATGATAAAGTACCAAAAAAATCCACTTCAAAGAACAATTGAGATGCGTACGTCTGGCAGCTCATTTTTGAACTAGCAAACAAGTGGCAACCATATTGAATGCACCTGCATCCGTGACTTTGGGAGTAGGGACTCAGAGGGTATCGGTAATTTGGCCTTTCGTTACGGATATCGATCCGATTGATGTCACTAACAAAACAATAAAAAGGCCGTATAAATGCTATTAAAGCTTTGGTATTTGGATATGGATATATATTGGGGGATACGCTATAAGAAAGTTGCACAAAATATGAAATGTCAGTCGGCAGCCCATCCGCCCTGGAGCCCTGTGAAAAATTATATCCTGATTAGCCTGAATACTGTTAATAATGTCAATATGCCAAGTCGTCGCCGGTTTCAACAATTAGGCTTGAGTTATTTTTCCAGAAAATTAGTCTGGCTCAAGACGGGTGACCTTCCACAACATCGTTAATTTGCTACATTTTCCTTGGAAAAGTTTAACAGAAATCGACATTTTTCGATAAATTGTCTTCAACGAAGCTCATTTATGGTTCAATCGGGACGTTAACAATCAGAATTGCCGAAAATAATCAGAAGTCCAAAGAGGCAGTTCATGTTCTTTATTGGACCGTACTTTATCCAAAATAGCGATCATCGCGAAGTAACAGTCAATGCATTGATCCATTGCAACCAATTCAATGGATCAAAGTTAGTCAGAACTCGACTTGGTTGACAAGTGGTTTCAACAAGACGATGCCAGGGTAAGTTTAGGTTAGGTTGGCTTGGGTCAATCAATTGACTCTACAGTTAGGCAAAAATAGGCAAATTGCGATACCATATATTCGATATTTAAACCAGAATGGGTTCCTCCCGATTAAACCATTGTGAGGTCGACAAAAATAGTAGAAGAGACAAATCTCTATCCCAGATACTTTCGATAGGTTAAGTAGCAAGGGGTGACCAAACGTTTTGAGTCTCGTATTACTAAGCGCTGGGCAGTGGCAAAAAAAGGTTAGGTAATGCTTCCTTTTCTTCCTGACACTTCCAGCTTCTACAGAAGCATGCCAAGAGTGCATGTTTACCGATGTGACAGTGACCAGAAATGGTTTCGACTAAAAGTGAGACGTTTTCTCTGCTTTGAGGCAAAAGAATATTGGTAAGTGGGCCACGTGACCCTAGCAAAACCGCAAACCGGAAGGTTATTTCATCGTTCAGTGGCCAGGCAACAGGTTTCATTCCTTGTGGAGAGTTTATATGAAGTCAAGAACATCCCTGTCGTGCTCTTCTTAGAAAGGAACATGATGGATGTACGCTGACAAGCTAGTTTTTCGGCTGATTCTTTTTCCTCAAAAGGCCTCAAACTGAGAGGTGAGTTTGGTGAGCAATTAATCACTCGTTTTGGACCAGTCCATTGGCCGCCAAGATCATGAGATTTGAATGAGATGAATTTTTGTGAGGGGCAAAATTCACATAAATCAATCTGTAAAAGTAAATGTGCAGGCATTCAAGTATCGCTCCACATAACACTAGGAAACAAGCAACTTGAATCGCCACTAATCCAATGAATCTGATGAAAGGTATATACATAGGTATTAAGAGGTCCGTGAACAATTGTGGGATATGTACTGGGTGACATGTTTTAAAACGGTGACTAGTCATTCTTACAAGCTACTTCAACTCGGCATCGCTAGGGATCAATTCGGTCTATTGAGGTATCCTTTTTAGAGGATTTAGGGCATCGAAGTGATTACAATTGATTTATTTTGGTTGCTAGCTAGAATCAATCACAAGAAAATACTATTGGTTGCTGTTAGACACTGACACAATGACACATATAGAATCACTGGCCGCGTTCAGCAGCCATCTATCATCCATTTTCACAAATCTTTCTGATCCTCTATCTGCTCTTTCATATCATGATAAAAGATCATGTATCGAGGAAGTAGCACACTCCTTTCAAGGGATACTGCTACCCA
The DNA here is from genome assembly GCA_035044985.1 of Lordiphosa fenestrarum. Lineage (NCBI taxonomy): Eukaryota > Metazoa > Arthropoda > Insecta > Diptera > Drosophilidae > Lordiphosa > Lordiphosa fenestrarum. The sequence goes on along the minus strand of JAWNNO010003915.1, from coordinate 21,517 downwards.
CAGCTGTAATTGTATATCGATGGGCTTATTTCGATACCGAAACACGAATCTTGGATCATTTTGAGAAACTGAGGAACTGAATAAATCGAATCAACTAAAAACAAGAAAGAAAGTCGGTCCAACGAAATATAAAGCTCAGCATAAATTTTGATGCTGCAGTAGCAGCTGAAAGCAGCGCTGCTACTGCGCTGCAGCAGCGAACAGTCTTTTGATCATAACTTGATAACCGTTCATCCAATTTTCACCATTCCATTGGCGGATCGATAAGTTATCCTGATTTCTAAATATGGAACGAACCATCTATCTTTAAAACTGTGGGAGATGTGATGTTCTTGCCAAATTGCTGATTGATCTGCCTGCAGACATAAGAAGCATATGTCCCATACATGTCAAACCTCTATCTCTTACCATCTCTGAGACCTGTGCGTTCATACGGACAGACAGACAAGGCTATATCGACTCGGCTGTTGATGCTGATCAAGAATATATATACTTTATAGGGTCGGAGATGCTTCCTTCTGACTTTGCACAAACTTATAATACTCTGTGCATCACGGTACAAAGTAGAAATATGCTTAAACTTAAGTTTGACTACTATTATGCAATTTCCATGTTGTCACGTGTCGGCGAAGCAGAAACTATGCGATGCATCATTCGATTCCTGATACTTGCTCAGCGATCTAGCCTTCTGCTGATTTAGAAATCTATTTAAAATTCGATCAAAGCAGCTTTATTTATTTTATGTTCATTGTTCAGAATATGCACAAATAGTTCAATAATTTTTGTACAACAGCCTGTAACATTGAATTTAAATATCTCCCAACTGCCCTTAATTCTCTTTGGCATCGAAAATAAAGAGAGCAGCTCTAATTGCAACATAAAATGTTGACAAATTGCTAAGGCATCGGAAAAAGAATTTCACTATGCAAAATTGTGCAACAAATATTTTAGCTGCAATTTGTAAGGCAACAATCGTTGGCCGTCCCATCGCAGACCCAAAACCAAGCCGTGTCATGTCATGCCATGGCATTGCCTGCAAAAATATGAAACGAAATTGAATTAGACGACAGAGGCAAAGGACTCAAGCTCAAGCTCCGGCGGCAGCAACTAAAAACTTTCCAGCGCATAATCGAAATAGCAGCAACAAAACAAATGGCTTTTATTGAAGTGAAATTTAATAAAGAAGTTTTCAATATGCTTTAGCAATATGTAAACAATAAACTCGGGCCAAAATCATAAATATTTTCATTAGGCCAAAAAAGTTACGATCAACTTGGGGGGCAAAGTGTCCTTGTTGTAGTTGTTGCTGCCGCCGCTGCTGCAGTGCAGCTGCCAATATGCAGGCTGCGAATGTTTGTGCTTTTTATGGCAATAAATGTTTCAAGTGTTGGCTGGAACCTTGTGTCAAACGGTTTTCACGACGAATTTATTGAAACTATGCCAGAAAACAGCCAAAAGTTAAATGTCAAAACAGTGTGCAACATTTGGTCAGAAGCAACAGCCTGGAATGACATCTACAAATTCGAAATGAAATTCGGTTGATGTTTAAATTGTGAGAATTTCCTCAGAAATGCATGGCTCGCACACGTAAGTCCTGCTTGTCATTAAATTTGCCATTTAATTCGAGAGCATATAAGTTCCATCAGGCATCATCATAAAGTGTGCTTAAACTTCAAGGTATTTGCTCTGGATCAATCGGGCCCTGGCAACCTTCACTTGGCTCTTTCCAGTCATAAAGCAGCGCTAATTTGTTTACAGTCAACACACACACACACACACACGCACACACAGTCACCACACCGAACTGACCAAACTAGGCCGTCATTGCCATTTATTATAATTGAACACCGAACCGAACCTCGAACCTCGCCTCCCACCTTTCCAAACATAAATTGATTAACTTGGCAACCCGATGGCCCACAGAGCGGGAACCGCACGGCAGGGAAGAAGAGATAGATGGAACTTCAGCGAAGCGACAATTTAAATGTGTATTTTGTGCAACATAATTAACTGAAAATTATGCCCCCATTGCCGCCGACAGCGGCCAACAGATGGTGGCGGCGCCGGCGGGGGCGGGCGAAATGTGGGAATGATTTTCGCTCATAATCCGCGCAGTCCGCGGACAAATTAAAATTTTAAAACTAATTAAAATAGACTCACTTGTGCACACACAGACAGGCCGGCAGTTGGAACTGGCATTCCTCGGTTTGGCAATGATCGTCCCAACAACTTCACAAAACCGGAACTGCGCTTGGCCTAACAAAGAATCCACCACCACTGGTCCCGACTATTGGCCGAGTGCGGGAATTAAACCAACATTATGGTACATTATCTGCTGCGACAAGTCCATCTAAACGAGTGGAGGCAAGGGAGACAGAGTGGGAGGCTGTGAAGCGTATGAAAATTTACGTTTGACAGCAGCACCGGGTCCGAGCTCAATGGAAAAACAAGAACGAGGTCAGTTCAAGAAGTTTAACAAAGGTGCTTGTAAACCGTATTTGATGAGACATATTTTACCAAAATGTAATATTAGATGAAGTTTAACAGATTGGGACGGGTTTTACACGGTGATGGCAACTTCATGAAGTTTTTCAAAAATCTTGTACACAGAAAAGAAAACTCGAGATATCCGGGATACCTGGGATCAAATCAATCGCCAACGTTTTCAGAAGTCGGTCAAACCCGGATTTTCTCATTTGAAGTACGAATAGGATTGACTTTTGCGTGAAATTTCAATCCGAAGGTCAAGATAAAATCCATTTATTTGAGTTTGATTTTATATCCCCATTTTTTTCCAGTGTAGGAAAGAGGTGTTATACAAACTTTCAAGCACTTCATGAAGTTTGTTTCTCAGGGTAAATCCAGCCTTGGATAATACAGCGAGAAACATCGATTAAATTTACGAGAGTCGATGAAAATCGAAAAATGTTCCACCACTAATTGAGAAGCGACAACGGCCAAATCTCGTGGGTAAGAAAAAAAAACTGTAAGAATTTCCAAAAATGAATTAAATTCACTTATTTTTCAGTTTTAGGATGACTAATAATGATATTTGCAAAGCGGTCAAGCAAAGTGCTTATAAAATGGAAATAGTAATGTCCCAAGATTACTAAAGCAATTCTTATCATGAACTATATCTTTTTGTATTTTATGGAAGACAAGCTGATACAAGTAGCTACACTCCCAATACCGATGCCTTTGGTACAGTAATTTTTCGAAAAGCCTCATGTTACCATTCAGTTTGCCGCCTAAAGTATGTGAAAATATGTTCTGAATGTAATCTGAATAGATTTGAATATTGATTTTACAGATGTTCGAAGAAATGGCTATGCTTAGCAAAGTTTAAAACATATACTACGTTTATACACACAAAATATAGCATGCTTAATGCTCTTAAAAGTAGGCTATGTTATTTGAAAATGCAAATTTTAGTTAAGTATTCATTATACCCTTGCAGAGGAATAGATACAAACGTAGAGTCTGAAAAGCAGTCTTAGTGAGAAAACATTTTTGTTTTCTTTGGAAATATCTTTTAAATTGGCATTTTTTTATTTGATATACTTTTGCACAATTCTATAAGTTTTGTCTAAATCGAATGACGATAGCATAAAGCTGCAGTACAAATGATCGGTTGAAACGGAAGTTCAATGAGAAAAACAATTTTGTTATAAATGAAATGGACTCCAAATTTAGCACATGTTAGTTTGTTAGGCTTTGGCATTATTCCACTAAGATTGGACGAGATCGGACATCTAGTATAGTATCTAGTATAGTATAAATTAAAGGTCAGAAAGGTAGTCTTAGTTAGAAAAACCTGCTGCAAGGTTATACAAAATTCGGCCGAGCCGAAGTTAACTTTCCTCTATTTTTGGTCTATTTGTCTTAACTCAACATTTTGTTGTATACCCTTAACTTACCCAACAAGTAGTAGTGTGCTTCTTTAATTTCTTAACTTTAGATTCTAAATGTTTATCTAAACAAGAATTTTTTTTCGTAAATAAGATATTATCGCATGGGAAATATATCGACTCTGTCGATCACTGCCTTTCAAACTCTTCGCTATTCGGTCTAATACACCTGGCTTACCTGGGTCAAAATTGGTCAGCTTTCCATAAACTCTGGGTGACTTTTCAGTGTCAATTATCTATGACGTGACCTCATCTAACAATCAATGCACTATAAAAAATTGTCCCATTTATTAAACATAAACCCAATTTGCAAAAGTGCTCCAAACATACAAATTTTTGTCATTAGGTCAAAAATAGATTAATTTTCAATGTTGTACAAATCTTAATTACATAAAACGTTATTGGTACACTAGCTGTTAAAGTCATCTCTTGCTAATTATTGATTGTTAAAAACTAAAAGCAAACTTATCTGCTTTCATTTTTGTAACTTTTATTCTTCTTCGTGGTTTCCCGGTAATTGTGGGTATTCGTGAGGCATCTGACACAAAATCAACTTTACAAAACCCTAACAAATTATGCTTAGATTTGCTAAGGCTGAGAGTTTTTGCACTTCCCCCAAAGTGCGCTTTTGAGCTCTATTTGAGAAATTTTGACTTTAATAAGAGAACCATAGCTTTGGCAATGCATTGTGGCGGGATAACTAAGAACAATCTGATTGTGACAACTGGTTTTATACATAAAGCACTATCTTCTTAAAAACTTACAATGATTCTTCAAAAATATAAAATTAAATAGGCGGAAAATGGGTATAAAACTTAAATTTTGAAATTTTTCAAATAACTTGATCACCTTTTGATACTTAAAATTTAACATAAAACTTTGGTCAACTGTGAAGATTTTTATTAATAACTGAACGATGGGAACATTCCCTGTAGTGTTATGTCTTTGTTCTAATAAATAATTATATATTTCCTTAGGTTTGCATACTTTGAAAGGCATTAATCACGAATAACTTCGTGAAAAGTACCTTATAATTACAAGTATTACATGAAGAGATATTATTTAATCTGAATTAAGCTGAAGGGAAAATATATTTGTTTGGTTTTTGGTTTTGCATAGCTCCTACACAGTTATTTGTTCGCTTATATGGCTGGTAGTACCGTGAAGAAATTATTCCAGACAAATTGAAAAAACGATTTTAGTCGATGTTTTCATAAACAATCGGGAAAAAGAATCGATGCCATAAACAGCTTCATCTATTAGAGCATTGTACACTGATACTCAGGGCAAACATCACGCTCTTGATTAAATCGGTTTTGAAATCGAGTTCGAAAACTTGAAACCAGAAACGAAATTGGTCCGAATTGCTATTAGTAAATTGTAAGAAGTTGGTTTGCATTTGGATTTTAATTTGTCAAATCGCTTGCAATTTGTAATAGGCATTCAGCCAAAAGTTTTGGCGTCAAACAAGCTAGTTTTGGCCTAATTATTGACATCTGTTCAAACCCACCCAGAAGCTTGTAACTTCATTCAAGTTTCTGTCATGTCCAAGGTAAATCATTCAATATCTTTTCAATAGCCCCTCCAAATGGCACTTGCACTGGCACACATGTGACAGGGTAGCATTTGGGGTTAGAGTCCAGTTTAAGTTCAAATCGTTACCATGGTTAGGGCACCCACACATATGCAGACCGCTTACCTGTTGTTGTTGGTTCTGTTTTTTTTTTGGTGTTGCTGGCGTTTTGATCTATGGATGCATGAATGATTCGGCGCGCACAGCAGCAGCAGCAACAGCAACAGCAATAATGACACCCCGAAAACAATTGAAATAATTCTAGCAGAAATTTTTTGTTGGCTCACAAAGTTTTCCATTTTTTTCAGTTTGCATGACCAGCGTCGAGCGGAAAGTTGTGAAAAGTGGGAAATATTTTCGGCGTAAAATATTTTTGGGTTAAAAACCATAATTAATAAATGCGCTTAAATGCGCCATGAACTATGCAAAAGTTATGTGCTAAAAAGTGAAACCATAAGCAGACAGACATGAGGACTTACGACTGGCTATTGCTGCTGGTTGTGATTGGGAGAAGTAGGAGCAATGCACAGAAAACTCACATCAAATTGGAGCAGGGCGATCTGATTGGTGTAAGTGAAAGTAAACAGGCAACCAGAAGATAGTTGATTGGAAAAACACATTCATTCGATTCCAGCTTAAAGTCTTTCCGGATGGAGCACGCAGTTCGGTCTATGCTTTTCTGGGTGTACCCTATGCCCAGCCGCCTGTGGGGGATCTCCGATTTGCGGTAAGTCCGATACTAACCTGCTGATAGCAAGGGTTAAGACCGTAGAAGTATGGAATGTTAGCATCAAATATCATTCTTGTATTCCTGACAAATTTAACTGAAATTTTTCTTTTGAACAAAATATTTATTTTCGTGTTCTTTGTTGAAAAATGTGCAGAAATGTGCTTAGTTCAACAGCTTCATTTTCAATTGATTGGCATTCAAAGCCAAAATATTCAAAAATCAAGGATTTCGAAAATAAATATTACGTCTAAAATAAAATTTGTAAATTTTTGACAGTCGAAAAATTAAGAATCTGATTTCGATTCAAAGTGCAGAGAATTTAATTATGAATCATGACTTATGAAATGCCCAACTTGCTATGGGAATGGGTTCGAAAGAGTGCTTTCCCCGGCCACCTAACGGCTGCGTGTTCACCAATACAAAAGATGAAAATTATTTTGAAGCAACAACAACCACATCGAAATCGAATCGGGTCTTCGCCACGGAACCGATGTAGTGTCCAGCTCACTGCTCAGGGATAGCCCCTGCCAATGGGATTTCAACCGTTACAACAACAACAACAACCAGCAAACCAAAGAGAAAACCGGTTATTGCCTGGTGCTGTGTGTGGGTGCTCGTGGCTGTCTGATGAACACGAAATCATTCGACCCAAAACAACAAATTTTAGGCATGCAGTAAGAAAGTCGGTTAAACCCGACTATAGCACACTCTGGGCCACCCAAAGTTTGTAAATGCTGCCCATAGCTGCTTCAGACGGTGCTGCACAGCATAAATGCTTGATTTCCCTATAGCTCGACAATCGTTCATCCTATCGCCACCATTCCTTGGGCGGATCGATAAATAATACCAATAACTATACATATATGTCCAGAAGGTGCGATCTTTCTATCTTTAAATTTGTGGGAGATATGACGTTTTTTTTAAATTGCGGTGGCAGGAGTGGGCGTGCCATAAATTGAAAATAAACTTGATCTGGCTGCGGGTATTAGAAGGTTTTGTCCTTTCGGACAGACTGACATACTAACATCTCTATATCGACTCGGCTGTTGATGCTAATCAAGAATATATATATACACTATGGGCTCGGAGATGCTTCCTTTCTAAGCGACCCGCTTTACACCACACGCTGGGTCATTTTCCAGGTTTTTTCCCACTGTAGCACAGTGTAATTAAAGCACTGAAGAAGGAGTGAAATCAAAAAGAAGAAATTTGTGGTTCTCTAAACTCTCAAGCCTTTTCATGGATGGTCCAAATAAACTTCCTCTGCTTAACTTATCATTTACTCACCCATTTCTTCTGCTCGTTCTTTAGCCCGCCAGACCTCCCGCTGCCTGGAATCGCACTCTGCAAGCCATGCAAATGCAACCGATTTGTCCTCAGCTCTCCAACACCATATACGACGAGAGTCCGGATGGCAGCCCTGCCCGAAATTCCGCCGCCGCCGCCACAGCTGAGGATTGTCTGTATCTCAACATCTGGACCCCAGAGACGGGCTTACGTTATGGCAAGCTACCCATTGTGGTGATCATCACAGGCGAAGAGTTTGCCTATGATTGGCCAAGGAATCGCATCAACGGCTTGGACTTGGCAGGCGAAGGCCTACTGGTGGTCAGCGTGCAGTATCGTAACAATATCTATGGCTGGCTGGGATTGGGCACACACCATCCACATCTGCAGGGAAACTATGGCCTGAGTGATGTGAAAATGGCACTCCAATGGCTGCAGAGAAATGCGGTGGCCTTTGGTGGTAATCCGGCAGAGTTGACGTTAATGGGACACGGCAGTGGTGGTGCAGCATTGGCTTTGGCTAGTGCTCTGGATGACTCTGTCCAAGGATTGAAGCAGCTGGTGCTGATGTCGCCGGGGGAGGTGTTCCGGCATTTGGGTAAAGGGCATGACACTAGGATAGCTGGAACGGGTCGGGTGCTGGTCCAGAAACTGGGCTGTCAGTATGAGGAGGCGCAGCGACGTCAGTTGTTGAGCTGCCTGAGAAGGAAGAGTCAAGAAGATCTGCTGCGGGCCTATGAAAGTGTCTACAATCATGGGAATGGCAGCATGCAATTGGGTGTGATACTGGAAAGAGGATTGGAGGAGGAATTGGGGAACAAGACACTGCCTCCACTGCTCTTGGGACTTACCTCCAATGAGGGAGCATTTTTGCAGGACTACTGGCTGGGTGTGGCCCGAGAGGGCACTTTGGCACTGCGGGATTACATAAATCAAACTCTAATGCCAAACGTTTTGAACTCCTTGGAGCAGATGGAGGGCAGTACCCAATTGGCAGCCATCAAGTGGCGGTATTTCAGTGGAACTGGAGAGGAAGGCGCCAGTGTTATCCATTTGTTGACTGGCATGCAGCGACTGCTATCCGAATCTCTGTATGAGCTGCCTTTCTCTGGCCTACTGGACCGGGTCAGTGGCACTCAAACCTTTGCCTATATCTTCGATCAGACTCATTCGATGGACATGCGAGGTCGCCAAAATCTCTTTGGTGGCGCCTCGCACAGCTCTGATTTGCCTTTACTGCTGGGTCCCAGCCTCTTTCAGCAGATCGCTCGACGTCGCTTCAACGGCGCGGAGGAGCAGCTGTGCAAAAAGCTACGCGGGGCCTTTGCCAATTTCGTGAAGAGCGGCAATCCCACTCCAGGCCGAATCTATGACGCCTGGCTGCCCTACTCTAAGCAGCGTTTCATTTACAGCCTAGGTGAGCAGGGCAAGACCAGCCTGGAGGCTGGTGCCGTTCAGCCGGACGAAAATGAAATTGAGAAACTCTTGAGAGGCGATGCGGACCGCAGTCTGTCGAGGAGTAATCGCCATGATTCCTATAGAGGCAACTCCTACACGGAAAGCAATCCCCATGACTCGGGCTATGCCCTCCATCTACAGCGTGTGGCGGGCTTTTGGCAAGTCCTGTTGCCCTTGGAGCAGGATGACACGTTCCTAGGAGGTGCACTGGGACAGCGAGTGCGTCTGCTAGAGGCCCATGCGGATGCCGCACGCTACCGTCAGGGGTTCTATGCGATGCTGGGCTTAGTTTGTCTGCTCCTGGCCTGTCTCTGCCTCTGTGTCTATCTGCTGAGGCGCAATCCCAATTCGCTGAGAAGACGCACTGCCTCGCAGTCAGAATGTTACTGCTTATGACAAAAGTGGTTTCGTTGGACGACCATCTTTGGAGGCAAGGACTCGAGCAAGACCTCCACATCGGGAATTGCCCAAGTCGAGTCCTGGCGCAAAGGTGGTCGCCCCACGAAACGAGATCAGACAGGAGAGCAAACTGCTGCAGTCCAGCCCCGTGTACGACGTCCCAGACAACTGCAGCCGTTTGATAACCACCAGGCTGCCCACTCTACTGGAGGAGGAGCACGAACAGGAGGAACCGACTGCGGCGGCAACGCAGGAGGAGCTGGACTGGGAGGAGCCGGCATTGAGGAACTCTTGGACCCTCTGCCCGGCAAATACGAGCAAAGTGTGGCTATTAAGAACTGGCAATACCAGTTAACTTGTGATAAGTTCTGAAAGCAAAACCAAATACCAACAAACTGTATTTTTAAGTTCGCAAGCATTTGTATGTCATTTTAATTTTTTCTGAAAATAAACATAGATTTATTTGGATTAAGAGCGAAGCCCCAACGAATTAAGCTTGAGTCGCCTTTGGTGCGACTTCAATGTATCCATTTCCCAGGTGAAGAGTCAGCAGTCTTGAGCAGTGTGCAGTTTATTGGAGTCCACATCGGAAAATTGATGGATCTAGCTCTTACAATATCCGAGATCTTGGCTGTTCCAGCCAGTGCTGCCCATCAGAAATGTTTGTTTTCCCCATAACTCGAATATCGCTCATCCGATCTTCACCATTCCTTCGGCGAATCGATAAATAATACTGATTAGGTACGAAGCTTCAATCCATAAAATTGTGGTAGATATGACGTTTTAAACACGATTCGATTACAACTTTCACCCCTGGAGTTAGGATAGCATATCGAACTTACTATTTGAAGCAAATGTCGCACCCCTTGATCTCAGAAAAGAGCTCCGACTCCCCACTTCATAACATATTTAAAAATTACAAGCCACCAAAAGCAGGAAAAAACATTCTGTCTTAAAGAATGCTCTTACATCTAATTAATCTATTGATATTGCTCTAAGTTATCCAGATAAAACTCAAACACAAAGTCCCTACAGGAGTCTACCGATAACAATTCCATCAATTTAAATCAGAACAAAGTAGCAAATCAGAGTTCTTATATACAGATGCAATAACCACCGATACGGATGTTTTAAAAATGGGACTACTTTCTCCACACTCTACTTTATTTTCCTCGAAATTAATAACCACTATTCTTGAAAACACGAAGAGGAAAATTTATAATTTGTTCCGACTCCCTCTAATCCCTTAATACAGTAAAAAAAATGTTCAACAACAATTCATAATGGTTGAAATTAGAAACCAATTAATCGGAATATTTCTAAAATATACCATTCGAGTGGTCCCCAGCCACATTAATATAACAGGGAACGAGCTTGCTAATATATCGAAAAGGACACAAGAATGTTCAACTAACATTTGCACAAAACCATGTTCCGAAAATAATTATTATTTCGAAAATGTTTGATTAGATAAATAAATGTGAAGCATACAATTTAAAAATTCTTGAAAAATATTACAAAAGTTAGAAGTTAAGTTAATACGACGTTGTCTGGGACATACGAATTTAACTAATTTCATCGTTCAGTAGTAATTTCTAATAATTCCCAATCGTTGCCGATTCTTCAACTTTAGTATGATTAAAATGTTGAGTTTAGCTAACGCTATAACATCGACAGATCATTAAAGAAGTTTAGTAACTGAATAATTTTTTGGAAGGAATGAAATGTTTGACCATCTTTAATTAAAGATATTTAATTAAATTGATTGCTGCTGAAATGAATTCCGTTGAACCCTTCAAGTTATTTGATCATTTCGATAAGCATCGAAAGATCTGGTTGCTTTGCTTACATGAGCTGTCTGAACTGAACTGTTTTGAACGAATCGAAGCGCGCTTTTTCGAACAATATTGGAGAACAAAAAATCGTTCAACACAACAAAACAATGACGACCATAAGGTTGGGTATCTAAATTAAGTAGTGCAGTGAGAACGTATGTATGAATGTTTAATGTACTATATTTTTGTTTTATTTTTACAACATATTCAGACTCTCTGAAGAAATATAAAAACTTGCAGCTAGCAAGCGGCTAGCAAATTATTGTCACCCTACCACTTGGCTGCCGATTGAGGTATAGTACTGTTGCATTGTAGTGCGATAGCATCTCCGATACGCCAAACATGAATGGTATATCGATATTCGAATATAAGGAGATGCGCGCGCGCAACCGACTTAGACAGTGGCGCCATCCATGGCTCAAGTTAGGATTTGAATTTGATGGCCTATTCGGGGGGGCGGCTATTTAATGAGAGAGGCGGACTTAATATTTGGCATCTTGCTCCCACTCGAGGGTTATAGGAAGTAAAGGCTAATTAGCAGGGAGGAAGTCGGCAGAATGTTGATGTCCTCCTCCCACCTAGGAGTGTGGAATGACAGACCTTGAAATAGGTCAATGACTTCTGCATTTACTGATGTAGGTCAGGGCCAAATTGGAATCGGAACGAAGGCATATAGGGGGACAATTTCGGTTGCCAAGGGACAGTTGGTTCGCTAAATTGACCAGGCGCAGGCAGCGGTGACCAGTTAAAATTTTCAAATTCAATAAAAACTATTCACTCCGTGCACGTTATATATATATATATATAATTTTGTTTTTTTCAAATCGTGAGTTCACAAAAAAAAAAGAAAAGTGGTGAAAATATATAAAAAATTTGAATTTTTATGCAAAGTTTTGGGCCCGAAGTATCCACTCAATATCCTTACGCGGACCTGGGAAGCCAGTTCATCCTTGGGAATCCTAGTGAGGGGGAGCTTTCCACACGCCTTCCGCTTTGCCCGGGTAGCAAGTGATCCCACCTCCCCGTGGTCTTCCTAGAGGCATCATCCAGGCCACCGTTCCTGCATCCAAGAGACGCTGCAAGGAGGAAGGATAAATAGAGTGAGTCAGTTCCAATCGAAATAGTTTTCGCCCTGCATAGGCAGCCCCAATCAGCAGCCAGCAACAACTAAAAGCAACATATATACATACAGTTTGCATAAGCAAAACGCCATATCGACATATCATCTACATGCATGGTAGAAGAATCGGCTACTCAAACTAAAGTGCGATCACACACACAAACACATCTAAACACATAGTTCGAACTTCTACAAATTTTCTTTTATAAATACACATACACCTCAATTATTTATTTATTATTTATTATATTTATTTAAACATTCTATTTATTTAAAAAACACATCCTTGTGAAGGTACAATTTTCCCTAAACTGCCCTATATTTAAACATATACTTATATTTATGAATTTACATCCATTTTAATCCCGTCCCAATCTTTCCCTTGGAGCTCCATTAGGGCTTAGTGCAGACTAAATGGGAATCTAGAAAAACAAAATAAACAAATTAATTAATAATAAGGGAATATAGCAATGGGAAGGCAAAATTGAACTCTGAGAAATAATTATGATCATATAATAATATTTAAAATTGCTAAAAGTCTATCAGTCCAAATGTACGAGTTAGTTTTATGTGTCAATGAAAATTAAAGTCTTTATAACGTGTTGAACATGTCGCTGTAAGTCATTATGAGGGGGGAGAAGGAGGAAAACATCAGCCTGGAGTGAGCCGTCCGCAGGTCTCCTGTATTAGGGCAGCCAGATGGAGAAGATATATAAGCATCCGCTGCATGGAAGGGTGGGGACGTTGCCGGCGGAAACATCTATGCCGAAATCGTCTTAGTCTGTTAGGTGGCGCTTGGTTTTTTTTGTATAAATTTTGTTCAGTAGTTTGAAGTAGTTGGCAGTTTTTTTTTGTGTTTGTTGGTGAGAGTCATTTATCGTGGTGATTGTGCGCGCTGTGGGCTTGGGATGAATCCTGCCCTGGGATGGGACTAAGCTAGCCGGTGCCAGCCCTGGAAACCAAAGCAGCGTCGTAACAATATGGCGCCCAACTTGAAGTAACGTCTCGCTACCGTTAAGGCACGCAGACACTGCAACCAAGTTTAAAAAAAAAAAAAATTTAAAGCCATAATGAAGGAATCTCGCCATGAGGAGCCTTCTTCCTAAGCCACTAACCCATAGCGGCTTGGGTGGAGCAGAATTAGCTCACTGGCAATTGCGCTTTTGAATGGTTGGCTAAGGAGAGAAAAATCCAGATTAAAGTAATGTGGGTGGGTTATTCAGAAATGGGAGACTTAGCTGGGCATTATATGTCGGCAAATTGCTACCCGAATATAAATACTTAATTCATATCACTAACATCACAATTTTTTTAGTTTTGTTTTAAATCTATTTAAATATGTGAGATGATTACCAATCCTAAGGGTGTTTGGTGGCGTCATCCGAGGCAGCAGCATCGAGATGGCTTGCATCCTAGCACTTGGGATAAAGTCCACTATGAGATGGAAGTGATATTAATATTTAAAATAGTTTCAAAAGGTTTTTGTGGGGTAATACGTACTTGTCAAATTTTGTGTGATTAATGGCCTGTTTTCGTCCTGTTTGTGCATCCGTCAATGTTTCTGGCTATTTTCGAGTGGCCCAGACGAGAAAATTTCTCAGTCTGTGATGCATTCGGAAGGGCCTGGACAACCGGAGGGGCAAGAAGATTCGAAAACAGAGAACATTGACAACCAAGGTCTCGATTAAGAACCCTTGACTGACTGTCGTCAACTGAAGTTGACGACGGAATCAGTTGATGAGTCCTGACTGTGTTCTGGGTGTCGTTTTGTTTTTTGATTTTGTTAGAAAGCGCCTCCTTGGAAAGGATAGTTGAGATGCAACGTAGTAGGAGCAGCGGTTCGGTCCGGCAGTGTGAATCCTTCTCCCCCTTTTTATTTATGAGTTGTTGCTGAAATTAGAAAGAAACTCTTGAGAATTTGGTTTGTTGCTGTTGTTGAGATTTGGTTCAGTTTGTGTTTTGTTTTTTTTGCGAATTATTTTCTTATATATATATAATTTGTTTACGTTTTGTAATATTTAGTGTAGTTTTGGTTGGAGGTATTTTTTGGGATTAGCTTAGAATTTGAGGTCGAAAGAGATGTCAGGAGACGAAAAAAAGGGAGCTGGGGCAGTGAGTGATCACAGTCATCAGCTGAGGTCTCGGGGAATGGCAAGTTATAAAGAGGATTGGGGCACCGATTTAGATCCGAGTGGAGCCACGGGTGGTGCGGCTATTATGGGCGGCGTCAAAAGGACACCGACTCACTTTCTGCGCCACAGAGATAAAAACGAAACAGGGCAGCGGAAAGATGAAGATCCCAACCGTCAGAAAGGCGAGTGCACGCGAAAGCCAGATGAAGGACAGCAAGAGACAGATCGTCCCGGAAATTATGACCTTCCAAAGCAACCCATCGGGTCAGAGTACGCCTCAGCCATCAACGTCGCAGTTGCCCAGGCTTATAAAACCTACAGGCAGGCATTTGAAACGGACATAGGACGAGTGCTCCAAAAGGAGATCGAGCAAGGTTTCATTGGGATGATGAAACAGCTGAACGACGTGATCCGGCCAACAAATTCCCGTTCAACTGAGCAAGATCGGGGTGGAGTTACTGCAGAAGCAAGACCTCAGCAGACCGGAAGTACTGGAACGACCCAAGGAGCTATCCCCAAAACTCGCCTGCCAGCCCCGTACCCGAAAGCCCAGTATCCAAAAACGGCGATAACGAAAAGTGATGAGAGCAGTCCTAATGCTTCGCGACTTGCGAAGGCAGCATTGTGGAGCAATCCAGTGAGAAGTGGCAGAAGAGACGAAGTCGAGGAAGAGTGGTCCGAAGAGAGCGAGTCTCCAAGAGAAGATGCGCGATATAATCGGCAGAGGAGGTTTCATGAGGTCCGGCCAAGAAGTGGAGTGGACGAAGAGGAGCCGGTGTACGCGAATACTTTCCGATCGCACAGCCGTAGTGAGATTAGAGTCGAGCGATGGGGAGTAACCTTTGATGGAGACGCCAGATCCTCTGTGGAAGACTTTGTGTTCAGGGTCGAGTACCTGCAGCAAAAGTTCGATTGCCCATGGAAGGAAATAATAAAATGCTTTCATCAGCTGGTTACTGGACGTGCTCGGGATTGGTATTGGCTCCATGTAAGACAGAGCCATGTCCGAAATTGGAAAGATTTGCGAGCAGCGTTATTGGATCGATTCCGTGGGCCTTGGACAGAGCATGATCTCATGCACAATCTGCTACAGAGGGAACAGTTGCCCGGGGAAAGCTGCGAAGACTATATTCATGCCATTCGTCAGCTGGCCTCGCGACTAAAAAAACCGCCAGCTGAACGGCATCTTGTAAAAATAATTAAAAGGGGATTGCGCGAAAGCGTCGCTCGTTTCGTGTACGCGATGGATGTAGTCACGGTCGACGATTTGCGCGACGAGTGCAACGAAGTGGAGCACAGCTTGATCCGACGCAGTAACCGCGAATCAAATGGCAATCGAAATACTGGTCGATACGCGCAGATGGGACAGAAGGTTGTCCATGAACTGGAGATGGAGTCTGGAGCAGATGGGCCCACTCAGGAAGTGGAAGAGGCTCGATTCGTGCCACGGTCTTTGATAAGACCCGGATGTTGGAACTGCGGCCGGACTGGGCACGAGTTTAGAGATTGTCTAGAAAAGGACCGGAAAATCTTTTGCTTCAGATGCGGACGCCCAGAGACATTCTCACCTCAGTGTCCGGATTGTGCGGGAAACGGGCGATTGAACGTGCGAAGAGCGGGAGACCCACGTTCAGCAGCGAATCCCGCGAAGACCAACGCCTAGGGGAGAAAAAAGAGATGAATATAATTGCATGTAATAAAAATAAAGTAGAAAATAATCATAAACTTATCAATAGCCATCATTATTTATCATATGAAGAGCGCATGCGTAGATATTTGGAGGCCAGGAGGCGGATATTTGACGCTCATCAAATAGCTGGAATGCGGATGGTTACTCGGAGGGTCCTGAAAGCACGCGAAAGGTTTCGAAGAAGAAGGGCCGTAAGGAAGCAAGTCATCGCGGCTGTACAGCGAACATCGGATCCGGAGAACAGAGTATTTGCCGAGGCTATAGTGGCAGGACGAAACCTGACTGGGCTACTCGATACTGGGGCAACCGTAAGTCTGCTAGGCCGCGGCTGCCGAGAACTAGTGGAAGAGATGGGATGGACAGTAGAGCCGTACAACTCATCCGTGAAGTCAGCGTCAGGCCATGACCGATCAATCATTGGA
This sequence comes from Lordiphosa fenestrarum, assembly GCA_035044985.1. Taxonomy (NCBI): domain Eukaryota; kingdom Metazoa; phylum Arthropoda; class Insecta; order Diptera; family Drosophilidae; genus Lordiphosa; species Lordiphosa fenestrarum. Next base: position 4,963 of record JAWNNO010003915.1, on the reverse strand, counting down.
CGGGTGAAAGTTCCTGTGGAATATGCCGGACGGCAGTGCATGATCACCCTGTATCTCTGTCCATACCTCGAACAGAAGGCCTACTTTGGAATCGATTTTTGGAGGTTGTTCAATTTAGCCCCAGCTGTGCTTGGCAAGCAGCAGCAAATCGCATCCGAGGACGAGTTGAGCGTAGATGAGATAATAGTTCAAGAATTCGGGCATTATGTAGAGGAGGAAGATGAAGCATCTGATCCGGAATCATGGCACCTAGGAATAGACGAGAAAAAAACATTAGAAGAAGTAAAAAAGGAGTTTCTATCTTTTGAGACTGTGGGATTGGGAAAAACTAGCCTCGAAGTACATAAAATTGAGTTGATTGAGGGGTCCCAACCAGTAAAAGATAGACATTATCCAATGTCACCTCCTGTACAAAAAATAGTGTGGGATGAAGTGGATAAGATGTTGGCACTCGGCGTGATAGAGGAAAGCCTAAGTCCATGGAGCAATAGAACCACCGTGGTACGAAAACCAGATAAGAACCGCTTTTGTTTAGACGCTCGAAAGCTAAATGCCGTGACGGTAAAGGACGCGTATCCGCTACCTTGCATAGAAGGAATCTTGTCACGTGTGGATCAGACGCAGTATATCTCTAGCGTGGATTTAAAATTTGCATTTTGGCAAATTGAATTGGAGGAGTCAAGCAAGGCGTACACTGCGTTTACTGTCCCGGGAAGGCCTCTTTACCAATTTCGAATGATGCCGTTTGGGCTTTGTAACGCTGCGCAAAGACTATGCCGCCTAATGGATAAGGTTATTCCCACGGAACTGCGTTCGAATGTGTTTGTTTATCTCGACGATCTTCTGATCATTTCCCCAGATTTTGAAACACATATGAGGTATTTGCGAATAGTGGCCGAATGTTTAAAAAAGGCAAATTTGACAATTGGTATGAAGAAGTCTAAATTTTGCTTTAAGGCACTTAAATATCTGGGTTTTATTATTGGCGGGGGCACTCTAAGAACAGATCCTGATCGGGTGGCAGCCATTAGGAACATGCCCGAGCCCAAGTCCATCAAGGATGTGAGAGCATTTTTGGGTACAGCAGGATGGTACCGACGATTCGTAAAGAATTTTGCGGCGTTAGCGGTTCCATTGACCGATGCTTTGAAAAAGCGAACTGGAGGCAAATTTGTATTGGGTGAGGAGGCCAAACAATCTGTTCAGGCCCTGAAGACAGCACTGACCACAGCTCCTGTTTTGGTACACGCCGATTTCAAACGCCATTTTTATATACAATGCGATGCTTCAAATTATGGTGTAGGGGCTGTTCTGTTCCAGCTGGATGACAACAAAAATGAAAGACCTGTGGCTTTTTTCTCAGCAAAAATGAATAAGCACCAGCTGAATTACTCAGTCACTGAGAAAGAATGCCTGGCGGCTATTATGGCGATCCACAAGTTTCGGCCATATGTTGAACTGATGCCATTTACGGTCATCACTGACCACGCCAGCCTAAAATGGCTAATGGCCTTGAAAGACTTGAGCGGAAGACTTGCTCGGTGGTCGTTGAAACTGCAGGGATACGACTTTCAAATCGTCCATAGGAAAGGAGCTGATAATGTGGTAGCAGACACATTGTCGCGCTGTCTGGAGGATGCGGCAGTAGAGGAATTAGCGCTTGATGTCAGCACAGCTCTAGGATTTGAAACCACGGAATTCGAATCGGAGGAATATAGGTCACTAGTCGAAGAGATTAAGGCGAATGAGCACAAATTACCTGATCTCAAAGTGTCCGAAGGCGTCATCTTTAAGAGGATGCAATTTAATCGACTTGATGAGCAAATGGAGGGCACTATATGGAAGATTTGGGTTCCAGAGGCTCTAACAGCCGAGCTGATTCGACGTGCGCACGAGGATCCTGTAGCAGCACACGGAGGAATCGCCAAGACTTTGGAGATTTTACGCAGACAATATTATTGGCCCAAGATGGCAGCTCACGTGGCCCGCGTCATCAGCGAATGCGAAGTCTGCAAAGAGACAAAAGCCGTGAATTTCCAAATGCAAGTTGGATTGGGAAAAGAAGTGGTCACTGAGAGGCCGTTTCAGAAGATATATGTGGACTTTCTGGGGAAGTATCCCAGGTCAAGGAAAGGCCATGCCTGGATATTCATTGTTGTGGACCATTTCACTAAGTTCACTTTGCTAAAGGCCATGAAAGAGGCAACGGCGAACAACGTGGTGGAGTTTTTAGTGAACGAGGTGTTCTTCAAGTTCGGAGTCCCGGAAATAATACACTCGGACAACGGAAAACAGTTTATCGCCAAAGTATTTAGGGATATGGTTGAAGCATTCCAAGTCACGCACCTGAAGACACCAATTTACTCCCCACAGAGTAATGCTTCGGAGAGAGTGAATCGAACAATCATCCAAGCCATACGTACATATCTCGAGGAAGACCATAGAGAGTGGGACCTGTACTTGCCTGAGATCGAGGTGGCGATTAGGAACAGCATACATTCTGCAACTGGCGTCACACCGTTCTTTGCGCTGTTTGGGCAACACATGATGTTGAATGGTGGCCAATACAAGCTAGGCCGCAAGCTAAGGTCCATGTGTGAGCACGAAATGGCAGCCATGAACAGCAAAGACAAACTGCAGCTAATCCGGGCCAAGGTGGAAAAGCAGCTCCATACAGCATACGAGCGCAGTGGGCAACGCTACAATAAGAGAGCCAGACACTTCCGTGCTGTTCCAGGACAGGAAGTGTTCAGGAGAAACTTTGCGATCAGCGACTTTAGCAAGGCCTTTAATGCAAAGTTCGCTCGCAAATTTCTGAAGGCTCGGGTGGTGAAACCGGTTGGTGGAAATGCCTATGAGCTGGAGGACATGCAAGGGCGTCCGCTTGGAGTGTTCCACGCGAAAGATATCCGGACCTGAAAGTAAACAAAAACCAAAACAAAGTATCGAGAACCAGCAAATGTCGTGTCATACTTCCCGTAAGATGTAGTCTGACCAAGGGTTCAATCGGCTTGGCTGTGAGGATTGGGTGTGACCCAACGTTGGGCGCTGAAGGTAACAATAAGAATGGCAAACCATTGGCACCGGCTGCAATATTCAATAAAATGCGCACGAAAAAACCCTGGCATCTGATTTTCTCTTTTCGCTGTGTCTTTTTCGTGTTGGTGTTGCATTGTAGTGCGATAGCATCTCCGATACGCCAAACATGAATGGTATATCGATATTCGAATATAAGGAGATGCGCGCGCGCAACCGACTTAGACAGTGGCGCCATCCATGGCTCAAGTTAGGATTTGAATTTGATGGCCTATTCGGGGGGGCGGCTATTTAATGAGAGAGGCGGACTTAATATTTGGCATCTTGCTCCCACTCGAGGGTTATAGGAAGTAAAGGCTAATTAGCAGGGAGGAAGTCGGCAGAATGTTGATGTCCTCCTCCCACCTAGGAGTGTGGAATGACAGACCTTGAAATAGGTCAATGACTTCTGCATTTACTGATGTAGGTCAGGGCCAAATTGAAATCGGAACGAAGGCATATAGGGGGACAATTTCGGTTGCCAAGGGACAGTTGGTTCGCTAAATTGACCAGGCGCAGGCAGCGGTGACCAGTTAAAATTTTCAAATTCAATAAAAACTATTCACTCCGTGCACGTTATATATATATATATATAATTTTGTTTTTTTCAAATCGTGAGTTCACAAAAAAAAAGAAAAGTGGTGAAAATATATAAAAAATTTGAATTTTTATGCAAAGTTTTGGGCCCGAAGTATCCACTCAATATCCTTACGCGGACCTGGGAAGCCAGTTCATCCTTGGGAATCCTAGTGAGGGGGAGCTTTCCACACGCCTTCCGCTTTGCCCGGGTAGCAAGTGATCCCACCTCCCCGTGGTCTTCCTAGAGGCATCATCCAGGCCACCGTTCCTGCATCCAAGAGACGCTGCAAGGAGGAAGGATAAATAGAGTGAGTCAGTTCCAATCGAAATAGTTTTCGCCCTGCATAGGCAGCCCCAATCAGCAGCCAGCAACAACTAAAAGCAACATATATACATACAGTTTGCATAAGCAAAACGCCATATCGACATATTATCTACATCATTACATCGCATCATCTACATGCATGGTAGAAGAATCGGCTACTCAAACTGAAGTGCGATCACACACACAAACACATCTAAACACATAGTTCGAACTTCTACAAATTTTCTTTTATAAATACACATACACCTTAATTATTTATTTATTATTTATTATATTTATTTAAACATTCTATTTATTTAAAAACATATCCTTGTGAAGGTACAATTTTCCCTAAACTGCCCTATATTTAAACATATACTTATATTTATGAATTTACATCCATTTTAATCCCGTCCCAATCTTTCCCTTGGAGCTCCATTAGGGCTTAGTGCAGACTAAATGGGAATCTAGAAAAACAAAATAAACAAATTAATTAATAATAAGGGAATATAGCAATGGGAAGGCAAAATTGAACTCTGAGAAATAATTATGATCATATAATAATATTTAAAATTGCTAAAAGTCTATCAGTCCAAATGTACGAGTTAGTTTTATGTGTCAATGAAAATTAAAGTCTTTATAACGTGTTGAACATGTCGCTGTAAGTCATTATGAGGGGGGAGAAGGAGGAAAACATCAGCCTGGAGTGAGCCGTCCGCAGGTCTCCTGTATTAGGGCAGCCAGATGGAGAAGATATATAAGCATCCGCTGCATGGAAGGGTGGGGACGTTGCCGGCGGAAACATCTATGCCGAAATCGTCTTAGTCTGTTAGGTGGCGCTTGGTTTTTTTTTGTATAAATTTTGTTCAGTAGTTTGAAGTAGTTGGCAGTTTTTTTTTGTGTTTGTTGGTGAGAGTCATTTATCGTGGTGATTGTGCGCGCTGTGGGCTTGGGATGAATCCTGCCCTGGGATGGGACTAAGCTAGCCGGTGCCAGCCCTGGAAA
>JAWNNO010003911.1:0-14886 GCA_035044985.1 Lordiphosa fenestrarum | reverse complement strand
AAGCGAAGGTTAACGATTGTGGTGGCCACTAACGTATGTTGACGAATTGAGAAAACTCTGCTCATCTGATCTATCTCTCCTATTTGCACCAAGCCGTCTGAGGATAACTGCCTTAGCTTCAATATAAGCATTTCCAACTTCTTCACGGGTAGAATCTTGAGCATCCAGTTTTTCGACGAGCGATTGTACTTCCAGACTTTGCTTAAAATATGACTCCAGAATCTGCGATTGACATTCAAGAGTAGCCAAATCAATTTGAATTTCAATGCGAGCTTTCAAACTAGATATATTTCTCAAAATGGTATTTCTCTGCTGTCTTAAGATGGTATTTCTCTGCTATCTTAAAGAAGATAACTCAGTTTTATTTAAGGGAGGAGACATTTGAGGAATGGGGAACCAGTAACGATGAGCAAAGGTAGTGATAGTGGATTGGCAAACAATAAACGATGAAGAGAAACAAATGAGCTTTTATTTAACTTCTCTTTTTTGATGCGTGTGAAGTGTGGTTAAGCTTACGGTTTCAGCACATGCATGTGTTGCGGGACTATGTTGACGACGACGTCGGTGTAGGCAGCGCTGTAATCGTCGATTCTCTTATGCGCTGATCTCCAAGCAACTGCTTTGATGAACACGGTCTCTTCCAGTGCAAGTCAATCCGATTGAGTTTCTTGGAAGCACGTAGTTGACTTTTCAATTTAATTTAAACATATTTAATGGTTTTATGGAGGGACATGCCAATTGCAGCGGTCCTGTCTGCGGTCGCCAAAATGTTGGGACTCTGCCCTTGTGCAGAGTGTATTAAGCAAATGGTTCGGACCTAGCCCTATGCAGAGTTTATTAGGGACAAAAATTAAGACGTCTGCTTGCATTCGATCTCCAATATGCACTAATTTTAATTGATTTATGAAGTAGACAAAGAGTGCGTGTATAACAAAAGCTCTTCGTGAGCGGTGAAGGGTTTACAGCAATTGTGTGTGTACAATGTGGGATAGATGCTTAGAACTAGGTAAACAATATATAAATGTGGAAATAAATGGCAATAAATGTATGATGAATATGAGGGCGATGATCTTCTCCAACACAGACCTTATCTCTTTCATGTGATACGCCTTCAGGAACTTTCATGTAGATTTCCTCTTTCAAAATACCATTTAGAAATGCAGTTTTTACATCCATTTGGTGAACTTTCAAATCTAATTGGTTTGCAATAGATAGAATAAATCGAAAGCTGGATATTCTAGCAACTGGAGCGAATGTATCATCGTAATCTATAAGATATTCCTGTGTGAAACCACGAGCTACTAGTCAAGCTTTGTATTTCACTGGGTTGCCAAATTCATCATTCTTGATACTAAAAACCCACCTGCAATCAACAATATTTTTACCTTCAGGTCGCTGTACCAAAGTCCAGGTTTTATTATAAAAATGAGAATCTAACTCTTCTTTTATGGCTTCCCCCCAGTCGACTCTGTCGCTCCTATTTTTGATTTCACAAAAAGTATTTGGAATACTATTACAAAATGTGTGCGCATTCATTAGGCAACTACTCAAGAATCTATAGGAAGTTTGTGGCTTATCTTTCAACCTTTCACTTCGTCTGACTTCAGTTTCCTTTTCGTTTAAATGCATACCAGGCAATTTTCCATCAACAATTACACTTGGATCGGCATTCTCAGAAGTTGTTGTTCCACTAGGCTGATTATCCGATATTAAGCTATCAGATTCTCGTTCCGTACTCTCATTCGGAAAATTCGACTCAACATTTTCCGAATCCAGATTCGAAATACTGTCTTTTTTGATATTTTCCACCTGTTCCATACTCTCATTTTGGAACTTTGAGTCTTTCACCACAGTCCTAGAATTCACCATATTGGTATCATCCACAACATCTCTAGCCACCAAGAATTTTCTAGATTCTACATGCCACAATTTAAAGCCGTTTGGTTTATATCCATCAAATATACACTTCAATGATTTCTCATCGAATTTTCGTTTTCTGGTTTTGTTATGCACGTATACTGTTGAACCAAATACCTTTAAATATTTTAAATTGGGCTTTCTATTATGCCACATTTCAAATGGAGTTTTCTTGTCTCGTAACGCTCTACTTGGAGTTCTGTTTATCAAATATGTTGCTGTTTGAACAGCATCACTCCAAAAACATTTATCCAACTTAGCTCCACTAACCATAGCTCTGGCCTTTTCTGTTATGGATCTAATCATGCGTTCGGACACCCCATTTAATTGTGGAGTATGGGGAACAGGCAGATGGTAGCTTATGCCTCTTTCAACACAATAATCTCGCATCTCATTTGACAAGTATTCTCTGCCATTGTCAATGTACAAATTCACAACCTTTAGATTGAAATGAGCTTCACTTTTTGCGATAAAATCTTTGAAAGTAGAAAACACGTCAGACTTTTATCCTACCATATAGGTCACACAGTAATGTGTATATTGATCGAAGAAAACTAAATAATAGTTCTTTCCATCAATACTAGAAGGAGTGATTGGGCCACAAACATCAGAATGAACTATGAATAAATGTCTTTTAATATGCTCTTTATTTTTGAATTTCTCAAATGGAAGTCTAGCTTGCTTGCCATTTACGCAAGCTTCACATAGTTCTTTGTCTAGTTGCACATTTTTTTAAAAGTTCAATGTCTTTAAACATATCATTACGCACAATTTCTAAAAACTTCCCTTTACTAATGTGTCCCAATCTCTCATGCGACAATTGATAGTTTTTATTGGTTTTAGTTTCAGTTGCAAATGCTTTATGGCCTATTTTAAAATGAACAATAGGTACATTAGACTTACCCTTTAAAAATTTCTTGTCCACTCTTCGAGACCTTCACACCATCTGAACTAAATTCAATGGTCATTCCGACATCTTGCATCTTGGTTACTGATAGCAAATTGTGTGGAATATCCTCGCAATACAGGACATTCTCCAGGGTAATGCTGTCATTAAGATCGCTGCGGAGCTTTACTATACCCTTTGCCGTAGCATGAATGTATTCACCACATTTAGCAATTCCAATTTCAATCGGTGGACTATACTAACAAGTAAGTATTTTTTATCATGTGATCGGAAGCTCCCGAATCCAATATAAATGATACGTCATGCTTATCTTTAGGGATCACTCCTTGCTTTAGCATGAATGCAAAACCTCTATCTGGCTGTGTGGTTGCTACTTGAGCCTGCTTTGCTTTCTCATTTCCTTTGATACTCTTTTTGAAACTATAACAGTCCTTTTTAAAGTGGCCAGGGTCAAACTTTCAGCAGACAAAGTTTCAATGGCAGTGACAACGCCATCATAAGAAGAAGATAAAGTTAAAGTGTGACACTTTATCCACCTCCTCAATTTTATCTCCTGATGCTACTAGCTCACTAATTAACTCATCAAAAATATTAAAATGAATTGTGAGTGGAGTGTCACCTTTTAGTTTGAATGTTAATAATTGCTTCCGAATGGAAAGCTGCGAAGCCAAGCTTTTTCGCTCATAAACAGAGTCTAGCTTTTCAAGTATTTGCTTGGCAGGACTATCATTGTCAGCATACGAGAGAAATGAATCGCTAAGAAATTCAATTATAACGCTTTTCGCGATTCTCTCTGCCTTAGCCCACTTTTCATCTACTTCATTTGGTTTTTCCTTTTCCACTACATATAAAATATCGCTCTCTGCTAAGAGAGCCTTCACACGAAACTTCCAAATGCTATATTTCTCTCCGTTAAATGGAGAAATATTTTTCAACTTGCTTTCCTTCTGCATTGCCTTTGTTTATGCGATTTTTTTTATTTTTTTTTTGCGTACTGTTATACACTGTGTAACAGCAAACGGGCACACACACGGTTTTATGTACACGCACACTTGCACTTGTTTATTGGTATTTGTGTGTGTATAACAGTTCAAAGGAAAACGGGCAAAACACGCGATTTCATTTACACACACACACACTCCCTTGCAAATATTTTAGAACTTTATTAATTTCTTTAAAATACAGTATTAATTATTTTTAGGTTCTTTGCAAATCTTGATTGTGCTATTTAGCCACTTTTTATATTTTGGTTTTATTTAAGTTTTGGCGTGCACACACACACAGACACTCACACAAATTTCCTGGTAAATCTTGCCGTTTATATTTTCTGTAATCTAATAAAACATATATATGTTTGTTTTTTTGTTTATGCGTTATGCTGGGCCCATAACCAGTAGAAAATCACAATATATATCCACCAAAATAATCAATATTTAGTTTAGTTTTAGTTTAAGGCTTATATTTATGACTGTGGGTTTTAGCGACCTGGTTTGATTTTAGTCAAAGTGGATGCTGGCTGGCTTAAGGTCGGGTTAATTATAATTCAATAATAAACAGAAATCAACAAAGATTTTTTGTACATATGGACAGTAGAGGTTACTCAGACAGACTGTTTCAAATAAATTCCTATTTATTCTCATCAGTGAGCTTTCTACGCTGTCACACCATCAAACCATTAACAATGCCTATATAAACTGCCAAGTCTTAAATCCTACTTAAATCCTTGTTTTGCCATTATACATTGGTATATCCATCAAAAAATACCATAACATACTTTCAGGCTGTCCTAAGCAAATACGGAGTTCAAACATTACGATGCAATTTTGCGGTCCTGCAATTCTTAAGTACGTTTTCCGTGACTTGGCAGTTTATATAGGCATAGTTAATGGTTTGATGGTGTGACAGCGTAGAAAGCTCACTGATGAGAATAAATGGGAATTCATTTGAAACAGTCTGTCTGGGTTTATATTTATTCAATTTAATTTGCGTCAACTTGTCTCTTCTAATGCTCATCACCGACTGTACTCAAGCTAGAAGAGTGTGGCAGGTCCAAGACACAAAAATGCAAGATCCCTCCCTCTCTCTCTTTCATTCTTGTGCTCTATGCTCTTTGGTCATTGTAGCTTTTGCTTTTGAGTAAGCAACATTTTAGATAATTTGCAACAAATATATATACTTTGTGGGGTCGGAGATGCTTCCTTCTGGCTGTTACATACTTTTGCACACACTTAATATACTCTATGTACCTACGGTACAGAATATAAAAATTACCAGCATGATAAATAAATAACAAATTTATGTAAAAGCGAGCGAAGCCTCGGGCAAATATAAGCTAGTGTAAGGAAGCTTTCTATGTATACTCAGTCCGGCCAGGGGCCGCCTTACAAAGAATTTCGTAAAGATGCCGGGACAGGGGCTAAAAATGATCACCTATTTCTGGTTAGTTCCTCGAAACGGGGATCCGTTCGGACACAACTTCCTACCGAGGAGACGTGGGCGAAAACAAAAGGGTGGCGGGTGCAGCGCCTGGCTACGAGTGGACAGTTTCATTAATATTTCTCCCAGGTTCAGGTGTTTGAGTGTCACCCTGTGCATGCGTGTGTGCGTATGTTTCTGCGAGTGCGGGGGTGGCACGTATGTAACAAACCTGTGCCGGTGTGTATGTTTGTATGTGCCTATGCGTGTGTCTGCATTTGCCCACGAGCGCCAGTGGGACGTATGGGACAAGCCAAGTTTCTTGATGAACAAACGTGCCGGCCACCCGGCCGAAACACAAACTCACCCAGTTATGGCCGGTGCGGGCTATAGGAATCACATCCCGGGTTTTTACCGACTAGGATGTGACATCTAAGGTTCCGCAGCGGATCGGACCACCTGGTGCATGCGCCGGGTTTTTACCGACTAGCGCATCACTATGTGGCCCGATTCGTGGCCAAACACTGGGCTATACTTGTGCCGCCACTTAGCCCACGATGAAGTTACCGAGGAAGAACACTTTGCCAAATCTTTTAACACGTTATAATAAATTTTATTTTTTTTAGTCTCACATGTCCCTACCTCACACCGAACTGCGTTTTGAGAGAGAGGGGGGAAAGTTCTAAGATGCCTGTCCGTACGGCCAACCGGCTCGCTCACCCGGAGATCTTCCGCTGGACTCCTCCTGTAGTTCTTCCTTCTTCAGCGGGTCGGCCGGGCTGGTACTCAGGTGCTGCGTCGTTGGGTGGACTTACACTCGCGGTCCTCTGAAGGGGCGAAATATAGGCGGGGCTCGACCTCTCACTGCGGAAGCCGCGAATTAATTAATTCGGACGTTCCCTTTTTAAGTCTTGTCCCGGCTTCTTAGTAGCACGGCGCTCGGCTTGGCGGGCAATCGCGAGTTTTATGGCGTCGCTGCCGCTCATCCTCTCTTTGGCTGCTGCCCCTCTGCTTAGTTGCTGTCGGTTGGGGTGGGTTTCGCCGTAACTCACCATTTCCCTCTCTTTGGCTGCTGCCCCTCTGCTTAGTTGCTGTCTGTTGGGGTGGGTTTCGCCGTAACTCACCATTTCCCTCTCTCTCTCTCTCTGATTCCTAACTTATAAAATAACCTAACCCTTCAGTGGGCATGTATGAAACATCTTAAAATTAGGTTAGATATATGTGGCCTCGAAAATGTGATTCCTCACACTAGTTAAACATATGGGTGCAAATAAAAAGAAAACTTAAGAATATATGACAAGGGTAATTTCAATATATGTATGAGGAATTACAAAAATTAAAAAGTTTTCTTTACATTATGTGAACGAAAAAAATATTAAAAGCCTTTTATATGTGTTGGCCAAAAGAATTAAAGGTACACGCAGCCAGAAGGGTCAACGACCTGACAGCACTGATCAGCTGTTCGCTTGCACAGGCAAAAATCCCATTTAAGTGCCCTACAAGATGGAAAAGCTTTTAGTTACACGCTCAAGCTTTACACTGATCTTGCATTCCACAGAGTACTCGCGATCCACACTTGCTTGCCAATGCCAATTGATGTGGGCAAAGCAAAGCCAAGCTTTGGGACAATTGAAATAATAAAATAATTTGTAAGAACGAATCACACACACACAAGCATAATCCCACGTCGAAAGCTCTTTCGTTGTGTCGATGCGCTGTAAAGGAAAAGCTTAGTTTTGTTGTGTGGGGGAAGCAGAGTAGCGCAGTGTGGGACGCATTGAGCTTTTCGATTATGACTATTTAATTGCAATAGAGCTTTCGCCTAACACTTGGTTGTCAAACATTTTGATTTTGTCCATTCTTTTCTTGCAGAATGATTTAGATATATTTTGATTGATAGTTTGCTTTTGCCTCAGCGACTGGGAAATTTTTCATGGGAGTTAACCCTAACTTGTAAACTTTTAGGTACAGACCAACTCCACACACTAACTTGCACAAGAAGGAAATTTTTGGGGGTCATCCATCTGACTTATATTGATTTAAGGCCTTGGAGTTTGTAACCTATTTGTAGGTAAGCCACCACATTTTGAATTCTTCCTGTTTTCTTTTTGTTGGGGTCTACTTTACAGATTGAGGTTAGGGGTAGATAGGCGTGATCAGGCCAACAAAAAACATCGGTTCTCCACAAGGGCTTTTCACACTCACACACGCTATCGGTTTTGGTTTTCTATTGTTTTTTACGCGTTTTGGTCGGGTTTTCGGATATATTAGCATTAAGCCAGAATAAACCACATCTTTAGTTTAAGGTCGTCAGTGCTTTCCTCCCACACTCTGCACAAATCACTAAGAGACTAAAATAAAAGCTCTCTTTTTGCGGGTAGCATCTGCTGGAGCATGCGCTTATGCACATGCATGAGTTGGAGTAAAGAGCGCAAGACGGGTCCGCTTGGCCAAAAGCTTGCAGCTCACTCTTATTCGCATTCATTTTATATATGAAGTGTGAAGACGTGTTTTTGTCGAGCTCCGGTTTTATTCGTTGTAAAATCTTTAAAATCAGTTGTTAAAACAAAAACTTTCGACTCGCGATAAAAGACTTTAATGGACATTCATAAACACTCGTGCTTATGTTATCCAATAATATCTAATAGTTGATATTAAATTAAATTAAATTAATTGTATGACTACTCGTACAAATTCAGCAAATGCAAGTGCAAAGAACACTAACAACACCATGAATCAGTGCCAACTCAATGCCGAAATACAACAAGAACAAGACGATCGCCGGCTTTCTATACAGCGCAACAACGCTTATTTTGCAATTGTCTCTCCCGAGCCCACCAGCACGGCGACATTAAGCTCTCATACTACCACCGCGTCGTGGAGCTCCCAATGCCCCACCCCCCCTGATGGAATAGACGCACTAGCCTCATACTAGGGGGTGATGCGAATGCCCATTATACACAGTAGGGCAGCTCTGATATTAATGAACGTGGTAAGCCACTCTTCAATTATCTTCTTAGTACCGTATCGCCAACAAAGGTAGCGACCCCACCTTTATTTTAAAAAACCGAAAAGAGGTGTTGGACATCACTCTCATTTCGGAGGACCTGTGTGACCAACTTGTGTCCTGGAAGGTCGTTGCAGAGCACTCTTTCTCGGACCATCGGTACATAGAGTGCATATTTAGCAATAAATGCCCTCCCCCCATGAAATTTCAAAATCCTAGAAGAACCAACTGGGTAATTTATAATAAATTTTTAACAAAATAATATTGAATCCGTTCCGCCGTTTACACCAAACACCGAGGAACAAACAAATGAACTGGTCCATACGCTTACCAGCGCGTACTCGTAGTCATTCATTTGGCGGATCGATAAGTTATCCTGCTAACTAAATATTTCCAGAAGAAACAAGTCATCTATCTTCAAAACTGTGGGAGATATGACGTTATTCTCAAATTGCGGGGGCGGGAGGGGACGTGTCGCAAAATGAAAATAAACTTGATCTGCCTGCAAGTATAAGAAGCATATGTCCCATACATGTCAAACCTCTATCTCTTACCATCTCTGAGATCTGTGCGTTCATACGGACAGACAGACAGACAGACGGACGGATGGACGGACAGACGGACATGGCTATATCGACTCGGCTGTTGATGCTGATCAAGAATATATATACTTTATGGAGTCGGAGATGCTTTCTTCTGAATGTTACATACTTTTGCACAAACTTATTATACTCTATGTACCTTTGGTTCAGAGTATAAAAATTTCAAATTTAATGAAATCATTCATATTCATAAAAAAATTAGAATTTTAAATTCATTTATCAGAGTTAAGTTAAACCAATATACTTAAATGTAATTTTATTTTCAGATTTCATGTTGAAATAAAATAGATAAATTGATTTGATCTTTTGTGGCATGTGGGATTGTTAGCTATACTAATGAAACCTTGATTATCCTCCATTATTTTAATTGGTTCTCTTAACTGAAACTTTATACTAGTGACTAGTGATTTTAGCCACAAAGCCTCTCTAACTGCTTCAAATAACGCCATATATTCCGCTTCAGTAGATGAACCAGCTACAGAATTTTGTTTCTTCGTATTCCAAGATATAAGACATGAATCAAACATTTTGAATATATACCCAGTGGTACTTTTTCTATCCGTGTCCTTAAATTGTGCGCTTTTAATAAAAGTTAACTTTAAATCAATAGTACCCTTTAGATACCTTAATACTCTTTTAAGACACTGCCAGAGTTCTTTATTATTTTTATTTGTATATCTGCTCAAAATACTAATTGCTGTACTCAAGTCGGGTCGAGTACATAACATTATGTACATTAAACAGCCAATTAGATTTCGACATGGTGCATTACATTGTTCATCTGAATTCAAAGCTTCGTTATCAAGCTTTCTTGGAAGTGGTGTACTTACTGAACGGCATTCTTCCATATTGAATTTCTTTAGGACATTATTTATATACGCAGACTGACTAAGATTTAAATGGCCATCAGTTCTATCTGTCTTTATGCCAGTGAAATATCTGATTTCTAATAAGTCTGTCATTCTAAATTTACTCATTAGGTAAGATTTGAAGTTAGCCATTGTATCAATACTCTCAGTTGCTATTACCAAATCATCTACATACAAAAGTACATAAATATTTTTCAGAATATTCCCATGATCAAGAATGTAGATGCATCGATCTACAGCTGAATTAACAAAATTCATTTCTTTTAAAGCTTTCTCAAACACCTCAAACCAACATCGAGCTGCCTGCTTCAATCTGCTTGCATTCGATCTCCAATATGCACTAATTTTAATGATTGAAATAAAGTAGACAAAGAGTGCGTGAATAACAAAAGCTCTTCGTGAGCGGTGAAGGGTTTACAGCAATTGTGTGTGTACAATGTGGGATAGATGCTTAGAACTAGGTAAACAATATATAAATGTGGAAATAAATGGCAATAAATGAATGATGAATATGAGGGCGATGATCTTCTCCAGCATACTCCGCCCGGTGAAAGGTCCAAGTTCCTTTCACTAATCTTCTTGCCTGGGAAGTGGGGCTAGTTTGCAAATAGGTCTGTGAATAGTTCCCTTTTTCGTCTTTACGTAGGCCACTCTGACTCGTCCGTCAGCGCCGGCGTGAGTGCTGGTTATTCGCCCCAATAGCCATTTTTGGGGAGGTAGATTGTCCTCATGAACCAGAACAACCTGATCGCATTTGATGTTGGCCTGTAGGTGAAGACATTTGGTTCGCAACTGCAATGAGTGTAGGTAGTCGCGCCTCCACAGTTCCCAAAAGCGTTGTTTTAGAGATGTTACTCGCTGCCAACGAGTTAGGTAAGATGGCCTGTTGTCCTCAATTGATGGATCAGGTAGTGCCTTCAACGAGCACCCAATAAGCAAGTGCGCTTGTGTCAGCGCTTCACCATCATTAGGGTCTTCATTTAGTGGTGCAATTGGCCTGGAATTAAGAACTGCTTCAGTTCAATTGCAACAGATTGTAATTCTTCAAAGGTGAGCTTGGCGCTTGTCAGCTGCTTGATGAGAATGCTCTTCATCGACTTAACCGCAGCCTCACATAAGCCGCCAAAATGAGGAGCGCGAGGACGGATGAACTTGAACTCAAAGCCCATGCTGCTACTGAAGGTATCCAAGTTTGACGAATTTTGTTGTCCGAAAAACTGCTGCTTGAAGCCTTCCAACTGGGATTGAGCACCCACAAAATTAGTGGCGTTATCGCAGTAGATGCGGTAAGGGATACCTCTGGGTCCAATGAAGCTCATTAAACAGAGAATAAAATTATTAGAAGAAAAGTCGGAAATGAGTTCAACATGGACTGCTTTTGAAGAAAAGCAGACGAACACAGCCAAGTACGTCTTGTAGGGCACCTTGCTGCGGATTCGATACGAAGTGAGGAACGGTCCGCATAGGTCAACTCCGGATACCAGAAATGGTTTGTTGGACAGAAATCGATCCGCCGGCAGTGCACTCATAATTTGGTTCAGCAGTTGAGGCTTATAGTGGTAACAGTGAACGCAGCTTCTGACCACTTTACGTGCCACCTCTCGCGCATTGATGATCCAGACTTGGAGACGAAGTAGGCCAATTAATACTTTGGATCCAGCATGAAGATGTTGCCGGTGCAGATGCTCAACAAACATGGTAGTGAAAATGTGTTTCTTTGGAAGCAGCAGCGGAAATTTGTCATCAAAGGGTATTGGCGCCTTGGCTAAGCGGCCAGCAACGCGCAGTACAGGCACAGATTTATGATCCATTTTAATTTCTGTTAGGAAGAGATTCAACCTTAGAAATTCAGGTGAGAGAACCTTGTTGGCCTTCAATAGACTTATTTCCTTGCCATACGCTTGTTGTTGAATTTGAGAGACAAGGAAATTAAATGTGTGACGCAATTCAGTTGCTGATGTGTAGATCGCCTTTTCTAGTGTACAACCTCGACTAGCTCTAACTTTGTTGAAGACTCGCAACACGAAGCCATAACTCGCAAAGTACAACGATTAGATGAGAATTTGATTAAAATCTGCTCAATAAAAGTTCCCTCGTTGCCACTATCACTACACTTTAAAACCACTGCCTTCCGCTGCTCCAAATCTGAATCGGGAATTTGGGGTTCCAACGAAGTTTGAGGCCATTGAGCTGCGTCGAGAGACAAAAATGATGGTCCAGTAAACCAGATAGTCTTATTCAGCTCACTAGCTTGGCATCCTCGGGATAATATGTCCGCTGGGTTGTTTTTTTCCAGGAACGTGCCTCCAGTTCACCGTAGGAGAAATAGACTGCGTTTCCGAAATGCGATTAGCAACGAAGCAGTGTAGTTTTGAAGAGTGCATTTTAAGCCAATGCAAGACAATTTTGGAGTCTGTACAAAAGAAAATACTATCTACAAATGGTTCAAGCTTGTGTTTGATTTTAAGCCAAGTTTTGCAAAGTAAGAATGCAGCGCATAATTCCAAACGAGAAAGTGAGATTGATTTAATTTTAATAACGAGTTGCGGGATTTTGCTATAATCAATGCTGTCGTAATCTCTTCTTCTACATATGCTCTCAGATAGATGCAACATCCATATGCACGTTCGGATGCATCTGAAAAGCCTTGAATTTCGCAAGTGTAGTTCAACGAAGTATTTACAAATCTTGGAACTTCGATGAAGTTGAGGTTGTGTAGATCCGATTCAATCTGTTTCCACTGAGTCTCCAGCTCAGCAGGGAGTACTGCATCCCAGTCAAGACCATTTAGACATAACTCCTGAAGGAAAATTTTGCATCGAACAACAACAGGAGATACTAGGCCAAGCAAGTCATATAAGCGAGCAGTAATAGACAGAACAGATCGTTTGGTGGGAACAGGACAGATTGGTATACTGTAGCGAAAACAAAATAGATCCTTTTTTGGTTGCCAGGACATACCAAGAGCTTTGGTAATTTCTTTGCTGTCGACTTTGAAATGAAATTCGGAATCTGCTTGTGAAAGACTTGTGTTCCATTTAGCGAGCTCTAGTCCCGCCTTAGAGAGAATATTGGTAACCTCAGCGGCTACTCCAACTGGAAATTCCATTTTATAGTGATCGGCTACACATTTTTGACTCCGGATTGCGAGGTATGGGGCACAAGACATGCCATAGGTTACAGTGTTTAGCTGGAAGAGTTCTAATGATTCAATGGGTGATCGTCTCCATAGAATAAGCTGATATATCCGATCTTCAGGGTCGATAATGAACTGTCGATACATTTTTGACATATCGGCCGTAAGAGCATGGCGATATAAGCGAAACGAAAGCAATGTCAATATAAGATTTTGCTGGATAGTCGGACCAACATCTTGGATTTCATTTAGTGAAATGTTTGAAGAGCTCTTACAAGAAGCGTCGAATACTGCTCGAAGCTTGTTTGTTTCACTTTCTAGCCGAATGACGCCAAGATGTGGAATTACATAATGTGACTTCTTTGGGTCGAACGCTGGCATGCTTCAGGGCTAAATATTCATCCATAAAGTTGATGTACATTTCCCTATGTAGGGGTTGACGCTCTAGACGACGCTCAAGCTGCAGAAATCTACGCTTTGCATTTTCCTAAGACTCTCCAAGTATCTTAGGTGACTCTTTGAACGGTAGACGAACCTGAACTCGTCCTGACTGAAGGAATTTTGTGTGTTCCTGAAAGTGGTTTTCACACATTTGCTCTTCCTTGCTGAGAATCTTATTAGTGGGGTCAGGAACAACGAACTCTTCAATCTGCCAAAACCTTTCAAATAGATTATTTTTATTCAAGGATCCAGCTACGTTACAAGTATAAGGGGTTGAGTGTGAAACTTCGTTGATTTTCCCGCCTACTATCCAACCAAGGGCAGTGTTTATCAAGCAAGGTAAACCAGGACCAAGGGTAATTTTTCCATCTGAGATTAAGTCAAAGAACTCCTGTGTGCTTATGAGCAGATCTATCCGTTGAGGTTTAAAGAACATAGGATCTGCCAATTCAATTCCTTCTGGTATGTTCCATGAGGAAGTATCAATATAACGTTCAGGCTGACTAATCGAAATTGTCTTTGTTACGGCAAACTGCAGTGACCATTCGCTGGATGAGAGTCTAGACCTTATCGAAGTCATACCTGCAAATTTCATTTGTAAGCGTACGTCTGCTATACCAGAGATTTGATAATTTTGTCTATGAAACTTGAGTTGAAGTCTCTTGGCAAGTTCTTCAGATACAAAATTGATTTCTGAGCCCGAATCAAGCAACGCTCGAGCAGGCTGAAATATGCCAAACTTATCTCGAATCAAAACGATTGCTGTAGGGATTAACGCGCGTGAGTGGCGTAAAATCATAGAGACTGCATGGGTGGGCTCGTGTGCTGACAGACTTGGTAGTTGAGCGGGTATGGTGGCAACTTGCTCCGAAGATCCTTTAGGCAAGGAGGTATGATGCAGTCCTTGGCACACGCGGCATCGAGATTTCGTCAAACATTTAGCAGCCATGTGACCCTTGCGCAAACAGTTGAGACATAAAGAAGTCTGCTTTACAAATGTATACCTTTCAGCAACAGTTAGTGACGTAAAGGATGGGCAACCTGCAAGCATATGATCCGTGGCTGCACACTTTTGGCAAGTATTCTGAGAATTGACAATGACGGCTGAGCGTTTGATAGCAAAAATCCCAGGCTGGCAACTTCTCATATTCTTGTACACGATCATAGGAGTGTTTCGAATCGGCATCCAACTTTAATAAAACAAGATGTATTAATATGGCATTCATCACATCTGCCTCCGATCCTAATGAAAGCAATGATCCACGAAGTGCAGCTACTGTATCTAAGATCACACGAAGACTGGCTGGGTCTGACCTTTTCATGGCTGGAACATCGAACAGACTAGCTATATGTTCTACGAAAATAAGAACTTTCTTGTCATATCGTTCTTTCAATTGATTCACTGCCTTTGGATAATTTTCTTCAATCACTTGAAAGGCTGAAATGACGCTCAGGGCAGGACCTGAGAGACAGCTGAGTAAATAATATAACTTGTCAACAACATAAATTGAAGGGTCGTCATGCACCATGGTTCCAAAAGCAGTGATGAATTTTTTATAATCACTGTATTAGCCATCAAACTTTGGTAATTT
>JAWNNO010003909.1:0-13431 GCA_035044985.1 Lordiphosa fenestrarum | reverse complement strand
AGGCGGATTAGCGAATGGTCATCCAGACTCGTATAATTCCACCCTTTATTTATGTCTCATATAATTTACACGTGTCTAATGCTTATTGGTTGTGCCGCCCCATTGCTTGCCACTAACGATAGAAAACTAAAGGTGGCGGTTACCATGGTGTTGTATAAACAACAACATCTTCTTCTTAGAAAATAACAAAAGTATAACAAAAAAAACCCTTTTTAAGATGGCCAAAAGTAATCGCCGCTGTAGTATGTCCAAAGTACAAGAAATCCCCAGTGATTTTCGTACAATCGATTGAATTTTGAACTAAACTTGGAGAGCTTTAGATGTAAAGTAATGGGAATGTTATAGAGAAGAAAACCCGTACGCATCAAATCTACTTGGCCCTGAACAGTCGGTTCCAAGTCTCACAACTTTTGTCATTCAATCTAGCAGCCCTACATTCCATATGGGCATTTCCACTCTGTCGAACGCGGCCGTCGTACGGTAGCTCTTTAGGAAAAACGGCCCAAAAGTAAGTGTTTACGAAAAAATGTATTACTCGAAAAGTTTAAGACATATCGGCAAGCGGTTTTTTTTGTTCGATAGATAGTTGATCAAACTAAATTTCAAAATTTTATTGTTGTTGCTGTTGCACCGGTTGTTGTTGTAGTCCGCTTCAAAGTTGACCCATTTTTAAAAACATAGATGCATGGTGGCATTGATTTCCAGAGAACGAGTCATTGGAAACAAAAATTTTAGATAAGGTTTTGTTGGGAATTGATGTGGCTATGGCCTGAACAAGGATATCTGGGATCGGTCTATATATAGGGGGAGTAAGGGGTTCTCAAAGTCAAAATTTCGAAAATTTACCTATTTTTACCCCTTAAAATAGCCCTAACTCCGCTATTTATGACCGATCAAAAATATCCAAGTTCAGGGCATAGCGGCGGGTATTACAAGCAATTTAAATCCGTGCCACCAGGTTGAAAAAAGTGGTTCCGAGATAATCGCAGTTAAAGTTACCTGTACAAAACTCAAAACATCTCAAATATATATATTTTTTTTTGCTTGAAAATTTCAGGGGTTGTTATTAACATTATAAAGCATGATTTAAGCCACAAAAAAAAAATTGAAATTTTGAAAATGTTTTCCTAAACACCTACCTTAATTATTGCTAAAAGAGAATAGCAAGTGAAGTCGAGCTACCAAAATGTAGACAAAATAAGAAGCGATTCGAACGCGACAAAAACAGAAGTGATTTTCGTGCCTATCTACAGGGTTGCCCATATTCGACGGACCCATCTGGCAACGCCATAACTTTTGACAGAGATGTCAGATCGCTTAATGACATACCGCGTTTGAAGCGTCAGTCCAAGCAGATTTTTACCATGGAACAATACACGCCACGCGAGCGCTCTGAAATAGTTGAAATTTACATTCAACAGAACAAGTCAATTGTGAAAACTCAACGTGCTTTTAAAAAATTAAAAAATGTGAAAAGTGCGCCTTCTAAGAACACCATTAAGCGTTTATACGAAAAATTTTCGACTGGTGAGGCTCTTTCTAATCCGAAGAGGCCAAATAAAAGTCGACCAAGGCGATCGGCCGAGAATATCGCTGCCGTACGAGCCAGTGTTGAGAGGTCCCCAAGAACATCCCAAAAACGCCGTTCTCAGCAGTTGGGCATGGCTTGGTCCACTTTACAACGGATTATTCGCGTTGATTTGCATTTGTTCCCGTACAAAATTCAATTGACGCAAAGATTGTTGCCTGCGGACAAGCCTCGTCGATTGGAATGGGCCCAAAGAGTCATCGAAATGGCCGAAGATGACGAGCAATTTTGGAACAAAATTATCATGTCCGATGAAGCCCATTTCACATTGAATGGGACCGTAAATAAGCAAAATTGCCGTATTTACGTCACTGAAAATCCTCAGGAGATTCAAGAAGTGCCTCTTCATGACGAAAAAGTCACAGTTTGGTGCGGCGTTAGTGCGAAAACGGTCATTGGGCCGTTTTTCTTCCAAAATGAAAATGGCCATGCTGTTACCATCAACCAGGAGCGTTATCGCGACATGATGACCAATTTTGTGATGCCAATTATTCGTCGAAAGCGTATGAGGCAGTTCTGGTTTCAACAAGACGGCGCTCCACCGCACACAAGTCGCATAACAATCGATTTTCTGAAGAAATTGTTTCCGGGCCGTTTGATGTCGAAAAGTGGTGATTTGGACTGGCCACCGCGTTCGCCCGATTTGACGCCGCCTGACTTCTTCTTGTGGGGATATTTGAAGTCAAAGGTTTACGTTAACAAGCCAAGGACCGTAGAAGAGCTCAAGGACAACATTCGTGAAGAAATAGCCGCTATTCCGGCCGAAATGTTGGCGAAAACGATGGAAAATGCTGCAAAAAGGGCACAATACGCCATCAACGCCAGAGGCGGCCATTTGAGAGATATCATATTCAAAAATTGATGTAAACAAATCTACTTGGAACAAATTAAATGATTAAGATTGCCAACCGCCAAATTTTTATTTTTTTCTTTGATTTTTTTAAAAAAAAACATGGGTCCGTCGAATATGGGCAACCCTGTATATAAAGACAAAGTTTAGCGAATCCTGATGCCCCTACAAAGCCCAAATTGATTTAATATCTTATCAATGAATTGCTCTTTCAAATGTATTTTGTTTGATTTGGAAATCTTCTGTATTTTTTTTTTTCATTAAATATTGATCTGTGTCGCTACGTGACATGTCGAACGCGACATTTTTTCCATCAAGATATTTATGTGGTTTCTGATTAATGCAAAGTAAAAACTTACAGTTAATTGCAATTTTTAAACCCTTCGGACCCTTAGAACAGTTTTAGATATCAAAAGTCAATGAAATCCATAGGCAATTTTTTAAGAAAAAACTTGCCATAAAAGCATAAAAATGAGAAAAACTGTGATTGCGCGAATTTGCGTTCGAAAATCTCGAAACGGGCTATGAGCAAATTTGCTACTGGCTTAATTTAGATTAATTTAATTGTTTCCCTGGAAAAATGTGACAAAATATAGTGTTTTTGACTACGTTTAATTTTTTCGTGTCGGTGGACCTTTTTGCGGAAATGCCCATATATAAAGGAAAGCAGTTCTACCTTGAAATAAAAGCCTTAATACGATAATCACTAGAGATTTCTCAGACACCCCCGATTTATTTTTATTACAGCCAAGTATAACTTGTACAAGGAGATACTGAGCACTCATAAAAAAGACCTAAGAAAAGCTAGTCGTGCATTAGGCTTAAGCCTGTTCTTTTCTACTTGCTTGAATTCATCGAACATTTAAACAAAGAGAGTTTAAATAAGAGAGAAGCAGGGCAGCAAACCTTAAAGTTCTGTGTCCCGTTCAGGGGTTCGAACCTAAATTGACCAATGAACCTGGATTTGAAACCAGTAGACCTTTTTTCTGAAGTATGAAGCATCGAGAAGCGCAGCAAGACTCCCGGAACTGAAATTTCTTAAAGTATCTGCTTTAGGCCGCGGCAGTCCTACAGGAAGTAGGAATAAATGCAGAGGCAAAGGGAAGTGACTACTGCATACCAGTTCAGAAATGGAACGACAACTTTGAAACAAGTTTCCCGGAGAGAGAGCAATATAGAAGCAAGAAATTACCATCAGGGAGAAAAAGCTTTCCATCTATAAAGACGGTTCAAAAACGGGAGAAGGCACAGGAATAAGAAGAATGAGAGCTGTGCTCATTCCGTCTACCAAACTGGTGTAACGTTTTCCAAGCAGAGATTTATGCTGTCTGGTAGGCAACTAAATGGATATACACCTTTGATGAAACTCCAAGCAACATTTCCATCTTGGTCGAAAGCCAGGTTGCCGTTAAGGCTCTGTCATCAAACGCCACAAACAGCTACCTATTACGCAGCAGCACGGCGACAGCACTGAACCAAATCCAACAATAAACCTTCACCCTCGTCTGGTTACCTGGTCACAGAGGCTTACCTAACAACGAGGGAGCAGACGAGTGCGCAAGGAACGGTTCAGCGCTGCCAGCGACGCAAGCGGTTACGAACATTTAAAGACCCCTGCAGGACATCAAGAAGTGCAGTGGAGGGCCAGAACTAGGGCAGAACGGCAATGGGACCTCGCACCCAGCTGCCACATCTCCCGATCACTCTGGCCAAGATACTCACCCAAAAGAACTGCCAACTCCTACACTTTAGCGAGAACAGAATAAGAACTATGATAAGAGTCATAACAGGGCAGTGCACCATCATGACCACCATGACTTCTGCCGTTAACCTGACAGTCAATTGCTACTACGCCCTCCGCTCATAACCAACCGGATGAATCACTAGACAGAAGGTCAAATTTTCATATGTCTACCATTTTTGCTGAACCGAACCGGAATTTGGGTTCGGAACAGTTTCGGGTTCAGTCGGAATTTCGCTTAGATTCTTGGTCTTTGCGAATCATTCCATTAACTTTTGAATCTGCCTTGAATGAAGCCATTAGGACCGCATTGGCTTAGCCTGTCGGTTTGTAGACACTTTCGTAATATCTCGACTAGACAACAAAAACAAATTGCTAGCAATAGATCAGATTTTGTAATGTATAATTTTTATTGAATCGAACAGAATTCATGTGTTCAGAACAGGTTCAGATTTAAAAATGCTCTCTTACTTTGTTCGGTTTAAGGTTCGGTTCACATTGAGCAACAGTGAGTGGTTCGGTTCAAAACCGGTTTGCAGCTCTTTTAAGAAACTTTCAGCCAAGGTTCAAGCCAAAAACCTTGTTTACTACTAGCTTAGCAATCTGTTTTTAAAGTTTTCCAAAACTACAGAATCAAGCTTTAAATGTTTCCGCTTTTTAAATTTGTCTTTCAGCCAAACCAAAATAAAACTTAAAAAAACGATGACAAATGTCAAAAATGTGGCGAACCAAGGAAAATGGCAAACGGCAAAATGAGCGCTGAGCAAATGTCCAGTGAACAATCAAAAAAAAAAAAACTAAGCTGCGTTTTGAAACTAGTTCAAGTGCCCTACCCCATGAGAGAGTGATAGACAGATTGAGAGAGAGAGAGAGAGAAAGAGAGCCCCAGAGACCAAAACCAAGGGGGGGGGTGTGCAGGGTGGTGTTTGAATGACGACAATGTTAGTGAGACTTGCAGTCGTCGTTGTTGTTGCCGCTGCTGCTGCTGCCATTGCTTGTCGATTATGGCAGCAGACCATAAATAAATACAGGTGCTGAGGCGGTTGCGGCAACGTGGACAACGCATGGCTTGAAAAAAAAAACGCACACACACTTACGCAAAAGCTTGAGAATTCAACATTTTCGCTTTGTGCTGCAAATTCTGTCCACCCACTAAAAACAAAACCGAAAAAACAATAACATTGAGCAATGTGCTAAATGACTAAAAATACAACTAAACGGGGCACCATTTCAATAGCCTTAGATTGCCAAGAATCGAACAGCAAAAAGCATAGTGAAATAAAAAAACAAAAAAGCTTTGAAGTAATTAGCTAAGTGATTTGGTTCTGGCTTATAGTCCATGTGTGCGTGAATTCTTTCAGCGTAATGAAATTTCTTCTCCATTCGCTTATCAAACAGTACACACACAACTTGCCCCTGGTTGGCCCCCCCGCTGCTGACAAAGCAAAAGCAATAACAAAAAAAAGACGACAAAGTTGACAGAGCAGCAGCAGCGGAGCGTTATTTTTCTTTTTTTTTTTGCAACGGAAGCAGCGCTGTTTGCGGGCGATAAGTCAGCGCAGTTGTTGTAGCCTTAATAAAACTAAATTGGTCACAGAATAAAAAACTCATTTTACAATTTAGTTTACATGGAATTGTCTGAATAAAATTCGGATGTTTGTCAACAATTTTAACGGAAAGTTGCACTGATAAACTTTGATTAGCATTGCCAACTAAATAGTTCCTACGGTATTTTCAAAATCTGTTAACCTATCGGAAAATGTACCATCTATGTGCACTTCTACTCTTTAGTTATAACTTACCTTTGGCAAACGTTGCGGTTGTTGTAGCTGCTGCTGCTGCGCTGCTTACAGTAGCATACTTATGGCGGCGTCGCGACGCGTCGTCGACTGCCACGGACGTCTCATGCGCTCGCTCTTTGCATTATTTTCTAATTGACTTAAGGCAAATCTTTTTTCAATTTGTTGTACAGTTTTTCTCCTTTTTTTCCTATATATATTTGTACAAATTTGTATCAACATACATATATAGATTTGCTTTAAGTGCGAGAGTGTCTGCTCTGCCTGGCCTCTGCTGCAGCGTCATACAAATTTGTTTTTTCTTATTCACTCGCTCCCATTGATTTTTCACACACACACGCACGCACTACGCCCGTATACCGCGTTTCTTGAGAATGCCGCAAATTGTCGCTGGGCATAATCAATGTTTTAATTTAACATTGGGTTTAAATTGGTTTAACTCCGTACGCACAATATTTTTTAATTTTCGAATTATACCAGGGAAAGCAGAAGCAGCCATGTTCGCACGGTGGTCAAATTTATACTGTGCGAACTTCTTGCTGTGCGCTGCTTTTTGCATACAGTTTTGCGGTGGTTAGAGCGAGACGGCTACAGGTTTTTTTTGTTGGGCTTAGGGATGAAACTATCGATTGGTATAATTCAGGGCTGACGATGTTCTCACGCACTAGCAACTTCTTGGTTAATTCTATTGCAGTTGCAATCGATGCTACTTTTCGATACTTGTACAATTGAAACGACGTAGCTGCTGGTTGCCCGAATATTTTCTGCAAAGTGAAGAATCGAGATTGAACGCACACTTAACGATGGGCACCACTTGACTTCGTGGGGAAGCACTTAATAAAGTTACAAGGAAGCCGGCGGTAAACCCTTGATTTTTTCGTGAGCAGCTGGTTATGTGGCGCGAAAATATAATTACTACCGGTATTAAGAAAATTGAACTGTGACTGTGCTGGAGAGAGAGAGAAAATTTGTTAGCATACAGCTTTCAGGTGGTTAGAGCGAGACAGCTACACATTTGTTTTGTTAGGCTTAGGGATGAAACTATCGATTTGTTTAATCCAGGGCTGACCATGTTTTCACGCTAATTTTGGTTCGAATTTTGGTGAAGGGCGAAATATAAATATAAAAGTTTATAATGAAACCACGAATTTAAAATATGTCCTTAATAAAGTCTACAAACAATGCTCATATTTGTCATCGTGCCTATCGATACGTTTTTCGATTTTTTCGATAGCACAATTGCAGGGTTGCCAATGCTTACAATTTGTTATCGTGGCGTCAGTGTCTTTAGTATTGGTTTTTATTCGGCGTGCAAAAATAATTAAGCTACGAAAGGTGTTTAAAAGCCGTTCATACAATGAACACTCTGGGTCCTAAGAAGGATGGCAGTCCTAATGTGGACTTTTTCAACTCCCCCGAGACGCTGCAGGGCTTTGAATCGATACGCGCTTGGTTGCAAAAGAATTGTAAAAAGGTGAGAGTCTGGGGGCAAGAAAACAAAAATGGCGCCTGCACGGACTTATCAATTTCATTTACTTTACAGTATCTGCCGCCTCACAGCTCGGAGCCGTTTACCAAGGAGTCATTGGCTCAGTTGTTGATATCGTTCTTACAATATGTGGAGGCGAAGTTGGGCAAAAATTCACCTGAGCCGCCGGCGACAAGAATTCCGGTTAGTATGCGTGTGTGTGTGTGTGTGATTTACAGGGTGTTCATTCAAGTGTTGATTGTGTGTACACGCAAATCTCTAGTATTAGGGTTGAAAATGTGAATTATTTAATCATTTTCTACTCCGTTTTAGATGCGTTGTTTTTTGGACTTCAAAAACGGTGGCGGTCTCTGCATCATCTTCTCCACCATGTTTCGTTTTCGTGCGGAGCAGCGAGGCAAGAAATTTGATTTTTCCATTGGCAAGAATCCTTCCCGCAAGGATCCCAATATTCAGCTGCTGATTGAAATCGAACAGGCCCTGGTTGAGGCTGATTTGTATCGCATACCCTACATCTACATTCGCCCCGAGATCGAGAAGAGTTTCGAGGCACGCTTGCGCGAAATTCTGGACAATCGTCGAGTGGAAATTGTCACCGATGAGGAGGATGCTACGCATATTGTCTATCCAATTGTGGATCCGCATCCGGATGAATATGCTCGTCCCATCTTCAAGCGTGGCGGTCATGTCATGCTGCACTGGTACTACTTTCCTGAGTCCTATGACTCTTGGGCAATGAACAATTTCGATTTGCCCGATAATATACCAGAGAATCCGGAATCACCAGCCGAACGTTGGCGTGTGGCGGCCTCTTGGATTTTGGATTTGGAGCAATACAACGAATGGATGGCGGAAGAGGACTATGAGGTTGATGAGCAAGGCAAGAAGAAGACGCACAAGCAGCGCATGTCCATTGATGACATCATGTCGTTTGGTGATGAGAAAAAGAAACCTAGCGCCAGCGGCACCGGTAAGCAGAAGCGTCGTCGCTCACCATCGCCCACCACATCGTCGTCGACATCCAAGCCGGGTAAACGTAAGCGTTCCCCTGCCGTTATACACAAGAAATCTCGCAATGACGACGATGATGAGGATTTGACAAGGGATTTAGACGATCCACCCGCTGAACCGAATGTCCAGGAAGTGCACAAGGCTAGTGCTGCATTACAATCCACAGCCAGTCCAGCACCAGCTGGAAAATCTCGCGGCGACAACGATATGATGCCCATTAAGGGTAAGCGATGAAATGATATGTTGAAGTGGGGAAATTAGCTTATGTTTAGTTGCATCGAACGCTAAGACAGAGCTTACACGATGAAGCAATATTCAGGAGGTTGTTCAAAAAGCTCAGGCTTGTACGAAGGAGGTGTGGTGGCGTTGCTTGCCCCTCTCTCACCTCACTCTTAGAATGTGTATGAAGTTGATGGCAAGCCATGATAAGAGATGCAGCCCCAAATCAATCTTCAATCTTCTTACACTGATGACCTAGGTTATTGTATCAATGATCTCTCGGTTCCCATCCAAACGGTTAGCCTGATACCCTGCAGGCATCTGCAGAAAGCTTAGGTGCAATGACTGAATCGTTTAATTGAGCAATTGACAGTCCTTGAGTTGCGACTCTGCTCGGAAAGACAAATTTTCGGACTTTGAAAGATGCATTTAATCTGAAATGATGTCAAAAACTTCTTTTTGGTGTGTTGGTTCGGTAACACTTTGGTTCTGTTCGGTTCAGAACCGGGTTGCATTGCTGATAAAAGATCTTGAAAAAGAATTCTTGATAAGTTAGCGATTCTGCTGGAAGATTATATATGGAATAAGCTCGAAAACCTCTCCTTTTCAAGTGAATAAAACTCTAAAAAATCTCTTTGTCCACTCCCCAGGTGGCACCATGACTGATCTGGATGATGAGATGACTGGTGGTAGCGCTGCCGCCCAGGCTCTGTCCACTGGAGACGGCGATAACTCACAAACGGGAAAAACTAGCGACAACAGCAACACCCAAGAGTTCTCCTCATCGGCCAAAGAGGATATGGAGGATAATGTGACTGAGCAGACGCATCATATTATTGTACCCTCATATTCGGCCTGGTTTGATTACAATTCCATTCATGTGATCGAGAAGCGAGCCATGCCCGAGTTCTTTAATAGCAAGAACAAGTCGAAAACTCCAGAGATTTATATGGCATATAGGAATTTCATGATTGACACCTACAGGCTTAATCCCACAGAGTATTTAACCAGCACCGCCTGTCGCCGCAATCTGGCCGGCGATGTGTGCGCCATTATGCGTGTGCACGCCTTCCTGGAGCAGTGGGGCTTAATTAACTATCAGATTGATGCTGACTTACGTCCCACACCCATGGGACCACCGCCCACTTCTCATTTCCATATACTGTCCGATGCGCCATCCGGCTTGCAGGCCATCAATCCGCAAAAGACTCAACAGCCATCGGCGGCCAAGACGCTGCTCGATTTGGACAAAAAACCGCTGGGAAAAGAAGCAGGCGGCTTGGGAGAGCTGGGTGATAAGACCATCAAAACGGAGGCCTTGGAAAATGGTGCCACCGGCGGTTTGGCTTCTGGTGTCAGTCAGTTTGGCTTAAAGTTGGATCAGTATGCCAAGAAGCCGGCAGCCATGAGGAACCGCACTGCGGCCAGCATGTCCCGCGAGTGGACCGACCAGGAGACACTCCTACTGCTCGAAGGACTCGAAATGCACAAAGACGACTGGAATAAGGTGTGTGAGCATGTGGGCACTCGCACGCAGGACGAGTGCATTTTGCATTTCTTGCGCCTGCCCATAGAGGATCCCTACCTGGAGGATGATGGTGGCTTCCTGGGTCCCCTGGGCTGTCAACCCATACCGTTCAGCAAGTCAGGGAATCCCATAATGTCGACAGTGGCATTTTTGGCCTCGGTGGTGGATCCACGTGTGGCTGCAGCAGCAGCCAAAGCGGCCATGGAGGAGTTTGCGGCTATCAAGGTGAGTTTTGGTGCGTTGCTACTTAAACATGTCCTAAGACTGTACATTTTAGGATGAGGTACCGGCCACCATTATGGATAACCATATGAAAAATGTCGAGAAGGCATCCGCTGGTGGCAAATTTAATCCCAACTTTGGCCTGGCCAACAGTGGCATAGCCGGCACTGGCAACGACAAGGAGGAGGATGAGGCTAACAAGGAGGGTAACAGCCACAAGGAGGGCAGCGGCACCGACGAGGAAATGAAAGATCTAAGCAAAAAAGACGGTAAATTATGGTTTTCTAAAACTTACACATTTATTTTATGCTTTCAACTTGAACTGGGCCAAAATTGTTATGCTATTTGTTTTTCCACCGACTCACCACACCACCACCACCACAGACGATGCCAAGTCCAAAGACAAAACGAAATCGGATAAGCCCAACACCACCACTACAAACACAGACTCAAGTTCCACCACCACCAATAACACTGATAAGAAATTGCAAAAGGAGTCAACGTCCTCCTCTTCCTCCACCTCGAACAAATCAGAGAAATCAAACAAATCCTCACCCACAGAGCCATCAACAGCCGCCTGCTCCGGCAGTGCCACCACCGATGTGGACATCAAAACCGAGGATCAAAACAGCGGCGATGGCGAAACCAAGGATGGCGGCGGCAGCAGCAGCAGCGGTGGCGAGGCTAAGGACGCCACCGCCATTGCATCCAAGGAGGGAGCCTTCAGTGAGAATAATATGCAAACAGCGGCAGCTGCCGCCTTGGCCTCGGCAGCGGTGAAGGCCAAGCACTTGGCCGCCTTGGAGGAGCGTAAAATCAAGTCGCTGGTAGCCCTACTCGTGGAGACGCAAATGAAGAAGCTGGAGATAAAGTTACGTCACTTTGAGGAGCTGGAGGCAACCATGGAGCGCGAGCGTGAGGGCCTAGAGTATCAGCGTCAACAGCTGATCACCGAACGGCAGCAGTTCCATCTGGAACAGCTCAAGGCCGCTGAGTTCCGAGCTCGCCAGCAGGCACATCATCGTTTGCAACAGGAATTGCAACAACAACAGGGACAGGCAACTGGTGCAATGATTCTACAGCAGCCGGCAGCTCAACCACAGTCGCAGCCACATCCACTGCCGTCACATTTACAGCAACATCAGCAACAGCAGCAGCCGCCACTGCAACCACATCCACACCAGCAGCCTGCCGCGCCAGCCCCAACCCAGCATCAGCCGCTGCCGCCGCATATAGCCGCTGGACCACCACCCAATGGTGCCTCTTTTGCCGCACCGCCAATTCTACCCGGTGCACCACCACCCAGCGAGCCAGTCGGCGCTCAAGCCACGCAATCTCAGGCTCCCACTCCCATGGGTAAGGTTATCAAACAAACTGCCGATTATTAAGCATTAACTTTACTCTCCCCATTTAGATATCACATCGCCGCCAGTCCATGTACCCGCTCCGGATGCTGCTGTTGCTGCCAGTGTGCCGCCCACTGGTCCACCTGCCACAAGCATTCCACCCTCAATCAGTGCGGCCCCAACTGCTCCAGGAGGAGGTCCTCCTCCTTCGTAATCCTTACTGTATTTAGTTTAAGTCGTACGCTCTCAGTATGTAATTTGTCTACAAAAACCCCACACCTGGATTTCCCCCGGCTTGACGTCTCCTTTCTGTATGTTTCGTCCCTATTTTAATGGCTAGTCAACTGGTCCGACCCGACTGGGAGACGAACTACCAAATTAACCTACTTTGCACAATATTTCTGAACCCAAGTTTCAGAACCCAAAAAGCCAACTGCACTCAATAAAAACAAAACACTCAATACAAATATACCAACTGTGGCACTTAAACTGATGTGTACGAGCTGAAAATTGAAACATTAAAGATTGCAGGCAATTCAAACTTGAAATGGAGGCATCGAACAAACGCAGCAACCATGAGGTTTCAAAGTTACCTCTAGCATATGCGCAACACCAGAGTTGAAGATGTGCGTATCAGGAACTTGAGCTCTTTGAAAAGACCAAGAAAGGTGAAATGAGGTGAAATGAGAGACAAAATTTGATGGGTGCTGCTGCACCACAGAGTGGTTAGCTGAATGAAGTTGGCTTGGTATGATCATAAGCAGAAATGAGTTTCGCCCAGCACAGCTACCTGCATGAACTAAGTCATATACAAAGACTAACTTCAAAACTTAAATTTATGGTATTAATATTTCGTTATCTTATGAACTAATTGAATTTGCATAGAGTGACTTACAACATTTTTTCTCATTGCACCCAATTATACCCAATAGTTTTTTAAGAGTTAATATGTTATCCTTTTAGCTTTATAGCCTGACTTAAACTACCGGAAATGTAGTCCAACAGTTTTTCCAGGGTTGAAAGGCTAATCTTCTCTCATTCTGCGACAAAACATCTTTGAGGTTGCTTAATGGTGACAAACTGATGGCCACTCTTTTAAAACTTTTGCTTAAAGGATGCTCTGTACATCCTCATTTGGGTTTAGATGATGATCTGATCCCTGGACACTCCAATACTGGAATATTTCTATACTCTATTTGTTTGTGAAACTTGTTGTGCAAGTTAACTTGCTTATCATCTTTTAGCCTTTTCACACTGGACGCAGTCGAAGTCGAAGCAAAACCCGCAGCATTGCGTTCACACCAAACTTGCAGCTTCAAAAATAACTGATAACTCTGTGTGAATAAAAAATACAAAACAAAGTAGGAAGAAAAAATAGTATTTAAGAAACAAAATGGAGCAAGAAGGAGGAAATGCAAACGGCATCTTTGCTGAGCGACGTAACGTGAGAAGCAATGCAACTAACGTCTCTCTATAAGCAGACGAGTTATGGATCACGTTATGGAGAACGGCAAGGGTACACCCGAACAATAAGTGCACCCGAAACTGTAGTGCGTTTGCGACACTTAGAGTGTTATCGGCACTGCAAACAAGGCTTGTTGCCTTGTTCTGAAAATTTCGAACATGCTCTTACGCAGA
>JAWNNO010003907.1:0-344522 GCA_035044985.1 Lordiphosa fenestrarum | reverse complement strand
CCCCAGACTTCTTTTTATGGGGCTATTTAAAAAGCAAGGTTTACGCCAGCGATCCACAGACCATTGAAAAGCTTAAGGCCAACATTCGTGCCGAAATCGCCACTTTATCGACTGAGACGCTCGAAAAAGTGATGGAAAATGCCGCAAAAAGAGCACATTTTGTTGTGGCCAATAAAGGCGGCCACTTGATTGATGTTGTGTTCAAATAGTAGTTGAAATAAATTGTACAGGACCAAATTAAAGGAACAAGATCAACATATAGCAA
Source organism: Lordiphosa fenestrarum (assembly GCA_035044985.1). NCBI lineage: Eukaryota > Metazoa > Arthropoda > Insecta > Diptera > Drosophilidae > Lordiphosa > Lordiphosa fenestrarum. The sequence continues at coordinate 344,257 of JAWNNO010003907.1, read as the reverse complement.
TCGGTTGTTTCTTTTTATATTTATTAAGTGTAGCCAAACCGACACTTTAGATGGCGCACCCTGTATTTTGGAATCCCATTCACAATATTCTGGGGAATTTCATCACAGTCTTGCCATTTTAGCTATTTAGTTGCTAGATCTGGCAATTTTTGAAAGTGGAAATACTTATAATACTAATAATTTTTTTGAAAATGCTTATCAATTCTGCTTATAAATTCTGTTTGTCTTTTTAGTCGTAGTACGAAATAAAGCCTAATATTCCGATAGAAAACATCGGTGTATGCCATTGGACTTCCCCGGAAAACAACACTTCATTACCACTCAAATAGCAATGATGAATAGGATTGGATATTCAATAGAAGCTTCAGTTCATAAGTAATTCTATTAAGGGTTCGCGTTTGTTGAAACATGTTTTTATCAGGGCTGCAAACCTAAAAGTATATTCGGATCTCTGGTTGGCGTATTTGGACCAAGCTTTATCAATGGTTATCGTATGGAAATTTTTTAGTTCGAATCTTGGATCAGTCCATGTTTTCGGTCCAAAGTTTAAATAGAATAGCAAACAATATGTTGAATATTCTTTAATATTTAAATGTAATGCAAACTAATTGATTGATAGTGCTTAAGTTCACGGATAAAAACAAGTAAAAGATTGCTAGACTAGAATGGAGACTTGATTGCTTAACAGATTGCAGCTAAAGTCATTAAGTTTTGTGGTTTTTAAGTGGGCTAATTTGTGTTTAAATGTTGTGTTAAATAATTTGGGTTGTTTTGGCTATTGTGGTACACTTTCTAATTTATATTCCAGACTTTTTTCTATCTATTTATGAGACCTACAAATTTGAAGTCGAACCAAACTTGTACATAATTTGTATTTACTGGATTTGACGAATTCACAATCTTCTTCTTTAGTTGAGCTGAGTACCGTGACCTATTTATATATAATTTTTATGTAAAACAGACCTTCCTTAGTTTTTCTGTGCTGAGGTTCGACTCGGACTTTTGAAAAACCTGAAAAATCTGACTTCAGAGGGTTTTCTATTTTTTGTTGTCTTAAGTTATTGAAAAGTATATTTTTTTAAGTTATTGTAGTACTTTAGTCCCAAAACAATCATATTTTTATGTGTTTGTATTGGGCCAATGTTTATATTAACATTTTTGGTTTCATCGGGCTGTAATTTATTCAAATGAACTGTGGCCAAAACAACCCGATGAAATCGGAAACAAAAAAAAATTGAATTGATTTTTAGCTTTTTTTAGCTTCATGTGACTCGTTTTAGCTTCTATTATGTTATTGCTTATAGTTTGGGCTACAAAGCTTAGAAATCCAATTTCACGTAGAGTGGCTCTTGAATCTTTGCACTCCGCAGACCTTTGGGAATTAATTTGTACATATATGAACAGGACTTGTCCTTGGCTTTATAATTAGTTTAGCCTTCAACTCCAAGCAAAGAGGCACGCGCACTTCTCTACTCTTTTACTGAAGCTAAAAATTTGCTCACGAAAGCATCTCTCTGGGTAAGCTTTTCGAAAGCTCAAGTTCAATGACGTAGACTGGTGTGCTTTCTGCATTCTTGTTGGTTTTGCCAAACGGTCACTTTTATTTAAAAAATTTGGTTCTTCTTAATAATCGATTAGTTTTATTAGTTAAACACTAATCAATAGTCAACACTTTAATTATTTATAAGGTAAGCTCAGCGAGAGATCTCTCTTGGTGAAATCTCATTAAAATCTGATACGCCTACGTCTCCGCCAGCTGATTAGCTCCCATACAAAATCAGCTAAGCCGGCACAATTCACACCTGTTGTATTGTTGGCTGAAAACAACAACAACAACAACATGCACCTAGATCTTGGCGGGAGCTTAATTACAACCAAATATCTTTTAGCGGTTTCAGTTGGCTTTTGAATTTCTCGCCGTGCGGTTGCTTCTGACGCGAGGGCCTCTCGGGAACCGGTTGGTGGTGTTATTTATCTTTTGGCAACGTGCTTGAAATTGTAACTACAAACAATTGAAGAAGCTTTCAAAGAGTGTCCACATTAGCATAGACGAAGTTGTTTTTGTAGCTGACCAACAAGGCAAGTGCAATAACCATTGGCAAGGCCAGGCCCTAACCAACTACAGACAAAGAAAAAGAAAGTTGAATTAAACAAAAAACCGAAAAATTAAAATTGGGAAAAGACTGCCAAGCTGTGAGTTTTTGTTGACGGAAGTCGATAGACTTGACAAACGGAGAGTCTCCCCCTCCTAACCATACCCACATTGTAGTCAGTCTTCGCACCTGACTTCTACCATTAAAACTGTTCGCTCCCGACCCCTCCTCGACCGAGCAGCGTTTTGGTTTTGGTCGTGATTTCGTGTGTTTGTGGTTTCTATCTACGTTTTGGCCCCGATCATTTGGTTTGGCTCTTCAACTTTCATTCCATGGTTTGGTTTTTTGTTTAAAGTTTAATTTGCATTTTACCAGTTCTGCTTGATTTTTGTGTTTTGCTTTTTGTTTTTTTTTTTAGAAATTCAATGTAAACTGGGACATGGTTCTTAGCGAGAGCTTTTTTAAATTGTTTAAAATTGTTAACCATACAAATTCAACAAATTGCAGTCAAAGTGCAAGTAGTACTTATTTCTGAAAAATGTAAATTAGTTCAAGTGATGGGTAAACAAAGATATGTGGAATATCATAGGCGAATGTTTGATGCTCTATAAGTTATTTTCGGGGAAGCATTTTAATGTAGAAATATTACAAATTACCTAAAATATGCTGTAGGTACACAACTCGGAAAGATTGTTGTTTGTTTAGTTTATAAGGTTCAAATGTTCGGTTCATAGCTCATCGTTTCCTCTTATATTATTTGAGTTAATTATTTTGCTTATTCATAGTAGAGTAGGAGTCGAGTGCGAGAATCTAAAGTTTTGACAGGATCTTTTAAGATCTTAGCTTTAAATCATGTGGAATTTTTCAAAAAGGTGGGCTAATATATTGATTATTAAGGGCTGAATCTTCTGTAAAGAGTATTAAGGTTCAATTAACAAAACCAAAGATTAAATATATGAACAATAAATTAACAAGTCTGAAAACGTACGGCAGATCTAAAAAACTTATCGGACGACTAAACAATTGAACTATGAATGCATTGATCAATTGTGATCAATTGTAAAATTAAACTACAGAACTTTATTTTCAAAATTTAAAATTAAGAACCCAACAGAGCTGCGAAAAACCGGTTCCTGTGCTCTTTGAATGATTCTTCAATGAACAGAACTCTTAATTATTGAGCTGTTGGAGGAATGGTTCGGTCAAAACCAAAATTTTGTAGGAACTTAAATGGCCGAAAAAAGATTAATAGTTTAGAACCTATCAATCAATAGAAGACTTATTTACTAAGATAACCTATATTTAAATTTCTCTCTCTACAAATCATTTCCAATTTCGGCAAGCTACAATTTCAAGAAGGAAAATAAAGAAAAGACAAGGTGTCATATTTCAATACCTAATTTTCATAATCAAATTCCTTTTGAACTCGAAGATTTGCACATTTTATAAAGCTGTGAAATAAGTGATTATAATTTGATATATTTGGCAATTGAAGAGCTTGGGTAAAGAAGAATATATTATATTGTTAACCCAAAATAACTGTGAAGGCTATTTAAGAATCTATGAACCAAGATTCCAAACAAAAAACGAGAAAGCTAAGCTAACTTCGTCTGTGCCGCAGTTTTGATACCCTTGCAAGTGCTCGTTTAAATATTAAAAAAAAAAACCTTTTTCCCATTTTCCGACTTGCAAAATTATGTGAAAGCATGTGAAACAAACAAATACAAAATTGCGGGATGCTGCCATTACAAACAAAAAAGTTTTTTAAACTAAAACTGTTTTTCAGACCTATCTTTTGTATGGTATAGTTGCCCGATTTTAATCAAACTTGGTAGAATTATATAAAAACATTGAAAACCTACGATTACAAAGTTTGGAGACGTTTCCATTGAAAGAAAAAAGTTTTTCTCACTAAAACTAGTTTTCCGACCGATTGTTCCTATGGGAGCTATGAGATATAGTCATCCGATCCGGTCGGTTCCGACATATTAGTATTAGACAGCTTTAAAACTGAGAGACTAGTTCGCGTAGAAACAGACGGACGGTCAAAGCTCAATTGACTCAGCTCGTCACCTTCATCAAGAATATATATAGTTTATGGGGTCGAAAATGAATATTTCTATGTGTTGCAAACTTCTGGGCAAAATTATAATACCCTTTGCAAGGGAATATTAAACAAAGAATCGATAAGTACAGGAACCTGTCCACGAACCGTAAACGTCTTTACAAAGGTTTCAAATCCCTGCATCGAACCTTCTTCAGAGGCTTGGAACCTTGCCAAATAGTGCCCAACTCAATTCTGGATACATTTTTAAATAGTAGAAAATAATAGTAGATTCGCTTTCTGAATTGCGTGGTCGGCATAGCAAAATGTAAAAATAAACTGTAATTGCCTAAAAATGTGCGGAGCCCTTCCTCCATACGCTGCAAACCTGTAGCTCCTACCAGCTCTGAGATGTGTGTGATCATACGGACAGAGTTAAACGTTTCTTATAGGAAACTTTACAACATGATAGCTGTTACCAATAGAAATACATTGTACTTTTACACCATGGCTTCGTTTCCAAGTTATTACGTCTCAAAATAAAATGCAGTTTTTTGATTCTGAATAAAAATTTCTCTGACAAAAAGGTTCTGGACACCCTGTGCATGCTAATAAAGCCAGCGTTGTTCTTTTGTAAGTCGATTCATAGTGCAAATATATACTAAACTGAACATGTTTGACAGTAACATGTGGCACGAAAACAGCTGAGCTGCCTAAAAAAGTGTTACCCAAAATAAAGTTGATAAAAAATCAGCCTTTACTAACTGTGTTCGTCTAATTTATGCCAAAAATTTTGACATTTGCGGCCAGTGGACATCGGTTTGGCTTCTTTAGTTCCGAAGAACCAAAACCATCATGGTATCTGCGAATACGTAATGACAGACAAACCATCAAAAAAAGGTTTGAGCTAGAAGAGGAAAGATGTAGTCAGATTCTTCTTCTTCTTTTTCATATTTGGCGCGATATTTCTAGTACAACCGTTTAATGGTCTCGGACACTGCAATTATGGTCCTTCACTAGCCTCTGTCTAGTGCGAACTGGCACCAGTTGGTCACTTATAGTTGGATTATCGCAGGATAAAACACGTAGCTTAATTTCATCTACGACTTTTGACGAATTCTTTCAGATTGGAGACAGGAAATTAAGATGATAAATTAGATGTTTAAAACAAAGTTATAGCTTTAAACACACTAGCTTACTCTGAAAAAATGCAAAGTCCGCTGTCTAGTCATAAGATATGGCGGTTATAATTAATCAATTGTTAACTGTCAAAGGTGCGATTTGCCATTAAGAATTTGTTAAGTTTTTAATAGTCAGAAAATGTTCCGTGTAATTAGTGTACCGATTCGAAACAAGTTTTTCACGCTAAAAATGATTGTAGGCTGGTTGTAAGTATTGTAAGGGGTTTTCCAGGGCTTTTCGGTATTAGCTCCATTTTTTTTTCATGATTTCAAAGCTACAGCGGCTTGGCTCTCCGCAAGCCTAATTGGTTCTAGTGAACAAAAGAGAAATAAAGCAAATTAGCATCCCATCTCCCGCTCAACTGAGCGAGACACAAAAACACGACACTACAACCCCAACGAAAAACATCAAGTAATGTTAACTAAGGGCTTTATAAGTTAAAGTCATCGTTCTTAAAGCAGTAAGAGACTCTTCCGAGTGGCTTACTCAGTAGACTTTATGGTAATCAGCACTGACGACACGAATCGGCTCATGCAATGCCATAGTTAAAAGTACAAAGTTTCCAAGATAAGGGTTTAAATTTTAACGTCAGTCTAATAGGCACATTTAAATCTTTATAAATTGTAATTTCGTTTGCTAAGATTACAAACACCAGAGTTATGCAGAGACTTTCCACATGGACTACTCTTTCTTCTATGCTCAAAATGCATTACCCAGTCCACAAGCCCCTCCCTGCACACAAAAGTTGCAAAAAGAAAATCTTGCTGACTCAGTTTAAGTGTCGCAAAGTGCACTCGAGATTCGTGGAGTTTACCCGCTAAATGTGGTAATTGCCCCGACGACAACGCCAAATGGTTGGCTTGGCCGACACAAAATCGAAAATGTTTCCTTATCAGAACCTTTGGTCACACGTCGTCACATTCCAACCTCTCCTCTCTCTTTCCACAGTTCACAATTGAATAAACATGCTGGGCGCTTTGTTGTTACTCTTCGCTATTGCCCTCTTGGTGTGTGGCTTTCTGTTTTCCAAGACTACCAAGGAGTTTCCCAAATCGTGGTTCGAATGGAAGACCGAGTTTCGCTATCAATACCTGGGCATTGTCGGTCTCGTTCACGATGCACAATACGCGGCCAGAGATCGCGTGGGTAAGTACACACATTAAGTAGAATTACTACCTATTTTGGATGCTCGGCGTATCATGCAATTAATTTTGTCAACATTATCGCTTCAAGCACTCTATAAGCAACCGGATCGGATAGCTGTCATCACGGGCGGTAATCGCGGCATCGGACTGCGCATTGTGGAGAAGCTGCTGGCATGCGACATGACTGTCATTATGGGTGAGTGTGTGCACTGACCAATTGAACTTTGTCGGGTTTAAACTTGCTTTAAACCAGGCCATAAATCCGAAATCTAATTGCCAATTACAAAAGATTTAGACACATCTGAACTGGCACGTGGGCAGCGTAATGGTCAATCCTGCAACAAAGTTGCAAACTATTAGAATTTTAATTTTTTAATGCATAAATGAGATATTGAGATTAGGTATTTATAAAATAACTACAACAAGTGAATTTAATTATTAGGGAAGGGTATAATTAAACAATGACGCATTCTATTGTTATTAAGCAATTTATTTAAGATCTATCCAACTGTAAAGGTTTTTATACCCTTTACTAAAGTTACAAGGAGTATAATGGGTTTTGTGAAAGCAAATGTTTTGATGATCGGAGACGGACAATAGATTTGGGAAGAGCTCAATTTTAAATATTCCTCAATTCCTTCACACTTTTTTATTAGATTCAGATATCAGATTCAAGTTGATGAATCCTAGTAACAAACAAAGATTCACTACTAAATTGCTAGCTGTTCACAAACCAATATAAAAACATGAAAGAAAGTCGGTCAAGCCCGACTATAACATACTCTGTACCAAGAAAATTTGTCTTTTGATCATAACTCGAAAACCGTTCATCCGATCTTCTTCATTCCTTTGGCGGATCGATAAGTTATCCTAATAACTAAATATGTCCAGAAGGAACAAGCCATCTATCTTCAAAACTGTGGGAGATATGACGTTTTTTCTAAATTGCGGGGGCGTGAGGGGGCGTGGCCAAAATTGAAAATAAACTTGATCTGCCTGCAGACATAAGAAGCATATGTCCCATACATGTCAACCCTCTATCTCTTACCATCTCTGAGATCTGACGGACGGACGGACGGACGGACGGACAGACGGACAGACGGTCAGACGGACATGGCTATATCGACTCGGCTGTTGATGCTGATCAAGAATATATATACTTTAAGGGGTCGGAGATGCTTTCTTCTGGATGTTACATACTTTTGCACAAACTTATAATACTCTATGTATCTTTGGTACAGAGTATAAAAAGGGATCTACAGTTTAACTGGCGAGTCCGAACGGCAAAGTTTGAGAAGCTAGCGCCAACAGCTGGTAAAGGTGACCGGGAGTGTAAGTTTTAAAAGAAACACTATGAAACACTAAGAAACACTCGAACCGGTTCGGTTCAAAACCGGTTTGCAGCCCTGTTAAAGACTAATAATGCAAAAGTATAGGCTCCCCCAAAACGTTGCTAAAAATATTCAAAATAGGCACTTAACAAAAAACTACCAATCGCAATTACCAAAAATCCAGACGATCTGAAAAATCTGTTCAGCACAAAGAAAACATTTAGAATCACCACCAAACCTTCAATATAGTGGACTTTGTACCTTAGATGCACAGAGAATATTAAGCTTGTGCGCATTTTACAGAGTGTTACAAACCGGATTCTATGGAATATCAATACATGCCTCTAAAAATAAGGAGAAGATTAAGTCCGGGTTTTCAAACCCTTTGGGCTTTGTTTACGGAATCTTAAATCGCAAAAAAAATATGAAAGCTTCCAGCTAAAGTAGCTATCGAAAATGTAAACCTACTTCCAACCATGATACAACAATAAAGGTAGGGAGCTCGCAGTGTGCCCCCTTAGCAAAGTACTTAAAATGTTTAGGGTTTCGCATACTCTTGAAGCGTGAGGTTCGTCGCTCTAAAGCTCAGTACTGATAAAAAAATGTGCGCCTTACTTTCGTTGTTTTATCATGCTCCCAACCTAGCCTTAAATAAGTGAAATTGTTTTGCCGCAACTTGATTTATGATTTTATTCTTTTCAAAATTGTAAAATGCCTAGCTTCTATATGGTTTTGATATGATAATGCTCCGATTCAGCACTTTAAAAGTTGTATTGTCCGGTCCATAAATGGTAATAGTTTCTGAAGTTCAGGAAAAAGTGATAATAGTAATTCGATGAACCGAACTTTTTTCCAAGCCGATAGGTTCGTATTAGGATATTAACAATTTAGAAGGCTCGGTTCTGGGTCCGGTTTGACGGACCTAAAAACTCCACTCCACAAAAGAAGTTCAGACTTGTTCATAATTTTATATTGACGAAAACTTCGTAGAGATTTAATTTTGAAGGACATTTTTGTGATTTGAAGCCACTGAATAGACGTCATATTTAGATGTAGCACACAACTGTAGCTTCATTTTTTAAAAATACCCTTAAAGATTTATCACAAATTTCATCGGAAAATATTACAAAGTTATTTTTGATATCCGATGCATCTCCTCGGAGAATATTCGAAAACGATATATCATATATTTGGGCAAAAGATCTATATTTCGATATATCGATATTATATCCGGCATCCCTAGTATCAACAGCCGAGTCGGTATAGACATGTCCGTCTGTCTCTCCGTATGAACAAACATATCTAAGCAGAGACCGTAATGATTATGTTCTATTAGAAAAATTACATTATAATAACTAATTTTTGATTTTTATTTTATTACTCATGATTAATAATGATTTATAATATAAAACTCATCAATAATCATTGTAAATATTACTCGGAAGCTGATTACGACTAGTGCCTAATGAATTATGGCAACGTTGATGCATATTCTTAGTAAGTGATTCAAATCGAAGCAACAAAGCCCATTTAAAATGTAGCAATCATAACTTTAACTACGATTTGTAAAAATTTAATTATAATTTTTGGTTTTTTAATTTACTTTACTTTTGCTTAAATGCTTAGATAAACGAAATGCAATCCTATTTCATTATAATACATTTTTTCATACGGGTTGGAATACCCGTTGATGATTTTTGTGCATGATAAGTTTACAAATAATCATTATTTACGGTCCCTGGATCTTAGAGATGGTATAAGATTGGGACACAGTATTTAAATACTTCATTTGTTTTTAGAAAAGACGCCAAATCTCTTACAGTTTTATGGATATATATTTAGATACAGGATTATCTATCGATCTGCCAAAGAATTGGTAAAGTTTGGAAGCCCGGTAGTCAAGTTAACAGCAAAGGAATGTTCTCGGGTTTTGGCTGTTACTGCAGCATTTGAATTCAGTGGTACAGAGTATATTAAAGTTGGGCTTGACCAACTTTCTTACTTGTCTTAAACGTTTTGATATCGCTTCAGCTAAATGGTATGCTAAGCTATTTTTTGTAAACTAAACTAGAGTCCACTTTAAACCGCAACCAAACAGTATGCTACACATTGATTTTCATAAATGGAAGCCAAACTCCAAATAAGTTGAGACTACTTTACCCCATTCCTTAAAAGAATGCTACACATTTGATTTTCTTAAGTTCAGAGTTCTAACATACTAAACAGGAAATGTTTACTTAAGAGATTTTTATTTAAAAAAAAACCATACAAACTGACGGGAAAACTAACATTAAATTCGGACATATCGCCCACAATTCGTCGTGACTTTTCGCCCAGTTTAATGAAAAGCCACTAGTTATAGACTAACTTAAGATGTCAATGGAATTTGACTTTCTGCTGGGTGCAAATCGAAATAGCTCCCTCTTGCTTGTGAAAGAAAATGAAGAAGATGAAGAATGGGTAGACTTTTAAAGAGAATATGCTAGCCAACGGCTGTACCATACTAGACTGGCAGTTGGCTGACATTTTATGTAAGGTCTCTGGTCAACGCTGGCTGATTGTGAAGCAGCCAGTAGTGGGTATGCCATGAGAGAATATGGGGTCAATCGACTCAACTCTAGGTCGCTTTCTATTGTGCCAAAATTAAAAGCACAATCCAAGAGATTGAGTAGGAAATCGCTTGGCTTGATGGCTCGTACGCCTGTCATTTCATGTACATACATCATGTTTCTGGCATAGTTGAGCCGATCTGCCGATCGAATGGTTAGCCCTAACTGGCTGCCATGTGGTTAATAGAGAAGGGCCAGGCCGATGGTTTTCTTAAACTTCCTGGCGGAGACTGTATGTTCAAGCTTCCAGGGTGATGATGTCCCTTAGCTGACTGCCGGGTGGTTAACTCTATTTGAATGAGCCTCAAGGATCAGTGTACCAAACCGGTCAACAGCACAGAGAAACCAAAGAAAAATCACAAGTTTTATATCATAACTGTGCGTATAATGTCATTTTAATTTAAATACGGAGTAAAGTGGGCTTTGTGTCCGGACATTCTGGGTTATATATCAAAGTAATGATCGAAATTTTTCATATGGGCCTTATGACCGTGGACTTTTTGTCATGACACCTATACAGAGGGTAAATTTTGACTTCCCATTTCTGTGCTTCAGGATATGTTTTAACAATCCGCGCAACATGTGGCCGGGAAATGTCATGTTGAAAAAATTAAGTTGAAGTGCTTTGGCTAGTACTGTGTCCGTTTTTGCTTCAATGCCTGGCTTAAATACATCAGTTGAGTTCGGTTGAGTTGGACTATAATGGTTTCACAATGGGTTAGCTCAGGAATTTGAGCCGAACCGGATCGAACCCGGAATTCTAACATATTTTTCACTGCGAACCGAAACTTAAAACGAACCAAATGTGAACAAATAACTGAATCTCAACCCCTTCCATCCCCAAGACTTGGGTTCGGTTCAACAAAAATGGTACATTAAGCAAGTAGAAGCGCTGTAGTTGAATGTTCCGACTTTATAAAACGCTGTACCTTTGATTTTGTGAGGCTTTTCATGCGTTTTCTAGCTCTCACATACAGAGATGCACGCTTGCTGTAGCAGACTATCCCAGTCGGACTTTACAGAATGTGGTTCCCAAGAGAATGCTATTTGAAATACTTCTTATCAGCCTCAGGATCCAAATATTTTAATAGCAAATTTCTCAACATTTAGATATTTTCTGTGCCTGCTCTTTAATTACTTAAACTAAAAATAATTTTCTTTATTTCATAGGCGTTCGTGATCCTCGCAGTGCTGAGGCCGCTGTTGGCGCCATTGTCGATCTCAGTCAAACCAAAGGCAAGCTGATCTGTGAACAACTGGATGTGGGTGATCTGAGATCGGTTCAGGCCTTTGCCCAAAACATTAAGCAGAAATTTCCAAAAATTGACTTGCTACTTAACAATGCTGGCATCATGTTTGCTCCCTTTAAGCTGACAGCCGATGGCTACGAATCGCATTTTGCCATCAACTATTTGGGTCACTTTTTGCTGACGCATTTGTTGCTGCCACATTTGAGCAAAGGTGGCAAAGCTGGTAAAAATGCACGCATTGTAAATGTTAGCTCCTGTGTGAATCTCATTGGTCGCATCAATTACAAGGACATCAATGGCATGTGAGTTGAATCAAGTATAAATTTAAATATTTGTTAAAAATGTTCGTTTCCTTAGTAAACGCTACTATCCCGGCACGGCGTACAGTCAGTCAAAGTTGGCCCAAATTTTGTATACGCGTCACCTGCAAACTCTGCTGGATGCACAGAAATCGCATGTGCAGGTCAGTGCTGTGCACCCGGGCATTGTGGATACGGACCTGTTTGAGCATTCGGCCACCACATCGGTGCCATTGTTCAAGAAAATGTTCTTTAAGACACCGGAACGCGGATCACGTACTGTAGTGTTTGCGGCCATCGATCCTTCGATCGAGGGCCAGGGTGGCATTTACTTAAGCAATGGCGGTAAGGGACCCTTCCATGGCGATGCCAAAAAACCGGCCAAATGTGAACAGTTCTTTCAATTCTCCTGCGATTTGCTCAAGATCACACAGTATGGCAATGGCGAATTCTGACCTGGATCACTTTCACTCCCTCGAAATGCTAATCTTTTAAATAACATTCCCTCAAGCAAAACAAAACACAAGATGCGGTGCAAAGTACTTTACACATTTTGTGTGACATTTTTTTGTAAATGGATAATATAGAAATTATATTTATATTTGAAAAAATTGGTTTTAAATGAATTCACGGATTTTACGGGTACTCTCTTGAAGGAGCAGTGTCCTTTATTCTGGGCTGCTGCAACACAACTCAACCACTGAGACATATTACTGTTCCGACCTCCAACAAACGCATCGGTAGATTGGAATAAGCCCTGACGAGCATTTAACCAGAGGTGATAGACGCAGTCAAGGCATTCTCACCGGGTATCTAAAAGGAGGAACAACTAGGGGCATGCGGATATTAAATAAGCCGGAAGGTGGCGGCTGGTGTACTTAATAGAAGAGCTACAATCAACGAAAACTTCCACAAGTGGCGTTGGTGGAACCGCAGCCTGAACTAGAATAGGCTGTGGTGGTTAGCCATCCAACATTTTGGGGAAATATGTAGGATCTACGGGAGATGCGTACCGAAAAAGATTCTCGTCCACAGATACATCCAGATTCTATTAAACGAGTAGCCACACTCCTACTTTGATTACTTCTACATGTTTGTTCCACATGTTTGCTAAAATGCCAATTTTATGGGTTCACCTTACTATTGCTTAAGCTCTCTTTAAAGTTATGTTAAAGTATTATTTCTTAGCTTTAAAAAAAAGACTTTACCAAATGTTTCTGGGTGATTTTAAGCGTTGATTTACCAATTAGAATAAAAATGCTTAGAACCATTTAATTGTCTTTTGCCAAAAAGTAGGCTATAAAAATTCACCTAAGTTATCTAGTGATTTGTATTAAATCCTTCTGAAAATCTTCCACAACATCCATTGCATATCTGTGGGCGGTACAAAATATGGTCATATTTATTCCTTCATTATTTTGTCGAAGGTGCATGCCATACAAACAAGTTGCATCCAAATGAAATGCACCTGCATCCTTGACATTTTAATATCGATCATTTTTTCTATTGTTACGAGTATCGTTACGATTTTTGTCCCAGTTAATCACAGTTGAAGCGGTAAACAAATTGCAAATCGACATATCCAAAATATCCAGTAACCGCATATGCAGTCACTAAGGATTGTATGGACACCAGACGCCAAATAAACGCTATAAAGCTTTGGTAAGGGGATAAGGGTATATATCGGGGGATAATGTTTCCCCAAACAGAGTTGGACGATGGAAGCAAGCGACACTGTTGTGCAGAGAAAAATACATGTTCTGCTTCAATATTCTCAGTCTTTGATGTGCGCAGAACAGTGTGAATATATGTTGTAAGCAATATTTATAAGCTCTGGAATCAGGATAACCCATATACTTTAAAAAAATTTATTTCAGGAGGTAAACAAATATGTTAATTTACCTAGAAAACTAAATATTCGTCTATAATATCGAACAAATTCCGAAATTTTATGAAAAACTTTTTGAAATGCATCGAAATGCCAATACTGTATGTAGTAAAAACACTTTTTGCCTGAGAGTTCTTAATTAAATCCATTTGATATCCACACAGAGAAAAAAGAATATTTAAAACGAGAGCGTAAGCTAAAAGCGACCCTGCCCGACTTCGAAATCCCAGTTATTTAGGGCAATTAGTGTTCAATAACCTCATGAGGCTCAGATAGGTATGCAACGTTTTTTTAACTCTGCCATTTATTATCCGATCTTTATGAAAATTTGTGAGATGGTATATATTGGCCACATACACTACACTGCATCTGCAGTTTGAGCTCAATATCTAAAACAAGAAAGAAAGTCGGTCAAGCCCGACTATAATATACTCTGTACCAACGAAATTATACACTCAGTATAAATTTTGATGCTGCAGTAGCAGCAGAAAGCAGCAGCGAACAGTCTTTTGATCATAACTCGACAACCGTTCATCCGATCTTCGCCATTCCTTTGGCAAATCGATAAGTTATCCTGATTACTCAATATGTTCAAAAGGAACGAACGAACCATCTATCTTTAAAACTGTGGGAGATATGACGTTTATTCTAGTTTGCGGGGGCGTGGCCAAAATTGAAAATTAACTTGATCTGCCTGCAGACATAAGAAGCATATGTCCCATACATGTGAAACCTCTAACTCTTACCATCTCTGAGATCTGTGCGTTCATAAGGACAGACAGACGGACACAACGGACCTGACTCGGCTGTTGATGCTGATCAAGAATATATATACTTTATAGGGTCGGAGATGCTTCCTTCTGGCTGTTACATACTTTTGCACAAACTTAATATACTCTATGTAATTGTAATATCCATTTTTGGATTTTAAAATATCCAATTAATATTAAATGGATCTTAAATTTTCATCCAAAGGAGCTGAAAATCACCCAAAGGATATGAAAAATCGATATTTTAATATCAAAAAAATTATCATTCTTTTACAGCTCTCATAAGAACATTATAAATTATATTTTTGGCTCCTTAAACTATGTTCAATAAGTTCAATCTTGTAAGAACATAACGTCAAAAATATATAGATAGAGCATTGGTCAACATTCGCTGCATGACACAAATCCCTAGTGCATTAATTGGCAGCTTATCAGACATTGGTAAATTACCTAATTATACCTTAACCCGCTCAGAACATTTTCACCTTACAACTAAAAATAAAAAACCGTTTCCAAAATTTTTAATTAACTTGTCTTAATCTGATTGCCATCAGCACCCAGAAAATGCAATTATAAGTGCTGCAACATCAAAATGCACTCTCAGCTGTTGCTGGTTGTTTAACCAAAGGCGGCAGCTTGAAAGGCTGTTTTGTTGTTATATGTCAAATTTACAACAACCAAAACAATTTAATTTGTGAGCCTTCTCGCAAAAACAATGAGCGATTAACATTCAACAGTTTTTTGGTTAGATTTTGTGGAATTTTAATCGACTTCAGAGTATGGGAGTATGTAGAGATGGATGTTACTCAGGTAGGTAGGTGGATCAGCGGCAACAACTACGGCATCGACTTTGAGTCAAAGCTGTCACTTAAGTCAACTGAACTTCAAAGCAAATGCATAACCCAAAAGTCTATCTCTACTTAGAGATAAATTGAAATGTGTGAAGCTGACGATGTGTGCTTTACTGCCCTGACCGAGGGTATGATGATTTTGCGGAGAGGGGTGTTCTAGGCCACGATTTTGTCTTGACTTTCTTCGGAGTTTTGGTAAATTAACAATGAATGGTTGTTAATATTAAGATCAGTTTGAGGAGTGAATTCAAATTCATTTAAATTTAGCTTGCTTGCTTTTAGAATTATTCATCAAAGAGTTAGAACCAGTTAGGAATTACAGTTAGGAATAATGAATGCCTGTTATATTTGGTCTAGATTCCTATGATTATAATAAAAACAGAAAGGGTATATAAACAGCGGCACACCAAAGCCAACATTAGTAATTTAATTTTGTTTGGGCTGTGTCATCAATCAAAATCAGAGTGGACGGCTGACGATCCCGTTTCCCAGGCTGTCCAAGCAAACACATCTGGTTGAGAAAAAAGATTTTACGCTTGCATGTTTGGTGCACATTAAGAGCGATTGTGGAGTTGATTGGATTTGTTAAGGGACTTTAGTTAGGTCATAAATTGAATAACAAATACATTTGCTTGTCTGTCCCTTCAAATATTTTAATTACGTTTCAATATAAATGTTGTTTATGAGGATACGTTAGCTGCCCACTGTGCCAAAGGCAAGAAAGGTGTAGAGGTTAGGCCTTGAGACTAAAAGTCAATAAGTCTATCGAAGGTGAATGTAAACCTTGATAGGGATGGAATGCCCATTCACATGAAATGTCGTCGAAGCGTTACAGAGTCGGTGGTAACTCCTAACGCCAACGATTGGAAGATTCGTCTAAGGCATCGAACTAGACCAGAAAATCTTCTAGCTAGTTTAAGCTAACTTCTAAAAGAAGCGTCCGTTTTAGCCAACATCGTCGTCATCGAAATGGACTTTTCGGGATGAGTTAAGTTACTTAAAAGGCCTGTTTTAAGTCCTGTTTTGAAACGCTTTATTTGGCACCTTTTAACTTACCTTTATATTATCGCACAGTATTACTCCTTAGCTTTAAAATAAACTATCCCCAATAATTCGACGATTTCTTTAAGCAAAGATATAACATTTTGAATCCATTTATTTAAAATTATTAAATTGTCTACTTCCCAAAAATATACTATGGAAAATCCCCATAATAAGCAAGACGCAAAAACCAGAACTTTGTGCTCGCATTAAGTACAAACGATGTCAATAGTACGGTAAGTACTTAAATCCTTGATTCAAGTTCAAAATTCTTATTTCAAGAACGAATATTTTAATCCCAAAATATTTGGTTTTAGTCTGTTTCGGGATATTTTAAGTAGATTTCGAAATATTTTAAGTTTTAGTCTTAAGTCAAGCCCGAGTATCTCGCAAAATAAGTACAATACATTCTTTCTTAACGTCCAGTAAATTCCAATACCAACCCAAAAACATTCTCGAAAGAAAACCAGAGTAATTCGTACAAGTATTAAATGTACTTGGTTTGAGCTCATAACATTCTAATGCTGCTCCCAATTTGATCAAAAACGAGGTCCCTGAGTTGTACCCAAGATTTCTGGAAATATCCAATGGCCAAGAACTAACCCAAGACCAAGGTAGAATTACTGTAGGTCAGAAATTTCAAATGTGTTAGAGCCGGTTGGGAATTTTGAGAACAGACTCGAATTTAAAAGACACTATTTTGGAGGAAGGCTATTTTGTACTCAATCTAACGTATTTCGAGCTCGCTTTTCTTTTTTGTTCTCATTTTAATAATATTAACAGTCGTTTTTTGTATCTAGAATGTTTCGTACTCGGAAGCGGTTTAAATCAGGGCAGCAAGCCGGTTGAAGTTGAGCCCGAACCTGTTCCGAATCGAAATTTCGCTTCGGTTCTAATAAAATGATAGACATCGGAAATTTGGTCTTCTACCTGGCGGCTTCATCTGTTATATGGTTGATTTAGTGCGACTGAATATCGAAGAAGAATTAGGTAGTCAGTTCAAGAGCAGAGACCTCCCTCGAAAAACGCAAATTGCACTATACAAGTCGCTCATCATCCCAGTCCTACAATACGGCGCAGAAGCATGGACATTAACAGCAGCGGATGCGTCGGCAATTGGCGTGTTTGAGAGAAAAGTTCTTTGGAGGATTTAAGGACCTGTAAAAGGTGGCGTCGACATTTCGGATCCGAAAGAATCGTGAGCTGTAAGAGCTTTATGAGGACACTGATCTTGTCGAGCGCATAAAGCACCAGCGGCTGCGTTGGATAGGACATGTTATTCGTATGGATGACCAAGCTCCAGGAAAACAGGTGTACAAACGGAGTGCGAAAGATTTATAGAAGCCGCCCAGAGTGGGACGAGCGAAGCCGAAATGGGGGGACCCAATTGACGAAAGTTATCTCGAAGCTGGGTGTGACCAACTGGTGGCAGCTCGAAGCGGATAGCAGAAGCCTTGACTGTAAGTCGGTTGTGATGACTACATCAGGCCAAATAAGAAGAAGAAGAATCCTTAAATGGGCAGGAACGTGAACCAAAACATTTCAATTAACGTTTAGAATTACTTATAAAATCTCCACCCATAGCCTCTGTTTTTTAAGCTCCTGTACTCCAAATTATTTGAAATAGTTCCCAAAAGCAAGGTTAGAATTGGAATTTGACTTAACAATCAATTTTATATTAAACTAGATGGCCCGGCGAACTTCGAACCGCCTAACAATAAATAACTGTAGTGAGTTAACTTAATAAAATAAGTACAAAATTTATTAGATTCAATAGTTTAAAAAGATAATTGCTTTTATGGAGCACTTTGGTTAATACTTTCATTGAAGAACCTTGTGATATACAACACTATTAGATTTGTTATCAGGGGCAAAAATAAATTAAGCAGAGGGTTTGCCGACACGTGAACATGCCACGTACAGTTGACCATGAGAAAAACATGCATTTTCCAAATTCAGACCACAAACATTTAAGGACTGGCCTTGTGATTTGTTAATTGCCATGGCGAATGCAAGTCGAATCGGAAATTGAATTCATTTAAACCCAAAGGGCACATCGGTTGGGATCATCGGAATCCTCGGAATGAGAACTTCGTCACCTTTAAATTTTCCTTTGATAATCGCCGCGTGAATCACATTGGCCATTAATTTTCTTATCACCAGGCGTTTAAAAATTGTGTTGCATATTTGGTGGCATCGTAATTGTTTGTTGCACAGTTTAAGTCATCCACTTCTTTATTTTTAGCCGCTAAAATTGCTCGCTCACTCAACCATTCGATATTTTTGTGAATTGACTCGCGTTGTTGCGAATCCTAATTGCATTACGGCTTTGTTGGGACAGATTAGATCTTCTGGGTCGCAGCGTTTTGACCAACAAATCAAATAAAACAAACACAACAAACAAAACAAATAAAACAAACAATTCGAGTGGCAGTCACAGACTGCTATTTACCGGTGTTTGGACCATTTACTTAAATACTTTTTATGAGCGATTCTGTTAGGCGGAGCCGCTACAAATCAAACAAATCAAAAATCATGAAAATCCTTCCAGCCGTTTTTGAGTTATAAGTGGTGTAACTAACCCCACATGGTTTTATATACATATGCCCATGCCCATATTCGACGGACCCATGTTTCTTTTAAAAAAATCAAAGAAAAAAATTAAAATTTGGCGGTTGGCAATCTTAATCATTTAATTTGTTCCAAGTAGATTTGTTTACATCAATTTTTGAATATGATATCTCTCAAATGGCCGCCTCTGGCGTTGATGGCGTATTGTGCCCTTTTTGCAGCATTTTCCATCGTTTTCGCCAACATTTCGGCCGGAATAGCGGCTGTTTCTTCACGAATGTTGTCCTTGAGCTCTTCTACGGTCCTTGGCTTGTTAACGTAAACCTTTGACTTCAAATATCCCCACAAGAAGAAGTGCGAACGCGGTGGCCAGTCCAAATCACCACTTTTCGACATCAAACGGCCCGGAAACAATTTCTTCAGAAAATCGATTGTTATGCGACTTGTGTGCGGTGGAGCGCCGTCTTGTTGAAACCAGAACTGCCTCATACGCTTTCGACGAATAATTGGCATCACAAAATTGGTCATCATGTCGCGATAACGCTCCTGGTTGATGGTAACAGCATGGCCATTTTCATTTTGGAAGAAAAACGGCCCAATGACCGTTTTCGCACTAACGCCGCACCAAACTGTGACTTTTTCGTCATGAAGAGGCACTTCTTGAATCTCCTGAGGATTTTCAGTGGCGTAAATACGGCAATTTTGCTTATTTACGGTCCCATTCAATGTGAAATTTTAATTTTTTAAAAGCACGTTGAGTTTTCACAATTGACTTGTTCTGTTGAATGTAAATTTCAACTATTTCAGAGCGCTCGCGTGGCGTGTATTGTTCCATGGTAAAAATCTGCTTAGACTGACGCTTCAAACGCGGTATGTCATTAAGCGACCTGACATCTCTGTCAAAAGTTATGGCGTTGCCAGATGGGTCCGTCGAATATGGACAACCCTGTACATAGAAGAAGAGATATTCTGTTCTACTGATTGACTCTGACCCAAAAATGCGATGTTAAGAACATATAGAACACAAAAACTATTAATAATGAATAAAGTATGAACTGAACCAGGGTTCGAATAAACTCAAATCTAGACACAGACAAAAATGAAATGGCATCGTCAGCCAATCTTCAATATACTGGATTACTTCCTAGAGTTATCTATAAATTTTAACAACAATTATTTCATATTATTAAGTAATGCAAATTAAATATCAATCTATTGACCTCTCCCATAAACACAAGCTGAAAAATAAATTTTGTTTAAAAACTCTTTCTTCCCTATTTTTTATTTTTTTTTAAAATTGTTTCTAAGATAAACAAAAATAGTTCGTACAAAAACGTAAGTTCTGTTTCTGTTCATGTAAGCAAAACTATAAGTGTACAAAACGTTTGGATTGGAAAAGAATGACCCATTCTGTAATATTTGTTGTTGTGCGTCGAATGATTTTGTTTACAAGGCACACTTCACAATGCAATATCCGGTTTTCTCGTTCATTTTCTTGAGGTTGTTGTTGCTTTAGAGCTATTTTCTTCATTTGTCTTGATGACCGCGCGAGCATTCGGTGCTCTTGAGCACCTCTGGTATGAATTAAAGGCCTGCAAGAGTAAGTAAAATTTACTATTTCAGTAGTAGTTATTTTAGGGGTCTTCCGAGTTTCACACTCTCAAAGTTTAGTTAGTAAGGTTGGGTCCTCAAGACACCTACACTTCAATTATTTTTAAGAAATCTTTATCCTATTCAATGTGTTGCCAAATGCAAGAGAAACTTGACAAAAAATGGCCTTAAAATAGAATTCTATATTATTTGATATTTTGTAGAATAGAAACACTATTGCAAGTTGCGTCTAATTGGTTAAGAGAACTTTTAGAAAAAGTTTTCTTTTTAAACAAAGTTTACAAAAGCAAAACCTTGTTGTTACCATTCTATTTTCAAATCTAAAAACTAATAATAACTAGCAATAAAATGACAACTCTAAACTAAGCAGCTTCCAAGGATCCGGTTAAACGGTAAGAACGAACTGCTACATTTGAGACAATTTGCCAGCTAACTGTAAACTTAACCCCGGCTTAACCCCCCAGCTGAACCTCGCTTAACCAACTTATTTGATATGCAGAAAGCAATCTGCTCAAATAGACGCTCCCACACTCCAACTCTAACCATTAATTGTTCAGAGTGTGTCTTAAGATCTTATTGCTCATCTGCTTGACCATCTCGCTCCCCCCGCCCCTTAATGTGATTTTTATTTAAATTTTCGGTTGCACTCGCCACTTGCGGCACATTCTTAGCAACAATTTGCTGCTCCAATTAAATCGGCAACCAGTCTTCTGCTCTCTGGTCCAAGCGAAGAGTCGTCTTACATTAATCATGCGGTGATTTATGGCGCCCACGTCCACATGCGCTCACGTTTCCACAGCTTCAGGCAAGCGGCGCGTGTGGGCAGCCACCACCACCACCCCCTCTCTCCAGCCAGATGCATTGTTATGTTAGAAGCGTGTGGAAATTAAATGATGTAGCAAGAGACAACAACAAATTGTTGCTGTGGGCGTTGGAAAAGCTTCCTCTCAGCTGAAGTTCCGTTTGCCAGGTGTCAAAAAGAAACAAGCAAGCAAACCACAAATGCACATTGGTGCCAGAGTGGATGTATTTATTATTAAACTTCAGCGGCAGCCAGCTGATGTGGACGCTGTCGCTGCCGGCGCCTTAAGTTGTCAAGGCACTTGTTGAGTGTTTTAATTGCAGCCACTCCAACTGCATCCGCTTAAGTAGTCGAAGTAGCAGTAGGTATGACCAGAGCCAAATGTGTATGATTTACGCGTGGCCATTAAGACGCTATTCTGTGTCTCAGCCACTGCCTGCCTGTCGCAAAATGTCAGAAGGTTAATTGGATTGTGGCAGCCGGAGCTGGGGCCCAAGAATCTTCTGCGACTGCGGAAAAAGGAATGTGAATGTTGGTTTATTAATTAAATGAAATTGAATTCGCCACTGAATATGCCCATGTAAGTGCAGTCAACGCGTTGAATGAGATAAGGAAATGGAATTGGCCAAAAGGAAGATGTGAATTGGCCAAAAAAAGCAAAGTGGTATGGAAATCTTGATAATGACAGCGAATTCATTGACCAGCTGCAACAGCTACATTCTAGATACTCCCACCAGCTGCTCTCTTTCTCCTGAACTTACTTGATTGCACATACGCCCCATGGTACCAGCATAAACATAAACACCAGATCATACCTATTAGGTTCACAAATCGGCATAATTTATGATATTGAATTGCCCTCATGTATCATAAATCAAACACTTGGCCATATTTAGCTGCCAATTTACATATTCACATCACTTCTCGCCTTACTGTCCCTGTCTACTTCACCCCTGGATATTATTGAAAATGAAAGAAGAAAAACAAAAAACAGACTTGCCGCTGGGCTTGTAAAATTCGCATTATTTTTTGTATTTTATGCTTGTCTTTGATGTGGTTGGCCTGGCCCATTTAACGCTCCATTATCGCAGACAAAGGCCAATAGAAAAAAACAAAAACAAAACTCATAGAAATTTTCTCATCAAACCCATTGAGCTACAAAAATGTAATTAATCGTAAGTATTTACACAATTCCAAGTATCTTTTTATCTGTATATTTTGAAGTTCACTTACGCAGCTGGCGGCGCCTCCGTTTAGAGGAAAGTAAATGTGTGTGTCGAAGGTTGTGAGATCAGAGACATGAAGTTGACACAGCATTGCATTACATTCGGCTGCTGCTGCTGCAGTGGCTACAAATTCAATTACCCTTATAACCAACACTTGTCGATATTTGTTTATTGCATAAACCGAAAACAAACAAATTGCTGACCTTGTCAAAACACTATACAAAAAATTGTATCAAGTAGCAGGAAATTGGGTGACGAGGCGGCTGCATTTCGTAGATAAAAGTGAATGTTTATGATACTTGAAATTTCGATTACGCAGCCACAAAAAAAATACCTGAAAAGCAGAAGAAACTTTAACTGAAACTGTGTTAGAAAGTCAATTGGGCCGACGACAACCGACGGATGTCATAAATATTGAACTGAACGTGTGCAAGTGGTAACACACAGATGGAGAGAGGGCGAGAGGCCCTCCCACTTTTCAGTGATTTACTTTTGGTCTAATTGAATGTAATTAAGTAAGCCACTGCTGATGTAACCACAATTTATTTTCATCCAATTTGGATTGGGGTACTGTTGCTCTGGTAATTGGTAGATTGAGAGTGGTGTGCGATAAGATTGATCACTCAATGGGTAGGGGCAGAGGCCCAAATGGGAGGTGTAAGTGTATGGGAAGTTAAGCCCCGCTTAAGTAATGATTGGATATAATATGTTAGAGCTAAATTCAGACTAAATAAGTGGGCAAGCTTGAATTCAGGCACATTTCAGTACTTCGCATGAAACTCACAAAAAGTTCAGTACGGAAATCATGCCTGAAATGATTAGACAATAAAGAAAGAAGAAACTCATATTTGGGAGTAATGGGCGGTGTCCTATCGGTGTCTTTGATTGCAAGTTCGAGGCCGACAGGACGTCGTGTGACAACCAGAGCTTGGTGTCCCAAGTCAAGGGCCAATGGTCAATCTATGTAGCAGAGACTTATGCACTTAGTCATGCTGATAGGACACCGTTTTAAGAAATATCGTAGAGGCACTTAAGGGCAAATGCTCAAATATCTATATTATTTGTTATGTTTCTGTTAAAAGTTGTGCGAAAGCATTACATGACCTCGAGCCGGCTAAAACTGCAGGTTAACTTAGCATAAAGGTCGTAAAACCAGTCACATATTTAGAAAAATATAAAAAACATTCAAAGCTGTTGGCCGGTGATGTTTGCAGCGGGTAGTGTGTGTGCCTACTGTGAGAGAAGTCGTGGCCATGAAAATCTTTTCTTTAAAAAGCAATAAACAGGTCATCTTCGCCAGCTATTGGCGCCAGTAGTTAAGTAAGTAACTTTGAAAAAGCCTTGCCCTTCCTATTTGATGACTTTTCTTGTAAACAACTTATAAGCACTCAAAACAAGCGATTGAGAGAAGCTCAGCAAAGTTCTTTGTACTGTAAATACATATATTTATTGATTTAATTTGTTGTCAAAGTAAAATATGCAACTCACAGGAGCCACTCGCCTTATTAATTAAAGTAAGAGCAACCGAGAAAGAAGTCTGGGATTGGGAAAAGAAAACTTCCGAGTCTTTAAAATGTAATTTTTTAGCTAGGCTGACAGCCGTTCCTTAACCGAGCCGTTTGGAGCAGTTTGAAATCAGTTAGTAAATTAAATTTATTTACTTCAAACCTACACTCATAAAACATTCGCCCTAAAAACTAGAAGTTCTCCTATGAAATCCGTCCTAAGGCGATTCACCCTAAAATTAAGAAAAATATTTTCTCATTTATGGAAAACTTTCAAAGTTTCAGAAAAAGTTTCGTTTTGAAAATGGCAAATCCTTTTTAGGAAATGAAATATTTTACTTTATAACACAAGGCACCAAAAAACGTTTTTCAGTATATTAATTGGTTGTTGTTAGCCCTAGATGATATCCGTCTGTTTAGCACGATTCTGTTTTCGGAATTGGTCCATCACTTCTAGGTTTATAGTAAAATGAGATTAAAGTTGCTAAAAATATTTTAAAAAAATAGCTAAAAGAATCGTTTTATGGGAACGATTGCTTCAACTCTCTTTGATAGTATCGTAAAATTGTATTAACTCGCATTGATAATATCGTTGTTTGACGAGCTCTCAAATGAGATCGGTGAAAAATACCTCAGCTTATTGAGAGTTGGCCGTCAAAAAACTAATTTGAGAACTGACATTTGTCTGATGTTCCATGGGGGAAACTCCGATGAGATATCAGACAAGTGAAAATACATCTAGAACTTTTAAATAAACTATTCCAAACCACTCTGCGATATTTTTCATACTTGGGACCAAAATTATGAAATTTTCTCCTGCCCAAAATATGCCTTGTAAAATCACTATAGTTGGCTAGCCTTTGGTATTGAATTCCTACGAAAGTTTTTAACCGCATCCATTGCATTTCAATGGTTGGTGCAAAATATTGTCATTTTGAACACGTGTTTTAATATAAAAGTCTTAGATATCTTAAATTATAGTCTACTTTAAAGCTAAGAACTAGTACTTAACCTAACATTTTTTCGACCCAATCTAACCTAACATTTATCCACCCATTTCAGTCTACCCAACTTACTGTTAGGTATTATATATATTGAAATGGATTAACTTATGCTCTACTGTGAGAATATGATCTTATATTTTAATACATATTTGCACTTTGACATTAATATTTTCACCATTAATTTGGCTTAAAAAGTAAGATTCATAAATCTGAAGTGTACAAACTTTAATTTAAGTTTGTAAAGTTAATTTCAACTAACTATTCTATTCGCACTATACTTTTTACACTAGAAAGTGTGGGAAGTCGTTCTTCTGAAAAGATTACAACTTAAATTAATTTTTTTCACTCACCTTGTCTGTGGTTCGAACTCACAGCTCACTTATTTAGTCTCTGCAATTTAAACACAAATGTCAGCATCTCAGTCCATGTGACCATGAAGCCCTCGCGCGGCATTGTCGGATATCACAGTTATAAAGGGAAGTGAAAAGCGACGATGAGCAAATGGATGAAGAACACGTTTTGTGTAGATTTTCTACATTTAACATTTGAAATCAAAAGCGTTTATTTAGAAATCATACATGTTAATCTACATCCTATTCTATATTCTGTAGAATTTCCATCTAAACGTTAATGTAAACAAGAAAGAAAGTCGGTCAAGCCCGACTATAACATACTCTGTACCAAGAAAATTTGTCTTTCGATCATAACTCAAAAACCGCTTATCCGATCTTGTTTATTCCTTTGGCGGATCGATAAGTTATCGTAATAACTAAATATGTCCAGAAGGAATAAGCCATCTATCTTCAAAACTGTGGGAGATATGACGTTTTTACTAAATTGCGGGGGCGGGAGGGGGCGTGGCCAAAATTGAAAATAAACTTGATCTGCCTGCAGACATAAGAAGCATATGTCCCATACACGTCAAGCCTCTATCTCTTACCATCTCTGAGATCTGTGCGTTCTTACGGACAGACAGACGGACGGACGGACGGACGGACGGATGGACGGACAGACGGACATGGCTATATCGACTCGGCTGTTGATGCTGATCAAGAATATATATACTTTATGGGGTCGGAGATGCTTCCTTCTGGGTGTTACATACTTTTGCACAAACTTATAATACTCTATGTACCTTCGGTACAGAGTATAAAAACCTAAAATTTCGAGTATTCAGTATTCAGGTATTCAGATATTCAGATTGCTGTATGAAAAATGTGAAAGTTATTTAAAATTTCTCTAATTTTCTTATATCGTGTATCTTCTGTATGCTCAGTTTACAATTTTTTAATCTACATGTAGTTTTTTCACATGTTTCACATCACATGTTCAGCATGTTGAGCTTTCTGTTTTCCACAATTAGCGACTTAAATTTAACAGGGCAGACTACGTTTCGAATAGAAAATTTGGCTCCTTAAATTGGGCTTGCTATTCCAAAATTCAGTTTATCCAAACAAACCGCGATTATTTCCCTTAAAAATACTATTTTTCTTTAGCCATTTTATCCATTATAAACTACAATGTTGACTCCATTATGCCAATATCAATGCAATGTTCTAATTTTTGCATTTCGAAGGTCTGTCTAACACTCAATCAGCCTAGCGAGACATTCAATCATTTTTCTTGTGCTCTGTATTTTTGTTCGACCTTCTTGCCTCAACTCGAAGTCGAAAACCCTAACTTGTTAGCTACTGTGTGAAAATGTCAGTTAAACAAATACCAAAACAATATAGAGCCTTGTCTCGGCCTGTCAGTTGAGTTAAATCACCAAATGTGCAAAATGTTCTTGATTCTTACTAGAGTAGATCTTTAAGTTGCCAAAAGTGTATAACTCAATGGCTCGAGTGCAGCCACCAGATGATCTCTCAGATTTTGGAGCTTAAGCCTCATTTGAAAGTATCTATCAAAGTCTGATCTTCGACTAGCAATCAAAAACAGTCGGGGACTCCACTTTAAATTGCTGCAACACGCAAAGCGAAGACCAACAAAAATTAAAACGCCAAAGCAGATTAATTATGAAGGAAGCTTAGGAAGCAATCCCCAGGTGAATGCTGGCTGCAGTCTGAACAAGTTGGGGGCAGAGTTTGAAGTGTTTGACATATGATTTTTGCTTGAAGAAAAAAACACAAGTTATTTGCCAGTTGGCAGAATTTTCGTAATGATGAGCGCCTTAAAAAAATATTGCGAAAACCTTTTGGCAGCAGATTTCGGCTTAGTTCTTTCACAACCTGTCCGACCGAAGTGCTCTGAAGACACAACAAAAAGGCTGCCACAGAAATCAATGAGCATAAATAAGATTAGAGCGAATGCCTTGGCGTTTTTAATACTGGGCACTAAATAGCAGTTTAATTGGCACCCCCCAAGAGTGGAAGCCAGCGCATAACAATGGCAGTGAGGTTGGATTGCATTCGCTCGTACATGGTGGAATGGCAGGAGGAGCAAGTGCAGCATTGGCACATCAAATTGTTGGGCATGATGATGTGGCAGAATTCGGCGACGTTATGTAATCAAAGACTTGAGACTATGACTAAAGGAATGTGTGTGGATAGAATATCGTTGATCCATGCAGGCAAGTGAGTAAGTAAGTAAGTAAGCAAGATATGTTGTGTCATTTTACATGCTACATAAATATACTTGTCTAAAACCTAAATAAGAGAAGGAGTTCAACTGCTGCTTGGCAAATCACCACGTTTTGGTGCCTGAGGAGCCTCTTAGTGGGTGTTAAGGAGGAGCCTCTTGGTGTTAAAATATGTAATAGGAAATACTATGCCATCTTATTTGATTTAAAATCATAGAGCATAACATGCTGGAGTCGAAACGAAAAGAAACAGTCCAACAGTCAGCGGATATAAGAAGGTCTGTCTTAAGGGGAGGATTGTACTTCTCTATCAGTGGGTATATGCTAATCTCTTTGTATTGGATATGCAAGAGCTGATATGAACTCCTTTATTCATGGAATCACTTATCGTTGGACACTTCTAAACTTACTTAAGCGTTTCTTGGCCACTTAAATTTTCTAACTATTGAAATACTAATCAGGATTTTAGGTAAAAACATATTTTTAATGGGAAAATATCTGAAATACAAATTTGCTTCCTGAAAAGTAGATTATTTTGAATCCTCATTCCTTTTGATTATTTGATATATTTACATATCTTCGACCTAAGCACATATTTGAGAATATTCCGACCTATTTTGACCTATTTTGGAATATGTCAAATGCTTCTACAAATTCTGAGAGTGTAAATATATGAGTCCAAGTTTCATATAAATATGTCTTGTTTGCAAGGTACAAATCGAAAGTACCAATCATAAAAATCATCATACACTGGCAACTACGGAAAATGCATCATACCGAACAGATCCAAATTATTGCAGCACGTAAGCGCGCAAAATATATCACTTTTAAGTTTAAGTTTTAGGTATTGAGCCTGTAATATGCCTGGTGCAGTTTGAGAAATCGGTAGATATTAGAGATTGCGAATATTAGTGAGAAGAATTGTACTTCAAACCATTTTACCGCCATTGATGAATCGTTCAATACCAAACAAAAAATAATGAGAAAAAATCTGTGTCAAACTTTTGTGTCGATTAAGTGCTAAGACATTCCAGATGTATTGTATGAGCCATATTCTTAGCTGAGGGTATCTTTACAGTTAAATACTTTAAATAACATTAATAACGGTGACATGACATAAAGCCTACGGACATAAAGCCCATATCAAAATTAATCGTAGTCCACTCCGAAAAATCACTCAAATTTGAAATGGGCGATAAGTCCGCCTAGAACTCGGACATAATGTCCAGATTTTTTTCGGACACAAGGCCCATATGGAAATTTGAAATCAGTGTCAAAACGCAGCTAAAAATTGTAATCAAAATACCGAAATATAATTAAAAAGAAGAATTTGCAAACTTACAAGATGGGAAAAGGTGGTTTCTGGAAGACGAGGGACTTCGATTATTGATAGATATGAGAAAGACCAGGATCTTCAAGGGATATCAAGTGGTGGGATCGGCTTTAATGAATCCATTGCCGCCAGCTATTCCAATTGTGCCGTGGCATCAATCAAAATCGACCACTGGCCAACCATTTGATGTCCAAGACCCATAATAACACTAGACAACCGGGACCAGTACATTTCGAGTATATTTCGATTTTCGAGTGCTGAACACAAATCTGTTTCCGCAATCAGGTCTAGGTTTTTATCCCCTGTTCCCATTAAAACTGGGAAAAGGGGGATCTTGACGTTCTGAGAATGTATGTACCAGGGAGAAGGAATCATTTCTGACCCCATAAAGGATGTATATTCTTGATCAGCATGAACGGCCTAGTCGACATAGCCATGTCCGTCTGTCTGTCTGTCTGTCCTTCCGTCCGTCTGTCCGTCCATCTGTCTGTATGATCGCGTCGATCTCAGAGACTATAAGAGAAAGTGCCACAAATCTTAGCATGAAGGTAGGTGTATACCATACGCAAATCAAGTTTGATTCAGTTTTTAAAAACACTAGTAGTGGTTTCTCATCCAACGTGTATGAAAGGAGTCAAAAAAGGCATTTTAAGAAAGCTCAAATTACTATCAATGTAGAGGTAAGGGGAAAACTTCTGAAAACAGGAGCGTCTTCAGCTCTCAAAAATCATCCAGAATCACCATCAACTCGCTGATATACTGGTAAAAGTCAGTGTTACCATGTGTTGTTACCATGTGTAATCAATCTAGAGATTTCTCGGACACTCCCATGGATTTCACAACTTGATCTATAATTAATTCCCATTTGGAAGTGTGGATATGATTTTTAAAAAAAATAGTACTCCGATTTAGCACTATACAACTATTTCTTTTAGGACAATACATTGTGATAGTTTTATATTTATTTGCTTGTTTTTCAGAAGTTTTAAATACAAAAAATTGATTTGGGTCTTGAAGCGTATAAGAATGTTCTATGGAATATGGAGGACGAAATAAAAGGCAGAGGAATTTGGCAGTGTCATTCAGCTGCGAATCGCACAGCAATCGCAAATCGTAAGTCAGTAATAGTTAATCAGATTTATCAGCAGTTAAGCTGACATGGAAAAAAAGAAATACATATTTGGCGTCTTTGAACTTGCCAGTTATGTAATTTATTTGACTCAGAGCGATTTTGTCCAATTTCATTAAAGTCGGATATATATCATGATAAAAAGGCCAGCTAAATGTTCTAAGTAGAGGGGCTATCTATTGGTCAGTTCGTTTAACTAGAAATCTTTAAAGCAAAAGTAAACTTTCTAGAAAACTTTTTTTTAGCAAAATTATACAAAGATCAAGGGTATATAATCATCAAAACGTAATGAACTTTCCTCTTTAAAGGTGGGCACAATCAATCCATCCATGATTACTCTGCTTTCAATACCGTTTGGGGTGGATTTTTTTGTGAGTATATAGAATTTGCAAGGAATCTTATGCAAAACCTAGAGTTTTTGTTCGGAAGAAGTTCCAAGCATGAATCGAAGGTGTAATATTACAATAAGACGTCCCAGAAATCTCAAGAGATTTTCGTATAAACGCTTTCATTTCGAGCTACAAATGCTTGTCTTTATATGTGAAATGTCTCCAAAATGCTGGGCTACTAGATTAGATGACAAAAGTTGAGAGATTTGAAACCAACTGTTCAAGGCCAAGTAGGTTTGATGCATACGGTTTCTTTTCTCTTTTATCTAGTAGCCTGAAGCGTTGCTGTCACTTTACATCTAAAGTTATCCTAGTTAAGTTCAAAATTGAATCGTTTATACGAAAATCTCTAGAGATTTCTGGGACACCCCCGAATGACTAGCAAACTATAGTGTTTTTGCATAGCATATTTTTGGGCAGTAGGCAATTTAACAATTTTGAGCACATGTATTAAAAATTGTATATTTTTGTTCAAAAAAATCGCAGAATTTTTTGGTAAAGTATATTTCAAAACTGGGGGATAATAATGTACGATTACATCGAAGAGTGCAAAGATAATAGGTTAGGTTTCTCAAAAACACTGTCTAGAAACGTTGCAAATAAGCAAGATATGTTACACCATTTCCAAAAACAGGTTCGTACTCAGCACTCGAAAATCATTTAAAATCAGCACCAACCCTCGCTTTTACGCCACAGAAGGGAAAATATTTCGCTTTGCAGAAGCAGCAGGAACGAATAAGAGGATGAAACAGTATGAAATCTCTTCTGCCACTTCCCCGACCTGAGTAAAAGTAGAATTAGGACACCATGTCTACCTCTAAACTCAATCTCCAGGAGAGTTAGAGATTCCAGGTCTATTTAAATTCATTCTGCCACGAGGTAACGAGGATTCTTAGAATCAAAAAGGGATAACAGGAAACACATCAGCCATTACAACCTAACCTAAACACCTCCAACCCTTCAACATACTGAAAAAAATTCTAATTGGTTGCCTTGTGTAATGAATTAGATTAATTATTGGCCATTATTTAAGAACTCCTTCGATTCGCACACCGTTGCACGCCTCCCATTCTCCCAAATAACAACACCCATTCTCTAATTACCCCCTGCACCACTTCACATTCTAAAAATCCCACAAAAATAAAAAAGTACTCGCAATATAGAAACAAATTGCTGGCACATAAGTAAAAACTCTCAACTCACCGGCCCACAAGCAAAATTGAAACCAATTGCAATTCGTTGCCGCATCACGTTGTCTGTGACTACCAAAAAGCCATCAAATTGTAACAATTTTTCACCTGTCGTCTGTCTGGGCCAGCTTGCACATGATTATTATTACATCAGTACAAAAATCATAAATTGTTTAAGACCGCGAATCGTGAGGAGAGCGAGTTAAGGCTTAGTTAAGAGATGCGTTGCAACATCTTCGCCAACTTCCATCACCCACCACCACCACCACAAAAACAACAACTAGGTAAAAAGTCAAGGAAGAAACATTCAACAATGCGTTCCGTTTGATTTATGCCATAAAATGTATCATCAAATCGATTGGAGACTTTCCAAAATGCCCAAAGGAATTCCATTAAAATATAATTACAGTTTGGCAGATTTCGAGTCGTTGCCCAGTTGATGATGGTTGGGGGGGCTTTTGTCACTACATTAAACTATGGCCAAACCTCAAGGTTGGCTCAAAGCTGTTATCGGTGATTTTGGCAATTGCAAATGAAATTAGGACCACAACTAATCGCTGAAGTACGAATATCTGGCAGATACTTTTGACCAAAACGATGCCGCCGTTTGACTTTTAAGGCCAAACAATTAATAATGTGAAACCATTGCTCCAATGATGAGGGCGCTCTCCAGTCGATTTAAATTGATTGGCAAAAAAGAAACAACAATGGTTTTTCTGAACTACAAAAAGCAAGTGTAAAATGTGTGTTTGCCAGTGGATTATGCGGGCAGGGAAATTGAGAATTAATATGGAATATCTGTGGAAGAAGATGGTTTATAGTGTTTTGTTGTAGTTTTGTCAATTCGCTGTCTAATCAGTATCTATGTGATATCTTCTTTGCAGTCCCTAGTACTATTATTTCCCCCCACTCATTGGATCGCCATCTCAACCCCCGCATGAACTACTCTCACGCCTGGCCTAATAATGCCCTGCAGCATATTTCGCTTGGCCAGTCATTGTATTATTAATTGTTATTTGTGTAGATTGTCCAAAGGATGTGCCTTGACATTTGCTACCAAATCACCAAGATGAAGATCGACGATGATTGATCGTTGACTTCGACTCTCCCCCCCCTCCACTCACCCACTCACTCACTCAATCTAAAGCGGAGCGTTCCACTGTCTGCCAGCCATGCAAAAATCGCATTCGTGATAATGACAGCCTCGTCGAATTCAGATGCCAAAGGCAGGCGGTTCATGTGGTCTCTTGCTCCACTAGCGATAGCAATCCAATCCCATCGCCGTCGTCATATATATGCAAATGACACGAATTATGTTTTTATGGTCCGCCAGGCTCCCACAATTTTCGGTTAATGCGCATAACGAGACGTGTTCTTTTGGGGGTAAAAGCTTCACCTGCTCCAGCTCCGACCGACCCACTGACACAATCTTGCGAATAATTCTTGCACAATCATCGGCATTTGGTTGAAAAAAAATGGAAAGTGTTTTTTGTTGGGAACAGTTTGAAGTTGGAGCGGAGCTTGGTAGCCGCCGGTGATAAACACGCATAATAAAAGTTCCATCATTTGTGTGTTTATTTTATGCTTTTTATTATGGTTAATTTTTTTGCAGTTTCTTTTGTAATTGTTTTCTAAAGACCAGCCAAGCAAAATTGAGACGTAAAGTTAAGGCCGGCATGGAAAACTGTGGAACAAATCTAGTATATTTTGTATAGAAAATTGAAAATAAAATAACATATTCATAAACAAATAATTCTTTAATAAATACGCCAGGAAACGTATCATTTAAAGGTTAATTCGAATTACTTGCAATCAAACATACACAAATCTTTTTTAAGTCTTAATACCCAGGCCTCATTTGGGACTTTATAGTCACTACAATCGAAGTGGATTCCAAATAGTATCAACAAATTTGTAAAGTGTTGGTGAAGATATTTGGAAAAATTTGGGAAATGTCATTGAGAATTCAATTTCAATTTCAACAAGAAAGAAAGTCGGTCAAGCCCGACTATAACATACTCTGTACCAAGAAATTTTGTCTTTTGATCATAACTCGAAAACCGTTCATCCGATCTTCTTCATTCCTTTGGCGGATCGATAAGTTATTCTAATAACTAAATATGTCCAGAAGGAACAAGCCATCTATCTTCAAAACTGTGGGAGATATGACGTTTTTTCTAAATTGCGGGGGCGGGAGGGGGCGTGGCAAAAATTGAAAATAAACTTGATCTGCCTGCAGACATAAGAAGCATATGTCCCATACACGTCAAACCTCTATCTCTTACCATCTCTGAGATCTGTGCGTTCATACGGACAGACAGGCGGACAGACGGACAGACGGACATGGCTATATCGACTCGGCTGTTGATGCTGATCAAGAATATATATACTTTATGGGGTCGGAGATGCTTCCTTCTGGATGTTACATACTTTTGCACAAACTTATAATACTCTATGTACCTTCGGTACAGAGTATAAAAATAGAGCAAAGGTTCGTAAGTACGTAAGTATAATTTATCTAAATAAAGGCTTTTAATACGTTTCATTGAAAAAATTAATTTGCTTTTTATCTTACACAATTGTTATTTTGAGATAATTGTTAGAAATTTATCTGGATTTAAATGTACCTTGATATATATAAAATTGTCAATCTAAAATATTCCACGAAGTCAAAATAAACATCTAAATCGCTATAAATAAGAACTGTTACAAATTATTTCAGAGAGACTCAACCCTGTTCTTATAGTTGGACAATAATATTCTTCCAGACTTTCGAAGAAGGAAATAAAATCTCCAGAAGTTCTGTGGCACATTATTCAAATGAAACTGAAGATGTTCCTTTTTTTATCCCTTTTTGTAAATTCAAGACCTTTTATTATTTGTTAATTTATTTATTTATTAATAGTCGACAAACAAAGGCTGTCAACAAATTTGTAAACACGTTATAAAAAGGCTTATTTACTAAGGAGGCATAAAAAAGAAAGCCTAACAAAATTACAAAATAAACTAATAACGACTCCGACTCGGTGGTGGATTTTTATTTGCCGGTCCGGCCAGCTATGCCCCGATTCACAGCCTGTTGTGGTCAGAGTCGATATTAGAGCTAACAAAACCATTTAACAAATATACAGGCCTGTTCACTTTTTCACTTACATTAAATTTTCTCTATTTCGACTTGGCTACCTGTTCTGGTTTAAGAAATTGCATTTTCAGTTCCTTATACCAATGCGTGATTCTACAAAGACTTAAAATAGACTAAGATTGTATAGTTTTTAATACAACCTCGCCTAACAGCCTCAAATGGGACTGAAAAATATGGCCGTTAAGCAAAACGCCGCTAAGTAAATCGAAGTTTTTCATATATTTTAATGAAAATTTAAAATTAATTTAACTAAACGAAAACTTATATTATATGAATTTTGTCCATAGAATAAATTAATATATTTTATTCAGGATATTGTATTTAAATCAAAGATTAACAAGCTTTCTTTATTGTCTGGACATCCTAAAGGTACGAGTACACCATACTTATAATTTAAAGCGGTAGTCGATTCCAACTGCATATATGAAACGAGAAAACTAAGCTAACTTCGTCTGTGCCGCAGTTTTTAAACCCTTGCAAGTGCTCGCTTAAATATTTTCAAACAATACTCTTTTTGCCCATTTTCCGACCGATCGTTCGTATGGGAGCTATATGATATAGTCATCCGATTTGGGCAAAAATTATATAAAAGCATGTGAAACAAACAAATACAAAATTGCAGGTTGCAAAATAGTTTTTATACTCTGTACCGTAGGTTCATAGAGTATTATAAGTTTGTGCAAAAGTATGTAGCATCGAGAAGGAATCATCTCCGACCCTATAAAGTATATATATTCTTAATCAGCATCAACAGCCGAGTCATGTCCGTCATGTCCGTCTGTCCGTCCGTCCGTCCGTCTGTCTGGAGAAGATCGGATGAACGGTTTTCGAGTTATGATCAAAAGACTGTTCGCTGCTACTGCAGCATCAACATTTATGCTGAGCGTATAATTTTCTTGGTACAGAGTATGTTATAGGGTTTGACCGACTTTCTTTCTTGTTCAAACTAAGACTGTTTTCCAGACCTATCTTTTGTATGGCAGCTATACCATATAGTTGTCCGATTTTAAAAAAGCATGGTAGAACTAGAAAAAAACGTAGAAAACATAAGATTACATAGTTTGGAGAAAAAGAAAAAAGTTTTTCTTACTAAACCTAGTTTTCCGACCGATTGTTCCTATGGAAGCTATGAGATATAGTCATCCGATCCGGCATGTTCCGACAGATTAGTAGTGTGCAGTAAAAGGAAGACTCTGTGCCAATTTCAGCTCGATAGCTTTAAAACTAAGAGACTAGTTCGCGTAGAAACAGACAGACAGACGGACGAACAAAGCTCAATCGACTTAGTTCGTCACCCTGATCAAGAATGTATATGGTTTACGGGGTCTATGCGTTGCAAACTTCTGGTCAAAATTATAATACCTTTTGCAAGGGAATACAAATAAGTACAAAACGTTCGTTCTTAAAGTCCAGTAATTTCTAAAACATTCTATAAAGAAAATAAGAGTATTTCAAACAGGTACAAAATGTTCTTGATTTGAGCTCATATAAATGCTTTTCCCCACTTTGTTCTTGAATGAGGTCTCTGTATTGAACCTAAGAAATTTTCAAGGCCCATAACCAAAGAGCAAGTTAGAGCTGCTGTAGTTCAGAAAATTACCATCACTCTATAACAAAAGCGTTAGAACCAGTTGGGAATTTTAAGAACAGAATCGCTTAAAATTGTTTCGTATTTTCTGTTGCGCACTTTGTGGAGCTAGAATTATGTGTCTATTTTGTACTCAATTTAATATGTTTTGTACTGGAACTAAGAACTCGCTTTTCTAGAATTATTCATCTTACTGTGAGTACAAAATGTTCTTGACTCAAAAAGGCTGGTTCTCATTTCAATAATATTACCATTCAAATTTCAAGTATAAAATGTTTCGTACTCAATTTAAGTGCACCCAAGAACGAATCATACTTGAAATTTCAAGTAAAAAACGGCTTAAATTCTATCTCGTTTGGTCTAGAACGCCGGTAGCCAAGAAAATTTGATCAATGGGCTAAGGACTCTAGTTTCACAATTGATGGCCCGTTTCTCTAAAATAGGAATTCCAGTATAGGTAATGATTAGGAAATTCAATAGTTTATATTCAGTTCCGAAACTGACAAATATTTGCTTGGAAATATTCAGAGTTGATTTAATCTGAAAATTCAATTGCTTAAACTTTTATACTTGACAACTAAATAGTGATCCTGCAGCGTATTTACTATTACTCTGACTTTCTCAAAGCAGTTGAGGGTCTTACTTACCTTCGATCGTGTACTTTAATATGTAGATTGCAAAAATCGTGAGAAATATAATACCCTAACTCCCCCGCTTAAAGTCAGACAACTGTGTTGCCTGTGAATCTATTTATTTTTATGACTCTTAAAGATCTGCGCTCCTTCCAGCCCACTGTACCCACAGCAACACAAAGTTCAATTCAATTTAAATTACAAACGAAATGTTTTGTGGCCCATGTCATGCTCATTCCATCTCGTCTTCTTTCAATGTCAATGCTCTGGTGCTAAGGATGAGGTCGAACCATAACCTTTTTATGTACACAACATTTAGTGCCCCCATCTCGATCTCGATCGCAATCTCGATTACGGCGGCGTCAAGGCGGAAGTTGGACGATCAAAGTGTTTATCAATATATCAATGACTGACACAATGTACACAAGTATCGTAATAATTATTTTTGGCCTATCAGCATGTGCTATGATTTATTTCTGGCTGTGTGTTTTGTGTGGAATTCAACTGATCATCATAATTGGATGTGGGTAGGCCCGGCTAGAAAAATGCCAATCAAAGCTTGGGTGACCCCCACGCAACACGAGGTGATTGAGGATGTAGCCAAATCGACTTGAAGTTGTTCTTACAAGTGGCGTTGCTCGAGTTCGAGTTGCTACACAAGCGCAGAGCATCGTTTTTGGCAAGCGGATTAGCCACACAGACA
Organism: Lordiphosa fenestrarum; assembly: GCA_035044985.1. Lineage (NCBI taxonomy): Eukaryota > Metazoa > Arthropoda > Insecta > Diptera > Drosophilidae > Lordiphosa > Lordiphosa fenestrarum. The sequence goes on along the minus strand of JAWNNO010003907.1, from coordinate 306,351 downwards.
CTTCCCATGGCCAAGACAATGGACCATTCATTGAACTGCAGTTTTCATTTGGTTAAACAAATTGCCTGGCGAAATTCAATTAGGCAGCCAACAGAAGCGGAAAACACGCACGCGTTCCATGTCGTCGCTAGGTGCAGGCTAAGTCTGAGTCGCAGACCAATCGATTTTGATGGTTAGAGCACCTTCTAATGTGGCCTCCGGTTGTGCAACAGTTTTTGTTTTTTTGTTTGTTCACTAACAAAGGCAAATTTTCATTTGAGTGTGCTTTTTTTTTTTGGTTGAGGCACTAGAGACGTGATCGTGCATAAGCCAACAAATTATGACAAAATGTAGGGGTTTTTTTACGATAAGAAATGGGTGAAACTTATACTTTAAATGTACACACAGAGTTCTAGTATGATCTTACCTCCACACTTAATGTTACTGAAGAAAATCAAACATCTATGAATAAGATTTGTTCAAACAAAAGGTAACTTCTCTGACTCTGTTTCTTTTACGAAGACTGCTTATTGTTATAACAGTTTTTATTCTAACTTCAACTGTGCTCCCATAGCCGCTCCCTACTTTAGCTTAAGATATTCCTAAATTCGTCAAACTCCCCTGGATCTTACAACAGCTCAAGTGGCGAAGTGAGCTTGAGCAACAACAATTTTCTAACGACTTTCAATCTTTTGCTAAGTGTCTTTCCAAATCTGCTGCAACAAAAACAAGTTAATTGTTACTCTCTTCCTAAAAAAGGTTGGGCAATTTCATGTCATTCATCAATACTGATTTTAGTAAAGCAATGACTGACTTTTTACTCTTAAGGCTAGATATTTTAGGATTTTAATAAAAATCAGCTAAGGTCTAATAGTTCAAGTCCTGTTCTTGTAACTCTTGATGTACCTCAAGGTAGCCACATTTGTCATTTGATAGTTAAAACATCTGCAAAGAAAATTCACATCATGAAAATCTTTTAGAATGGCAGGAAAATGGAGTAAGTTGAGTTACAACATTTGTTTGAAGAATTTTCATAATCCCTGCACTAAATAACTTATGTTCACTTCTCTAGCACGCTCCCTGTATAAATACTTTAAGCATAGAATGTTCATGTCTGAAATTGGGATCCCTTCCTTCCTTCCTCAGCTAAAAAAAGGATAGTTGTTCATGATCAACAGGACGATTTTGGTAACCATTTGGAATGGATATTAATTAACATCCTTTTTTGGATAACAAATTATCTATTTAATGTTCCAGTTTCCAAATCATATCCTTAGTTATGTTCCGAAGTCCATCAACATTTGGCCATCGCCTTCTTCGTTTTCTTCTTCGAAATCATAGAAAATGAAAAACTGTCAAAGCAGTCGCCTACTTTTTGTTTTGAATCAAGATATTTAGATAAGTCGAAATCGAATCAAATGATAAACTTTGGAAGCACTGACTGTCGACTGACAAAGCGTTCGTCTACTGTTTGCTTAGACTTCAAATAATTCAGAAAGTCGCAGTCGATCAAATGAAAAACTTTCAAAGCATTGACTGCTGATCTGCTTTCCTGTTTTTTAAATTTCGTGTTTTTGATTTTGCTTTGCTTTCAAAGCAGCAGCTTAAGTAGAAGTCAATGAAAAAAAAAACTACCTAAGTTTTAAAGCAATAGTTTAATTGATCTTAGTTTTCCATGCAAAGAAGCTGAAAATTATAATAAGAAAATGAAAAATGGATATTATAACATAAATAAAAGATATCGAAAATTATACATCGGTCATCCGATCCTCAACATTGCTTCTGCGGATCGATAAATAATAGAGATTACTAAGTATGTCCGGAAGGTACGTTCCTTCTAGCTATAAAATTGTGAAAGATATATTACCATTAGTAATGTATTTAAGTTTAAGTATCAATAATGTAAAATTGTTACCAACAACTATGGTTAAGGATATCATTTTAGCATCTTAATTAAAATGTTGATCAGCTAAACTAAACAGAAAACAATGTGACGACGTGAAATCATCAACACGTTTTTATTTTCGGTTTATAAGACACAAAATTAAATGAAAAATTTAAGAATGTTGACCTTTTTAGAGCTCTAAAGTTCCATAAAAGCGAAGAGAACACACGAAAGCAAAAAGAGAAGGGGTTATACATTTATTTCCCATTACGTTTTGTTGTTCTTGGTTGAAAAAATAGTTTTCGGGATATCGACAATATTGAAAACACCTCAAATCAATGAATAAAAAACAAAGTCTATACGGTGATTTGAACCCATGACCTGGACTTGGCTAACTTAGCACAGCTAAGTGATTATGACAACATTCTTTACCATGGTTAGGCTGCTATTACACGCGAGCTGGTGATAGTCGAGTGTAGACGACAGTGTCTCCAGTCTCAGTCTCCAAAGTTCGAGCTTCAATCCCAAGGTAATTAAAAAAAGGGTTTTAAATGTTAATAGAATCAAGCCACAGTTTAGCAAATGAGAGTGTACCCCTCTTCATTGCCTTCCTTTCCATTCCTCCCATCACACTTCACACATCTTAAAAAAGTGGCTTAGTATTACCTGCACAAATAAGTTTTAAAGAATATGTTTTTTATTGAGTAACATTTGTCACAAATCCATTTATCCAAGTATTGTCCATCGCTAGCCTCTGCTTTTTCCTATCTGGCAAAATTTTTCGGATACCATCTTGAAAGACGAAGCGTCTTTGGATTCGAATGCGAATCTATCCAATTTTCTGATTCTTAATGGAAAGCGTCATAGCATAATGAGTCCATTTTTTACAATACGATGCGAGTCTACCTTTCTGTTTTGCCATTAGAGCAGCTGGCCCGCAAATTGTGATTTCTGGGCGCAGTAATAGACAGTAGACATATTATGAGCCCACAACAACTTTGTTATTTACACTTCAGCGAAACGACACATACTGAAAAAGAAAGCCTAATGGTAAGGCTTCCAAATGAAGTTGGTTGCAACATTGTCCGATTCGACTTAAGACTAAAAATCCTTTATTGTACTACATATTTTTTTTGATTTATCAGAACGGTCATCCTTTGGAATGTTTTTGCCAACTAAATAAACTTTTAGTTCCTTTTGTCTAGGGTATATAATCTATATAATGGCTATAGTCTAGTATTTCAGAATTTTTGATATCAAGTTTTTGACACAAGATTATTTATAAATATTCTTACACACACAGCAAAGTCATTTTCATTATTTAATCGTATGTATTGGTGTTTCAGAACGAGTAAAATCCAACACAAATTGTTAAAGCATGAAGCACTTCCAAGCAAATGGTCAAAAGACTTGGTCCTACGACACTACAAGAAGCTCAAGAAGCTATACAAATCTTGTTTTAGTGGTGCAGCAGTGTTCTTTAGACCGGATTTCAATAAAAAAGACATTACTTTTTTATTAAAGTAAAGATTTAAATTACAAGCAGTTGCGTTCTACGCAATGCAAACTAAGATATAAAAAGTAGATCTAAATCATTCTTAATTCAATGTTAATCAATTTATTCCTATTACTTTTTTTCAACTGTACCGTGAGTCACGACTTCATCCCCATGGTTCGCTCTGGGCCTTACCTGTAACTTTACCGTTGGCTGACAAATTTTTTGGCCAAATTAGTTTTGTTATTTTTTGCGCCAGTTTGACATTTTTCTGGCTGCTGCTTCTGCGATTGGCTTTGTAGTGGGAACCAATTTTATGACCGCTTGGGCTATAAATAAATCAGAAGCCTCACAAAGTCCCATGATTAGCTGGAGATGCCTCTCAAACTGTATGTGCCACCAAATAGTGTACCTGCCACATCAATCATGCCGGCCGCCTTGCCAAGCGTTCAATGCATTTTTGCACTAGAATAGTATGGGGTTTTGTTGTTCAGGTTTAATTGCTGCATACGTTTTAATTATTTCGAAGCCGAAGCAACTAATTTGGCAATTTGCAGTCAATGCTGCCGAGAGACTTGTTCAGCATTGGGGCATATGTAATTACTGTATGAAGTGCACTCATCTGACTGCGTTTTTTATGTCAAAATTTACTGCATCGATGGATGGCATCAAAAGCGGCACAGATCGAGTCCATTCCATCACTCAAAATGTCAAAAGGTGCAGCTCCTCTAAGTGATGCAGCTTTTACTACTCTGATTTTGTCTAGTGTGGGGATGACCTTCAAAAAATGAGTGAGGTATTTACGTGGTGGGTAAAACTCGTAAAATAGTCCATAAAGAAGTAAATCGTCGATTAATGGTGAAGCTACAAATGTCTACATTTATATTTAGTTTAGTTAATTCATAGCTAAACTTTATTTATAACCTTTTAACAAACGACTCTATAAAACTTAAAACTAAGCCAAAATAAACTATAATTAGGCATGTTCCCAGTTCTCAGCTGTGGTGCAAATGCCTGCACTAATTGACGTTTTCTTATATTCATTCTTGAAAAAGAACTCACCCTTTCCCATCAACTGACAACTGTCAACTATCAAACAAAATGTCAAATGCCCCAACTCATACAGCAAATCTCAAGTCAATCGGCTTTTACTCTGATTCTGCCATAAGGCAAACGACCTTCACTGGGCGAAGAATGCAGCTGTCTCAGCAAAAAGCAAAATTTACTTTCGAAAAATGCCAAAAAATGAAAAAAAGAAACCCAAACTTGTTGACTCCCCTTGACTAACAGCACAGCACAGTACCACAGTACGTGTATCTGTGCATCATCGTAAACATCTTCTATGTGGATTGAAGTGCGCCGCAATTTACAGCAAAAATGCCTTAATTGATTCGCCGTTGCAACACAAAAATTATTTTGTAGTTTAATTTAAATTATACGTTTACATTCCACTCGTCAGCGTTCTAGGTTACAAAACAAATATTCAAATCTTTAAGCATTTCAAGGTCCCCCCGCCTCCTCCTGGCCATTGTGGCTTGGGATCTAGGTGGCGGCGCATCATCACCTGAGGAAACATTCAGCCTGAGCCGCTCTCTCAATGTACATAAATTAGCTGAATGCAGGAAATTAAATGATTTTTTAATGTGCTGGAAAAAATATTTAAAAAAAACACAAAAATCAAATGGTTTTTCGAGTTGAGCTCGAGTGCCATTGAAAGAGCCGGAGAATGCGGTAAAGTTGTGTTTAATTGTTTTGCCTACGACTCTACTTTTGCATACTTTTTTTGCAAAACATCATTTTAAATGTGGCTAAGTTCATAATTACAAATGCTATTTCGAGGGTCTTGTGTTTTATTGGGCAAGGTCAGGAAATTACTTGCACAAAATCTTTGTTAAGGAAGTTTAATGGAAAACAATGAAGGTAATCAAATTGTATGGATTATTCAAATTGCTATTTGGGGCACTTAATAGAGGTGAAAGTCAACTCGTGCCCATAAACCAATTTGAACTCGGCTATGTTGTGGTAAACGATGTGAAAGACATCCAGCAAAATGAACAATTTGCACACAAATTTATTTACTGATCGTGATCGCAGATACGCCCACCATGCGAATGAAAATGGTAATAATATTATTTAATTTTTTCAAGTACCATTTGTTCGCCAATTTTGTTTAGATAAATAAATATTACAAAAGAGTTTTTGCTCTAGATATAATTTATTGGGTGGGAATAGGGCTAAAAATTGAATGCTATTGCCATAATATTATTTTGAAGTACCTAGTGAACTCAGCTTAGATAAACAATGTGCAAATTTTTGTGGCCTAATTTTGTTTAATTTATCTTGATAGAGAAGAAGGTATCGTGACGTACCTGAGGTTAGCGTAATCATTACATTTCACGTGGAGTTGTAGAATTGTTTCAGTAAAAACTGTTGGTAGGCGAAGAAAACAGAAGGTTTGGATTCTTTAAGCACTTGAACAATTCAAGAACCTTAAGTTTTTTTGGAACTTAGCCCGCAGGATGGAATTCTTTCCCTTTCATTATGGAGCGCACTAAGCAAAGAACATTTATCCAATCTGCTTCACCATTCAGATTAGGGTTATATTTTATTGATATAACCCGGTCATTAAATTGACTCATTTTATATAATATATTATTCCGATTATATTTATTCCGAACTTTTCGCAACTTCGCTCTACTTTGCCTGAGAAAAAGTAGGTAGCCAACATATAATATGATTTAAGGAGTTCGGCTTTAAAAATCAAGATTCTATCACACTATTCCTGTTTGCTCACTTTTATACAGAATTAAATCCTCACATATGCTCATTTTCGATTGGAAACACTTTCTCCTGTCTGAGCCTATAGGCTATAGAATGAGCAATCTTGAATTTGAGTATGTAAAGCACTTGATTCTAGAACTATCATGCTTGATTTGAGAATGGTTCGTACTTGGATCAAGAAACGCGGGATCAAAAATTCATACTTGGACCAAGAACTTCACTCCTGGATCAAGAATTTTCATTCCTATCGAACTTCTGACATCGATTATTCTTGATCCAAGTATGAAATTCCCTATTTTTTTTTCTGAGTGTAGCCAAGCTACTCCCAATCTCTTGGCTTGTGTGGTTTTAATTTTCGCACAATAGAAAAAGGACCTACAGCTTAACGCCGATTCTTAGGCTAGTTAAAATGACGTCTGTAAATTGGCTTCTCTCAAAACAAATTCGACGAAACAATTATGCTGTCTAATAAAAGGAGATCCATTTCGAAGTTGTTTATTTATATGGATTTTTTGTTTGCAGATGACTACTGTTACGACTGGCTCAATGAAAACGTTGACAAGCAAAAACCGTTTCCAAAATTCAGTGTAAAAGCAGGCGATCACATTTCATAATTCAACATAGTTAATTTTGTTAATTTTTTTTCATTGGATTTTTCCTTGTGAAAATAGTAGTTCTTTTAGTTGTCAGTCAATCTTAAATAGTAAATAAATGTCACCAGGCCCCTTTTGTACTAAAATTAATTAGAAATGAGAAATCACATTGAATTGACTAAAACATATTATAATCTCAATGCCGGAAATTCCAACTTTAGAATTAAGAGCGGTCGTATTTTTGCTAAATGACAGAAATATATTGATGAATACTTTTAGTCAATTCTGTATGTAGTACTTTAATCTTCTAGCAGACAGCGTGGGTGATTGGCGGCATTCCAATCGTATTCAAGTCCAAAGGTCCCAAACTCGAATCCCCCATAGCAAGTAAGAAATTTATAAAAATGTATTTATTTACCAATTTAAAAATCTAATAGAATTCTGCTCTTGGCTTCATTACAAAATTAAATGAGTAGTTACAAAGAAAATGCAATAATCCTTATTGGACTAATGAACTGACAAAAAATTTTAATAAGAAAACTAAGCTATAAGTATTTTTATTTTACACTTTAGATTTCCGAACAGATTTAACTCTAAGTCAATGGTTAAAATATTAAAAGAAAAGTGTATTAAAATATAAGAGCATTATTCTCAGAGTGTAAGACACGTCGCTTTTGCCGGAACATGAAAATGAACGTGCTTCACCCGTAGAGTATAAAAGATATCAGAATGCAAATTTTACAAAGTATAGAACACCACATGGCAACATTTCCTTGAGATCCACAGAGTATTTTAAGTTTTTGCAAATGAATGTAACAGGCAGAAGGAAGCCTCTCCAATCCTATTAGGCGCATATAAAGTGACTTTCGTCTGTCTGGAAGTCGTTCTGTTCGTATAAACGCGCAGATCGCAAAGATGGTAAGAGATAGAGGTACGAGTCAGATAGATAAAGTTTATTTTTAACTTTTGCCACACCCCTACCTTCCTGCAATGTGGAAAAAGATCCTATCTCTTAGAAGGTTCGTTCCTTTCGGGCATATTCAGTAATCAGGATTATTTATCGATCCAAAAGATTGGTAAAGGACAAATAAACGATGGTCAAGCGCTGTAGTAGTTGCGTTGTCTTTAGCTTCAGCTACTGCAGCATTAAAACTCTTACTGAGCATACACTTTCGCTGGTACAGTGAAAATTATATTACACAGTTCGACAAAATCAAACACATTGGCTTCATCGTTAGCAAAGCTAAAGGGGTGTTCGGTTTTGGTAAACGTGGGTCCAAGGACTTAATGGCTCTTACACATGGCTGCTTCTCGTCTCATTTGTTTAAGTGGTGCTTGAGGATTGCTTAAGCTTATGGTTAACACAGTATGCCAAATACCAGGGCTCATTATAATTAGGTCGAAGCAAATTGTTGCGTTAGATATTGCAATCTTTTGATTCCGAGCTTAACAATAAGTAATTTTTGCAATCAAATTGCAGAAACAATAAGACATTAAAAAATTAATGAAAATACCAGCATACAATTACAAGTGTCGCAAAATTATATACGACTTAAAATATACCTTTTTTATATTGGGACTAAGAAATGTGTAAAACTTAATTTGAAATATTATTGTGGGCTTTTACAACAAGGACTGGCATTGAACGGAACACCATAAAAGGCTATGTTTTTAAATCCTCGATTCCAAATTTTATGAAATTATTCACAAATGTTTATTGAATTGGCCTTCAATATCACTTTCATAAGATAATAATCTAGAAAACTGTTTTATAGCTAAAATTGCATGTTTGAGTCACCGAATTTTGTCAATGATGATTTAAATTTAAGTTAAAAAGGATTTCCGAATGCAAAGAGATTATTAACCAACTAGTCGTAGCTTTAGGTTACTTCCAATATTTATAAACGGAAAAATATAGTTATTTACGATATTCAGCAAATGTTCTATGGGCATTTCAATTTTGTAAGGGAGCGTAGCTCTACAAAGGATATTAGAAATACAGATACTTAACCAAATCCAAACCGCTTAAATGGATCTAGACAAAACCCAGTTTTTTTTTTGATTTAACCTTCCGCCCACATTACTCAACTCCAATATCGACTATGAGTCTAAGTATTTGGGAGTGAGTAAATTTGGTACAGATATGCGCTGGGGCTGTATGCTTACTATGCTAAGTAGTCAAAAATTGCTGCCATTTCTTATTCCCTGTAGGGATTAGGAGAATAGGACTGATTAGATTGATAAGTCCTTATATAAATGCTCTTTTAGCCAACAATTTCTGACTACCTTTTTGTACAAGAAGTACAAGAAGCTCATTTTAATTTATATCATAATTCGCAATCAGTGTCTAACACATCACAAAGTTCACATTTAAGATATTACCAAATCCTACAAACTCATGTCAACAACAAAGGGTGCTCATATCTGTATATCTGATAATTTCTGCATATCTAGCTCATTCAATTTGTTGCTGAAGTTGCTGTCACAAACTCCCACGCACTAAAATCAACTAATTTGTGGCAAAAAAAAAAGTAACATGATTTGCAAGGCATCGTAACAGCAGCGAGAACTTCAAATTAACAAAACAAAATCAAAAAAAAAAAAAATTAACGTTTGCCTCAGCAAGTTTGTGTCTTAAGTCTTTTGTTTCTGTCACAAGACTGAAGGCACCGACTGAAGATGCGTATTGCCGCGGCACAGGTTCCGCTCACTTTGCAGTCAGCGTCGCAGCCAGCTGCATGACTAATTCCATTACAAATAAGTGTTTCTGCTATTACATGACAACAACAAAGGCTACACCAGAGCAACAACCACAACAAATGTTTATGGCCAAAGCATTCCCAAGAGCGCATTTACTCCCGCTACTCATTTCGGTCATATGCGCTCATCTTCGCAACACGGAGATGTGTTTGGCGCTTTAATTTAAAGCTAACTAGTTTACTATAACACTAAAAAAACAGTCTCTCAGAGAGCTTGGGGCCTCTTTGCATTATTTTGTAATGTTTTTTTGTGTGTTGCTTTTTGCTACTTATTTTGTGGGACTCGCGCTCCCAAAAACAACACCGAAATTTTGGCGCGCAATTTTGTTTTTTTTTTTTGTGTCCGACGTCGACTGCGGCGGCTGCAGCTCATTTTCTAATATAAATACTGGCCTACGAAATTGTTTCAGTATCACAATCAAGTCAACCATCTTCGAAAGAAGCAATCGCATCTCGCAACCAAATATCGTTTTCGTGTGTGAAACCCCCCCAAATAAGTGACTACACAAAATGAAGGTACAGGATCTTGGGACATACAAAAATGAACTGTCAAGTGTGAAGTGGTGTGATTTTTAATTTTGCGGAGGAACAAAGGAGTTGTGGGCCAGCACTTAAAGGATATGTGAATTTATGTTGAATGTGAAGTGCTTAATAGGAGTCTGCTGAAGACACAAGTTGTAAAGCTTTTGAAGATAAATAGTGAAAAATCTATGAGTTGATTTTCAATATAAAAATATACTGAAATGCTTAAGGAGAAACCTAGCTTGATTAGATTATGATAAAGTTCTTTCAGTGGATTTTACAGTCTTATATATCTAAAATTGTGTTTTTTAAAATGTTGATAGTAAACTTGATACTTTCAAAAGTCAATTTTTAGCTTGTAGAGCTTAGAGTTTTCTATATTCAAAAATAATCACTTAATTTGCAGAAATTATTTTGATATTGTCAGTCAAATGAAAGGCGAGTCCGAATAAACACCATAAAGCAAACTTTATAAATGGTTTTTCGTAAACATTTTTCGACTTTCTTCTTCATATAAGTCCCGACTAGTTTGATTCTGCAATATTGAATCCAAATCTTGGTCTTAACATACAAAATTATTCCAAACAAAAAATATAGAAGCATGTTAAAACATTTCCTAGAAACCTGGTAAAACTTTAAAAAATTTGTTGTTAAAGTCCACATATTTTTTGTTCATTACTAAATAACATTCACATGTTAAAAAGAAGTTAAAGAAGAATATAGAAAATTTGTGATCTGGTCTATGAATATTTCTGATACAATATATATGCTGATATATCGGAAGAGTTTCCCATAAGAGACTTCAGTCAAATCTCAATCTATCTGCAAAGCACACAAATGTATGAGAAGCTGTAAGAAAAGTAGGCCATCTGAGTTCTCATAGGAGTTTATTGAAATACAACTCACAGTTAACTGAGGTATTTTTCACCCATCTCAATTGAGAACACGACAAGAAAAACTACATCTTTAGTAATTTCATAAACTGAACCTTGGGACAATTTAGCTGACCAGTTTTTAAAACGACAGCTTTTCAATATCAATCGATTCAGTTCCGCCTCGAAACATCTAAGGATATGTATTTTCTTTAAAAAAAAAACCAACACACCCGGTCACCTTTACTAGCTAGTTGCGCCAGCTTTGAAGTAAATAGCCAAGAAATTGAGGGGGGCTGAACCTGGCCGTTTTGAGCTGAGCTAAGCAAAATTATCTGGTAAACTAGAGGAGGCAACCATTGAAAACCAAACAGTGTTTCTCACTAAAACTAGTTTTTCCATCGATCGATTGATACAACTTTGAAGAACTGTTTTGAAATAAGTGCCAAATTTAGGTATGATTCATTGAAAACAACTGAAAATTTTACCATACAGAAACAATACAAAAAGATCCATTTGGAATGGATTTTTTTATAGTATCTTTTTTTGGATATTAAAATATTACTTTTCATATGCTTTGCATGATTTTCAGCTCTTTTGAATTTGGATACTACAAACATGGATACTACAAAATATCCAATCCAATCAACCAATGGATATTTTATTATCTCCTTTTTTCCTCTGTGTACCAAGCCTATTTTTTAGACATATCTCTTCGATGACAGCTAAAGTACATAGTCGGTAGTATATGGTTTGAATAATGGTTTGTAATGGTCTTATATTAGCTTTAATTTTTCTTCCACTAATCCAACGTTCGGATCCTTTGCATTGCATGAAAATGTTTCTTATGAGCACATTTATATTCAAGTTTGAACCTGGCTGCATGTTGATTTTAACATTTGAACCAGTTCAAAATTTCTTTGAAACCAGCTTAAAACTTTGAAGTTTCCCACACAACAAATTTCCAATTTATACCTTAAATATTTTCTGAGATATGTTAAATATCTAACATTTATAAGATCAACCTATAGACAAATTTTTCACATCACAGCCTAACTAATATCTACGATGTGCACTTGAACCACTTTTGAACTGGTTCAGACGGCTTGTTAGGAGAAGATTGCATGGTACTATCCTACAGACCAATTCTCTACTTCCTAGCTCAAATAATTTTTGAGATATGCCTCTGTACGTCTTTTGAACTGAACAAGTAAAATAGTTAACTCCACTTAATCAACCCTCAGACCAAATTTTAACTTCATGCCGTAAATATTTTCTGAGTTATGGATCTGCAACAGTTTTGAAGCGAAATCGATCCTGAAACAGTTTAATATCTTATGCTATATTACCAACCTAGAGACCAGATTTCAAGCTCATAGCTTCAACAACTTCTGAGTTCCGGAACCGTTCGTAACCCAATTAAATATACAACTCCATATCACCAACCTAAACAACAAATTTGAGGCTTATGTAAGCTACATAATTTTCAGAACTCACGAAAATATATTTTTTATGTCAAACTTCACATGAATAGAAACTCTTCAAGCATGTTTTGAATAAAAAATAAGGCTGCCTTTACGCAGTTCGACACATGAGACATGATAGTCTAGTAGGTCTATATGTTTGTTGTTTAAAATATGAACTTCTCTTCAATTTTATAGGCGAAACATGATAAAATGCAGGACTACTTGATTTCATGTCTCATGTGTCACATTGTGTAAAGGCAGCCTAAAGTTTGAATAAAGTATTGTGCCGAAATAAATTTGTCTGTCATGTGGAATCAAGCCTTAATGGCTGTGTTTTAGGAATCATACTACCAACCTGCACACCAAATTTCAGGCTCATTACCTCAATAATATGGCTCTGAGCCTCTGTTGATTTAGAACAGGAAAAAAATCAAACTTTATACTTCTTACAGAACACTCCAAGTTTCCGGCTCGTAGCCTAAAAAACTTATATTTTTAGATACCTGTCTGAATCAGAAACTAGAAATAAAGCCAATGACTTCTTCCTGATGGACATACAAATTGTATGAAAATTGTATGAAGATTGGTTGATTCTCTTAGACGCCTAAAAGGAACAGTCAAACCTAAATAAATATAATCGAAATAGAATAAATCACTTTCCGGGATAAAAGATGTTTGTCTGTCCGTCTAGTATTTCACATAAGATACATATATCTGACGTTGCAAGTTGCAATTTTCTATATATTAGTTCCTCCCATCAATCAATTAATCGAACAGCTCATCAAATTAATGAGCCACATAATTAACAAAAATATGTGATAAAATTCAAGTCAAGTTCAGCAAGGCGATCAATCAACCAAAGAGCAGAAAAAATCCCGCATAAATTTAGCAATTTTTTTTGCTTTTTTGCATATTCAACTTCATAATTCACCAAACATTAGGAAATTGCTACTGAAATTGAAACCGTTTTTTTTTGCGAAATATTTTAGAATAAACAACAAAAAAAGATCAACGCTTGGGGCATGTTTTTCTCATTTTTTCACACACCCAACCCAAGTGGTGCCTCGGGTTATTTTGCAATGCATAAATTACCAGAACTGTACACACACACACACTTTTTACTTATTTTCTGTTTAAGTGGCGGAAGAAGAATCCATGCCCAAGTTAGGCAGACACAGCGCGAAACAGAAACTAGATGAACAGCCAGCGATAAACTAGAAGCCAACAAAGGCGACAACAACAGAGTTTTGTACAAAATGTACTACAAAATAGCCATTTTAAAGCCAATGAGGCATGAAAGTCATTGACGGCCCTACCAGCAACAACAAACAAGTTGCATAAATTAAACAAAAAAAAAAGATGCGGAAATGTTGCAAAAGAATTCTCCCACAGGTCCCCTTCACTGCGCCGCAGTGACCCAATTACCAGAGAATTTGCATAAGCTGTAAAAAAAATTGCGTGGTTAATAACTATGGGATTATTTTTATAACAAAATGCACAGAAAATTGTTAAACAAGGCAAATTTTGTTCAAATTACGACTACTATGATTTTAGTGAGAAAGGTTTCTTGTGTCTAGGTGTCGTGGTCCGCCTGGGCGGCTTCTTTGAATATGGGATTTTCGGCCATGTTGGGACGATAGGCCAGCTGATGGATTTTGAAGCCATACAATCTGAAATTAGTAGGCATCATTATTATGGGACACTCCCGACAGCTGGCCAAAAAACTCACCTGGGCACAAACTTCTGCTTGGCACGCTTGGGTCGCACCTCCGGGTTGACCATAAACAACATATGCGGAAATCCGGTACCAAAAAAGGCTCCATCTAAATTCCCATGTCTGGCCGACTTGGGCAAATACACATCATTGCATTTGGGACAAAATAGTCGCACCATTTCCTCGCCCGGTGTATCGCTCAGTCCAATGGGTAACACCGGTTGGCGTTGACAAAAGACACGCGGACAGGTGCCAAAGGTGGCCTTCTGATACTTTTCCAACATCAATTCAATTCCACGATTGGTCAATATAAATCGGGCATGAATCAAGCCGTACAACTTTTCAGCACAGGCTTCCAACTCGGGCTCGGGTGGTGCATCCGAACCAGAGCCTGTATTCAAATCAAGTATGACCTCCAGGGCGCAACGATAGTTGCTCACATTCGAGTCTAGGAAGTTCAAATTAAATTTGTCGTGTATGTAGTCCTCGTCCACCTCGCAGAAGAACTCATTGCCGCGCTGCTTGCAAAACCAATGGATCCAGGCACCCTCCTCCGAGTCGGTCATGGTTAAAAGAAAACTTGAGTTCGGTTTATTAAAAATACAGAAATGAGAATAACAAAGTATACAAAAAGACCTGGCACGATGAGTTTGCAATTTGGATTTGAATTGTCAGGAATGAATTGCTTTCAGACAGCAAATGGAAAGGTGTGTGTGTTGAATTCTTTCTTGAAGAAACTTTTCGAGCAGAGGACGTGCTCAACGTCAAAAGAAATGCAAGTCTTAAAATTCATAGATCATGAATAGAAAAACTAGGGAGTAAAGCTTCATACTTGGATCAAGATATTCCATATTAGATCAAAAACCATCATTCTACGCGTACGATTTGACGTCAAAACCTGTTGATTAAAGTACGAAATTAACCCTCTTTTTCCTGAGTGGAGCGGTACGATTAGGCTTCGTTAGGTAACATGAGTAGAGAAAAAGGACTTTCTACAAAGAACCTGTACCAAAGTCAAAGACGGTTATGCCGACAGGAAGAGTCCATGATTTTTTGGTACCCCTAAGAAACAATGTCCAGAGACTAATTTGAAGAAGGAGAACAAGAAATACAATTTTAGTAACTTCTCGAAAAGGCACCGTCATCACACGATTAGATTCAGATAGCTGAAGCAGGGGAAATCAAATGAATCTAAAGAGGAAATTTTGGCTGGGTGTAAAAATAGAGAACTTCAAACTTAAATCAAGAATGGTCAATGTCAGAAGTTCGATAAGAATGACAATTCTTGGTTCAAAAGTGAATTTTTTTCAACCAAGTATGAATATTTGATGCCGCTTTTCTAGATCCATGTACGCATCATTCTCAAATCAACCAGAATTGTTCTTGAATCAAGTGCTTAGCATACTCAAATTCAAGATTACTCATTCTTGAATCAAGAGCATACAGCATTGTCAAAAACTGAGAATGTTATTAATATTATCAAGAGCTCATCAGATTCAAGAATAAGATCGCTTACTCTTAAATCAAGAGCTTCACAGATTCCAACCAACAACAATTTAAAATCAGTTGTTTTTTCCATTTTGCTTAAATTTATTTCATGGAAAAGTAATTGTTAAATCATGTTGCAAGTTTTAGCCGGCTCGAGGAATACATAGCTCCTCCAAGCAGCATCAGTCGCACAGCCGTCGCTCCATGCCAGCAGTGCCATAGCTGGTTGGGAATTTCAAATCAGCCTGAGCTCAAATATCGATCGCTTTCCCACACATCCCTCTTCCATAAAAATCAAAACGGAGAGAGCGAGTTCAACGCTGTGTTCTCTCAAATGTGCTTGCTCTGCTCTCTGTTCCTTTACCTCAGTACCCTTGCCTAAATACTGAGAACAAATTAAGCTTGAACGAATTCAAGAGCGAAATTCTTAAAAATTCTAGAACGAATAAATATATTTTTAAGAGCGGTCGCTAGGTTAAGTTCAGTTTTCCCTCCACAGCTTCAACAAACTCTTTCCATTACTATTTGCTCACATTTATTTCAATTTTGTATATATTTTAGTGCTTTACATCGATCGCTCTGCTCGTGTGCCTGGCTGCCTGGACCCATGCCGAACCACCACTGCCTCAGAGCCAATATCTGCCGCCCAATCAGTCACCACAGGCGCCATCCAATAATTATTTGCCACCCACACAGAGTTACCAGTCGCCTTCGAGCAACTATCTGCCCCCTCAGCGTAGTGCTCAGCCCCAGAGTCAGTATGGAGCACCCGCGTTGACCGGTGCCATCTTCAAGGGACAAAATGGCAATGGAGGCGGGGGCGGCTATGGTGCACAAAATGACGAAGAGCAATACGGCCCGGCCAAGTATGAGTTCAAGTACGATGTCCAGGACTACGAGTCGGGCAATGATTTCGGACACATGGAGTCCCGGGATGGTGATCTGGCCGTTGGTCGCTACTATGTGCTGTTGCCCGATGGCCGCAAACAGATTGTGGAATACGAGGCGGATCAGAATGGCTACCGTCCCACTATTCGGTATGAGCAGACCAATGCCAATGGCAACGGAAATGGACGTAACGGCGGCGGCTATGACAGCAATGCGCAACAGGGCAAATTTAACGGCTACCAGTAGGACGGAGGGAGAGAAGTACCTTCTAGTGTTTCCAATTTAAGTCGACCCATAACTCAGCTCTGCTGAACTTGGATGGAGTATTAAAGCAAGCATCAGGTTCAGGAGCACTTGTTTCACTCACACTTCCACTCTTCCTCGCTTCCTTGCTCGCTCTCTCCTTCTACTTCCTACTGTTTAGAGGAACGTTTGCCGAATTTGCCATAGCCAGGAGCGTTCTTATTCCAATTGTTCCCCCTTTAACTATGTTCCATGTCTCACTTTATTTTGTGTAAGTCTACGCACACACACACACACACAAACACAACAAACACACACACACACCATAAATACGCATTCCATTCCATTTCATACCATATACATAAGCATTGTATTTAATTTTTATAAATGAGAAAATGGAACAGCAATTAAGGAAAAATCCAACATATGAGATTCTTTTTGTGTATATTTAATAATATTAAATGAATAAAGAAGCATTTTTGTATAAAACAAAGTCAAAAAAGAAAAGTCATTGTGTTATTAATGGAAATGGAGAAAACTAATAAATAGAAGCTAAATCAGGAGTTTTGAAATATATGTATATATTTAAAAAGGAATTGTGGAATAGAGGTCAGAAATATCTGCCATTTTTTTGTACTTAATATTTTCTCTTTACATACTCCTATATCATGATGGAAATATCAGTAAAAATTCTGAAAATGTTTTAAGTTTTAGATAAAACATTTGAAACCATTTTTGGATGAAAAAACCCCCTCTAGAAGCAGGGACTAATACCGAAACAGGAACCCTAAACCAACATAGACAGTCTGAAATCACTTACCGGATCAGATACTTCAGTTTGTGTGAGAACCGAAAACCTTTATTATTAGAATCAAACCGGAACGGGGGTTTCCCAGAAATCTGTAGAAATTTTGAGATGTAGAGGTGACCCAGATATCTGTACACAGAAAAAAAAGATATGATCTGGTACTCAATGTTTTATTTTTTCATATCACTATAAAGCCGATATGATAAAGATGAATATGACCTGTTCTTTATATCAATTTGATGAATTTTCAGATCAATAGTATATTAATGAAACATAATAATGATATTAATTTATAGAAAATGTAATATTCAACATCAGAATGATATTTTTTAGCTTTGATTTGACATTTTTTAGCATCAAAATTATATGTCAAAATGTCAAATTAACCAGCCCAGATTGAATTGATATTGACATTTTTTTTTTCTCTGTGTAGAAATTTTGAGATGTAGAGATTTCTGGGACACCCCCATGTAAACGCAATTTATGCAAAACTGATGCCAAGTTTAGTCTATTTATACAATTTCTTAAAACAAAGGAAGATAAATTGTTTGAGTGCAGTGCTTCAAATTTCACAAAAGTGAAAAAAACCTGTGAAATGATCTAGCGTGGCACTTTCTCATACTTGGTTTTCCTGGGGGACCGTCAAAATCTGAAAATATTACAGAAAAACTGTTTAGTGCCCATTCTGCTCACTAAAATTATAATAAACCATCTTATTTTGCCAAATATTGTTAGTTTTAATATTGATGATCAATCATGGTACTTAAAGATTTAATGCCAACAGCGTAAAGTATGCCATGTTTCTTATAACCTGTATAACCCTTTGTTATCCAAACTTAATGAACATTTTAAAGATCATAGATTTTGCTCCATTTCACCATTTCTTTAAATTTAAATAGAAACTTACATTTATTTTTATTGTTGAATCCAAATTTTGAAACAAATTTGCTCTGCTTACAAACATTACTGGTCTTTATTCAAAATTGAGCTGCTCTAACACAGAAGGATCGGTGATGCCTTTTTCATAGTTTCATTTCTACAACCAACAAATAATCCGCGATATTCGGGATTAAGTCAATCCGAAACGATGTCAGAAGTCGGCAAATTTTTGATTTTCTCGTTCCAAGTAGGAACAAGATTGACCTGATATCAGATTTATCAAGCCCGAAACTCTTGCCTTGATCTGGACTTTATACTACATGGAATTGATTTTAGCTTGTTAACCGAACTCGACTTGGTCCCTTAGTAGGATCTAATCAAAAAGGCTAGATATTGACTTAAGCTCAAAAGTCGTACTAGATTTGATCTTGAAATCGGTTTGGTGCAAGTTCGCCTGAGAGTAAATTTTACACTGAATATGAAAAAGGATTGCTTTAAAAAGTGACAGAGATTGACTTACGCTAGAATTTCAAACTCGATTTGATCGGCAAAGTGGTGTTAGTTTGTCCGAGATTAAATTGAATTCGATTTTCGAACAGTATTAAATTATATATTAACGCGATTGACTTTATTTCTTTATTTTAAGTTTAAGTCACCCCAAAATGAGCTTCCAATAAGAGCCTCTTTCAGGGTTTGATGTGAAGTTTCAGGGCCATCTCCATGTGTGGATGAACAAGGTTAAAATAATGTATCTTACAGGAAAATAGTGTCCTGATCTTGCAGTCTAATATTGAGGCAGCCATATGTTAGCAAATTTGGATACTCTTTTAAACGTGGTTACATTAATTTTTCACCGATCCGCAGTTTTCATCATTACGTATACAAGAAATAATTTCGAATAATGAAAAAGTATTTTTGATTTGCCAAGAATTGGAAAAAATTTTGCAAGCACAAAAATAGTTACAAAGTAATTAGTTATGTTAACTTCGAATTAATTGACTTTAATATTGTATGTAACCTAACCTAACCCCCCCTTTCATACTCATAAAATTAACACTCATAGTTTTGTTAAACCTAAGCTAATTTAGTGGACAATAAATAAAAAAAGAATTTAAAAAAAGTTTTGAAATTTTAGGTATTTATTGACAAAATATTAAGGCTATCAAGGACTGTTTTCAAGGAAATTAAGCCCTTATATAATAGCCTACATTTAAGGCCACAAATTTTCTTAAAACACAGACTCGACTCAAGGCCATATATTACCTGAAGTCCACAAAAATAAATTTAGTCAATGGATGTCCTAAATTCTAGTCCAAAAATCCTTAGCCGTTAGTTTAGGCAACGGCATTGCTGTGACTATTGAAAGGCATCATAGAAGCAAAAATCGATGCATACCCATTTAGCCTCATAATATTGGTGAGAGAGATTTTCATGCTCTCAGTTTCTTTCGTACTTACTTCAATCTCGAGTCAGGATTATTTGATCTTCAAGTACGGATTCGAGATTGACACTAGCCTTTTTGGATTGACACAGGCTTTTCAAGATTGTTTCAAGCCTTTCGAGCTTGTATCAAGCTCGATCTAGTACGACTCAAACTTAAATAGCAAGGTGGAGATCAAATCAATCTTTTTGATCATAACAATGATTTTATCTCCCAATTTTTTTTTCCTGTGTTCGACTTTAGTATACACTCTTTTCTCTACGAGTTTTGGAAATAATAATTGTGGAAGAAATGCTGAGAAACAATCCAGTTTAGTAAAGCAAAAGTGGAATACAACAATAAATATATTTGAAAGAAAACAACAATTTGAAGTTATTTTGGAACACGAATTATGTTCTACTTCAAAACTCTCTCGAGTTGTCCTTGATTGTTATATCTATAGACCGGATCCTGTAGCTCGCCCACAGTTGCATATTTAAGCTGAGCCGTAAAATCATCCTGCTTATCCTCCACATTCTGTGCAGTGCGATAAGTCACTCTCTGAAGTTTATTCTCCGGTGAGACAATATAATAGCGACCCTCCTGTATGTTCGCCTGAGCATCAGTTGATGCCGAAGGTGAATCTTCTTCATCGGGATACACTATGCTAAAACCACCATCGCTTGGGGTTGATGGTGCTCCGTATTGATTTGCTGGGCGAGGCACTGTCTGGAAGCCACCATCGCTATCACTTACAGATGGTGTCCCATATATATTTTCCGGGCGAGACACTGCCTGAAAGACCTCTCCCTGATTGAGTTTAGGCAAACTTTGATCCTCATCCTGATCATTGTGGGGGACATCAAATTGTGGTGGTAAATATTTGGCTGGAGTTGTTTTCACTTGCTGTACATGTTGTCGGGTGATCTCCACACTGGCACTCGATGATCTTGAGGGCAGATTAAAGGGTATCTGTGGATGCCAACCGGATGGAGCGTAGGGTGCCTCACGCTCCGGCTCAGCTCGAACCACCGCCAGACCCAATAACAGAGTAAGAATCTGAAATGTAAATTATTTTCGAGGATTTTCCTTTTCGTTTGGATCTACATGTTTACTTACCTTAACTAGCATTTCGAGCAATGGGACAACTGCAACTGCAATACATAAGTTTTGACTAACGCATTTTATATCAAAACTTTGAAGTATTCATTAATGCCAGGCACGCATGTGGCTGGTCTGACACACATCTGCTCCATCTCTGGGGCCACCTAGTCACGTATCCAATTGAAGCCAACCGAAAAAAAAACATATAAAAAGATTCGCTTGCAAATGACCTTTACGAGGGATGAGCACATATTTGGCAAAGTTACAACAAACTGATTACAGTGTCTGATGGGTCGGGTCTTATGTTAAAACTAACGCTTATAATGTTAATGCTAAAAGATACTTAGGTGTTATTGATTTGTTTGTTTCGGTAAATCAAGTTCAAAGTCGTGCAATGACTCAAGCCAGGGAAGCCTCAAAGAGGCGTACCAGAAACCTCTGTAGCCTGTCCCACGGTAATCAGTAAAACAAGTAAGACAGTCGGTAAGGTCCGACTGTTTTATATCCTGTAGTGTGCAAAATTTTGTACATAATTCAAATCTTTTAAGTGTGGCGCCATGAACACTGTGGGAAGTGCTACCCATTTCCGCCAGTGCTCAGCGAAAGAGTAAGTAAGGTTACGAGTCCGCTGCGCTCATGACTATTGTTCCCAAATTTGGTGGATCTTTCTCAGCTATGCAAGCAGGTTCTAACCCGAACCGAAACAAACCGATACCGAACCGCTTATTCCAGCTGATAAACCGAACAGCAAACTGAACAGGCGGAATTTCGAAATTGCTGAACCAAACCGAAAGCCACAAAACTGTTTGGTTCAGTTCAGTTCACTGACCCCGCACATTTCCTGCGGTTTCCCACCGAGCTTTATATATACCTATCATCAGACTGCATTGTTTTCGTGGAAATTGCTTATTAATTTTAGTGAGTTATTCTCATCAAAATCCATATCCTCTAAGAAACGATGTTCTTAATAATCTGTGGTGTTTCTTGGCCTCAACCCAACTTTAGACAGCACTTTTTGTACTCTTAACTAAGAAAATCAAAATGAATACTGCACTGTTTTCGCTGTAAGAGCTTCCTGGTTAGCGCCTGAAAATCTGACATCAGATATTTCTGACAATTTTACAAGTGTTTAAGAAACTCAAATGATTTCTGCGAATTCAATTTGAAAAGTGTGCAAAAAGTCACACAATTCACTTTCGAGAGGATTTTGCAGAAGGAGGAAAAGGCCTCCATAACATTTATTATGAATTATATCGTATAATAAAGAGGTTCACACTAAACCGAACCAAAAGTTCGTTCTAAAAACCATACAAATGAACTGAACCGCAGGTACAAAAACTATGTGAACTACTGAACCGAACTGGTCTTTATTTCAATGCGGCTTGCATCTTCGATCTTTTTTCAAGTTTGCCTAGAACTTGTTAATAGTTTTTCTTAAGCTAAAAATTAGTTTAATAATAATTGGTTCTGCCTCTGGCTTTGCTATCGACAAGTGAAAATACTGGCTACAGGAAAAAGGTTCCCAAAGAAATAAGGCCCCAAATTCGGGGTGTTATTTTACAATGAAATAGTACCCCAACCGAAAATATAAAACAAGGTGCCATTGCAATGAAATAGTCCCCAAATTTGGGGTGTAGAAATTAGGGTAGAAATACCTTAAAACAAATTTGTATATATTTTTTAGTTGGTATTTTTAGTAAAATAGTTTAATTAGATTATAGATAGTTATAACTTAGCCCCGGATTGTATGCTTTTCTTAATTTCTGCTATGAAGAAGCTAAACTTTTACATTTGTATTAAATTTTGGATGGAACAAACACAACATATTAGAAATACTATTAACCAGTGCAATTTTTATGCAAAAATATGTTTAAAAATATGTTAAATATGTCAAAAGCATACAAATTTAGAAGTTTTTGCTTCATCGAGATTAATATATATTCTTTGCATGAATGCAGGATAAGTATTTAGACAGTATTGCATTTAATATTAACTCCTCCATTTATTTTGGAAATGTTTAATTCGAAAACTTAATTGAAGTATGAATTATATTTATTAATTTCAATGTTATTTATTATTTTGTTTACAATAGGTTTCCATGATCTATTCAAGGTTATCTACAGTTAATCGATGGCACTTATCTGAAAGTATCATCTTGAAGGCCGAAAAACTTCTTCGCGATTTTTTTGAATCAAATTTTTGCCTGTAGCGCGATACAATTTTTATTTAAATAAAAAATATTGTAATTACCTTGTCAAAATATTGAATATAGATGACTAGGAACTGGTTAAAGCCACCTTTAAGAATATTTCTCAATATAAATTAAATAAGGCCTCAAAAATAGGTTCTTATTCTTATAAGGGTCTTATTTCATTATGAATTTCGGGTTCCATTTGGCAAGAATATTTTTTTAAATCCATAAATATCTATTTAATGTTAAATGGATCTTTAATGTAACGGAGCTGAAAATCATCCAAAGTTTTAGATATTTTAATATGCAAAAAAAGGTTTGTATAAACTATCCATTCCCATTTGTATCTGATTTAATTTTTTCCTCAGTAATTACGAATTTAAAATTAAAGCAACAAATGGATTGGAAGTAGCAGCACACGCCCGCCGCGCTGGTTGAGCTTGTTGTAAGCTTTGTATTGTTTAATAAAAGTTCATTATTTTATCAGTAGGTGGCATGCCTGATGTTTCGCTAGGCGAATTGTGTGCAAATTAGTTACGAAAAATGTCCAATATTTAAGTAGACAATGAAAAATGTTTATGTGATTTAAACATGGTTTTAATAGTAAGAATAAAAAACAAATTTAACGGCTGGTCACATTCAATGGGGCCACTAATTAATTGCTAAATCTGGCTATTTGGAAATTCGAACTTGACAAATTGATTTTCAATAATTGCTCATAGCTAAAAATCAGGATTTTATTAAATTAAATTTAGCTTCATCGATATTGCGGAATAATGAATAACGAATTCATCACAACCACACAAAAATTAATTTAGCAATAATATGGCTGGGTGTGGCTGCTGTGCAAGAGGTCGTCGGTGTTCGATCCCACCTCGGGATATCTAATTAAAAAGTTTTTTCTTTAAAAACTATACACACCCAGTCACCTTCACCAGCTGTTGGTGCCAGCTGTGAAGTGAAGTGAAGAAAATATGCAGTTCGGATTCTGCGTAAAACTGTAGGTTCCTTTTTCTTGTTCAATAGATTGAAAGAAGCTTGGCTTAGCTCTTTGGGGGCTGTACAATAAATTATTTACATAAGGTTGAATAAAGACATTTTACTGAAATTTATGTCTAATAAGCGAACTTTATGAATAAATGACCTGTCTGTCCTTTTCAGTTATTTAGTGCTCCGTTAGGATCGAGCTTGGACAGTAATAATAAGATGCTCTTATACCTTAAAAATCAATCTTTTTAAGTTTTCGTTAGGTCTTAGTGGCAAACACAAAAACTTTCTAAAGTTTTGACCCTAAGCTATTTTGGTTTAGCTCCTTCAACAATTTTTTTCCAAGTTTTAACTGCTTTTGACTCGCACACTCAACACTGGTTTAATGCACAACACCAGGCAGTAATTTCTCTCATTAAGCTTCGGGTATCGCAGTTTTTCAGTAAGTATCTCTACCTTTAAAATCAAAAACCTTAAATAACAGAGTTCATCATAGAGAAGCCGAACATTTTTAAAGTCATATCGAAAAGTAAAACTCTTTCCTTGGTTCTAATATTCTAATTTTTATATTTTTTTATAACTATAACAATTAGATTCTGAGAAAAAAGGAATAACGAAATAAAGGACGTTACTATTTAAATTCAAATAAACAGAGCGACCGCGCTGCCTAAACAAGATTATTGAACAGCACTTTAAAAATTTCAAGGTATTAAATTGGTTCCTTCCTCTGGTCACACTCAGCTGTACAATACTGGTAAATAGGGTGTTGGAAAATAGCCGTGTTGGAAAACGAAGCACTCGCGACCACAAGAAACATAAAACATGGCCCAAAAACTGAGTATTTATTAACTTAAAACCAAAGGGTTTAATTAAAACAAATGTTTAACCAACGTTCGAAACGCATACGCCCGGAGAGCACTGCAAATTGCACAAATTAGAGCAGCCCCAGCGAAAGAAGAATCATAAACAAAACAGCGTGAGTGTAGCAGAACTCAGGAGCGGATTGAGGGAATTTTGCTAGCCGTATTAATTAACTTTAGTTTGTGATTTCCAGGCATGTGGACCACCTCCTGTCTATTATGTGTCATTGGTTGAGTTCTCTAAACTGCAGAAACCAAACAGAAATATGCGGCTTCTTGCCTGGCTGCTGCTCTGGGCCGTGATGGCCAGCGGCATCACCTGTCAGAGTCCACTGGAAGTTCCTCTCAACATAACTACTAGCAAAACCAATAAAGTGCCTACGGATGAAGTGGACGATGCCTCCTTTATGCCGCTGCAGCAGAGCATGTACTATGTCCAGTATAATCAACAGAATGTGATGCAACTGCGTCACCAAATGGAAAACAAACTGAGAAGCATACGCAATGTGGAGATGCGAGTGGCCAAAATACAGGTAGCTACTTTGATATATCCCACTGGCATATGCTAATGCAACTTTACTTCCCCAGGAAATCTTTGATTCTATACACTTTTCGAGCGTTAATGCAGCAGCTAGCGGAGGAGCCGCCCGCCACAGTACTAACGAGAGCTTCTCCCTACTGCAGCAGGACTTGCAATTATTTAGCAGACGTCTGGGCAAGAAATTACAAAAAGCCTCACATTTGGTATTGGATCTGCGCGATCTATTTCGCTCGAATCTGTCCAAGGTGCTGCAATATAGCTACGACGATCGAGACGATGAAGAGCAGGAAGAGGATACAGATTTTGACTTTGAAATGGAAGATCTGCATGCTGCCGCTTCCTCGCCGGCCACTGATCTGTATTTGAATACTCAAATAGAGAATTGTCTGTCAGACTACGAGGATGCCCCACACTATAACAAGCAGCAAATCCAAATTCTCAACTATCTCAAAGCGGATGATATTCGTGCCACTTTCCTCAATGAAAACAATGCCCGATCGTTAGCTGTCAATGGATATATCAGCGAGCAGCTCAAGCAAATGAAGCGTAGACTGACCGAACCGGATGCATTGGACAAGCCCAGCTCGGGCACTAACTTCAAACATTTATATTTCTTGTCCAATTCAGATGGAGCAGCCGGTAGTCTGCATTTTCGTCAACTGTATGTGTCGGCAATCAAACAGAAATTTGTGCTACTGCTCTTGGATGTGGGCTCGGCTTTGAATGCGGAGCTATTTGAGCTCAGCAAGGGACTGCTACACGAATTGCTGCAACTGCTGGAGGATGGCGATAAGATTGCTTTGGTAACCATATCCAATGAAGCGGATTTTATGTTTTTGGATGCATTTCCCGCAGAGGCCGCCCATGGCATTTACAGAGCAACTCGTGGACACAAGGAGGTGATTCTTAACTATGTCAACAACCTGAGTTTGGCCCGCGCCATGACAAATCACAGTCTGGGATTTGAGTATGCCTTTGAAATGCTTCAGAGACTGGAGAAATCTCAACTGATAAATACGGCCGAACAGCCAGTGGAGTTTATTTATGTGACGCGTGGTCTGCTGACCAACCTCTCTGATGCGCTGTCAGTGCTTCGAGTATTGGCCCAAGGGCAGGCGCAACTGCAGGCTCCCGTCGTCATCAATACCTGTGCTGTGGTGCTGGATGAGAAGAGGATTATGTATGAGAAGCAATTCCTGAATGATGTGGCCAGTCAGAATTATACCAAATATGAGATTGATGTAAGCAAATGGTGGCCCAAGGGTCAAGAGGTGGCTGGACGCTTTTTTGTGCTAAGCAAACAGCAAGCAGACCTAATGATACCCAGAATAAGCTCAAAGATCTTTGGGCAACTGTTCAGGGAACGCTATTTGACGGACACGCTGGAAGTGCATTCTCCTGTGGTGGAGGCAGAGAGTGGGGGTGAGTCTGAAAATTGTGTAATAATGCGTACAAATAATCCTATTTTCCCCTTCATTAGATGTTTTGGTATCCATTACCCATGCGGTGCCGCCTTATGGTGTTGTGGGCGTCAATTTGTACCTGGCTGATCTTTTGGAGGACTTGCTAAACTATGCTAGTGCTGCTCCTGTCACCAGTAAGCTGGCTAGTAGCTATGCCTTTCTCCTGGATCGCACCACAGGCAATACACTGGCTCATCCGGCCTTTCCACGTCCTCTCATCCAGCGTGAGTCTTCTTACCCCGTGGATATAGCCTATCTGGAGAATGCCACCAACTTTGCCACTCACATACGCGAACGTCTACTCCATGAGGAGTCGGGTCAGGCCACAGCACAGATCTATGTGGGCAGGCAGCTGCTGCAGCGCACCTATCACTGGCGATCTGTGCTGGGCATATATGTGCTATGCTTGGTTAGCAGTGGCAATAGTTCCTCTAACCAAAGATTTAGCCCTAAGGAAGAGACGGGTTATTATGGAGAAAGCCTGGATTTGTTGTATCATCGGTTGGATCTTAACCAGGCAGGAGGAGGAAGCGTCTGTCGATATTTTAGGCAAATGGCCACATTGGGTAGGTTTTAAAGGGACAACACAAGAAATCCTCATTTAAATATTGTTAAATCTTTTCAGATGCCCCCACACTGTTTCTTAGTGCCGCAGCCTTTGATTCCCCTTTCGGATTTCTACATAACAATCGCCCGCGCACTCAACTTCATCAGGTGGAGTCCATAATGGCCTATCTCAGGCATTCCAGTGTACTGCTGGCCAATCCCGGCCTGCGTCCTCGCATACGCCATGAGGTGAGTGTGCTGTATCAGGCCATGCTTCAGTTGAGGCGCCGCCATCAGGATGCCCGCGGTTCCCTGCGCTCACACATCATACGTCGCTATATAGCCAGTGTGAGTGGCGTACTGCAGGTGTATCCAGGTTGCCTATTAAGCAGCAGCTATGATCCCACTCGTCGGCCTTGGTTTCGTCAGGCCATGTCCCAGCCGGGTCGAATTGTGAGTACTGCGCCATATTTGGATGCTGGTGGAGCGGGCTATATCATTACCCTGGCTCATACAATATACGAGGGCAAGGCTCATGCCCTGCACTCGGCCCAACAGGATCGGCCAGTGGGCGTGGTGGCCTTGGATGTACCCTATGCCTTCTACTATCGTCTCATCTTGGATAGCGTGCCCATCTGCCAATTGCCTCACATGAAGTGTTTAATCTTCGAGCATGAAGGTTACCTGATGGCTCATCCCAGCATGTTGCAGCCGGTGACGCCTTTGAGGAATCAGCGACGTCCCCATGAACATTTAACCCACAAGGAATCGTACCTGGCCAATGATGTGCTCAATCATGGTCAACTGGTGAGGAAGTTGGGCTGTGCCAGCTATCAGAATCGCACGCTCCAGCGTTACTATGCCTTCAATACCTCGCTGGTGCAGATACTGACCAATGTGGTCCATGGCGAGAGAACCAAGTATGCCATTGCCCTGATACGTGGCAGCAATCTGTTTGCGGCCGTCCTGAACTCCAGTTGCGATGGTGGAGCCTTTTGCCCCTGTAGCACCATTGACCGGGAATGCCTGAATTGCAAACGCATGGATCAAACCGATTGCGAATGTCCCTGCGAGTGCCCCATGGACACTGAGTCCTCCTCCTCGTGGGATGGCTTTGCCAACTATACCCAACAGTTTCCCTATTGCGCACCGCCAGGGGAACATTTTATAGCCTTGCCACCAACAACGCAGTTACTTAGCTCTCTGCCCATCTGTTTCGGGCCCGCGGAATTGTGCGAATCGTTCAGCAGTCAACGGGAATGCCTGGGCATCATGGGTTGTGAGTGGTGTCAACAGGATGTAGAGGGCCAAGGCTTCACCAGCCCGTTCTGTGCCTCGCAAGCCAGTTGCTTTAATGGCGTTCTAGCCTCTTTAACGCCCTATGGTGAGCTGGACGAATTGGAACTACTAGCAGCGCACAATCCCCAAAGGGAACAGCATGCCTACTCGGCATTTGGCCCACTTGGCGGTGCCATAGTAGTCCTGGCCATGGTAATTGGCTTTGCTATCTATTGCTATCGACATAACCTGGACACTCAGGCCCAGGAGCATTTTTATGTGGACTCGGTGCAAGAAGAGAATTATGGTCTGCCCCTGTCTCGCTTCAATTTCGATGATTGCCAGGCTCACGATGAGCCTCCGCTGGGTGGTGCCGGTGGATATGATCACAAAGCGGCCCAGCGGCAACTGATGCATGCGGCCGACATCTCACCATATCATGTGTCGAGCGGTAGTAGCTATCGACGTCCACCGAACGGTGAGTCAGATCATGGCTACAGCACCATGACTCCACACGAGGACAGCTCCGATCAGCAGTGCTTTACCCTGGCTGAACCACTGTTGCTGGCCCATGACAAAAGGCATAGTAAATCGGATACCATGTCCATTTCCACCTCGATATCAAGTCCAACGAATCGGCAACAATCGTCCACACAGCCCAATTCGCATCCCTACCTAAGCAATCAGCCCACGACCAAAACGGAGCGTTATAGGCAGTCACAACAGGCCACGCCTTCGCCTTGTCGAGGTGGTAATGGAGTCTACGGCCAGACCACGCTGCCCTCCTCACTGTGTGCGGTGGACGGTTTGGATGACTCAACAAGGCCGCAGTATATATTGGCTCCAGTCACAGTGCACCGACATATGGAGACCGCCGAATCGTAGTCCAGTTTTTTTAGTGCGTAAGGAATATGTCCGCTTAATTGCCAATTATGTTTATGATTCAGTTATTAAGGTAATTTAGTTTGTCCTCTCCAAACGAAAGTGGGACAGTTCAACTGTCTAACCAAATGTGGAATGTCCGGAGAGAATGCAAAACCGGGAAAATGAACTAACGAAAAGTATTTCGAAGTCTGATAGAGTTGCTCTAGGTCTTTTAGGTTTCCGTTTTGTCTAAACCAAAGCTTAAGCAGAAAAATCTGGTAGATCCAGACAAAAACCAATAAATCTGCTTCTTTGACCAATAATTTCCTAAAAAGGATACATTTGAAAACAAGGTCTTAGCACTTTAGGGCTTGCCTACTCAAGTAGGGTGCTTGTACTTTGTACCCAGCTCTTTTCAAAAACTTCCCTTCAATCAGATTTCCCCCAATTTGTACTAGAAGTTTATGGTGATGTGACCTTTAACTAAAAGTAACATTCATATTTGGAACCAATTCTCTGAGATGGCTTACAAATAATCGAATAGCTGAAGTGCGAACCTAACCAAACGATTCGAATTAGTTCAAATAATCGCTTAGTTGGACAAGCAAGTGAACAGCTGAACAACCACTGAGCAATTTGAGTAAGTCCACTTGCTTCTGACATGTTTTTAATTGACAAAGGAACAGCGTTTATCCAACACTAAAGCCTACTCGCCGCTTCTCGTTTCATAAACTTAGCCGTCCTATTTAAATTCTATCGCATTTGTACTGTTTTATTCCCTTTTCAAATACTTCGTCAATCTTAAGCAGTTCACTGTCTTCTTTTTAATTTCTTGTTCTATGTTTTATGTTATGATCACCTAATTTGGCGTTGAGACAAGATATTAATTTGGGAGTCGAACAAGAAGACATTTCCGAAATAAGAAAATTTATGTTAAGTATATTAAATATTAAAATGTACCGACCGGGCATTTCTACGCCCCTTAAGTATTTTGAAACACAAACCAAAAGGCGAAAATTGTTCCCAACTTTTATATAAATAGATGTCCGTGAAACTATATTGAATCAACTTACAAAATGTTGTTTAAAAATGTTTAGATTCGTCTGTGCAACATAAAATTAACTCCAATATTCCATGATTCCACTGGCTCCTCAAATAGTGGACTACTTTGCTGACAGAACAACCATTCAGTTGAGCTTAGAACTGAGTCATAGCTGAATCAGTCCTGAAATGGAAGGGCTGATACTGAATTCATGGCATCCTTTATATGATTTTCAGTCATGAACTTGACACTTCAGGCATGATATCAGTACTGAACTCATGAGTGAGTTTCAAAATGGTCATGCTCTGTTAATTTTTCCAATATTTAGAAGCTAAAGGCTGTCGTAACCAAGACTTGGGTAAATGTTCAGTTCAGACTTCTAACATACTTTAATGCTGCTTCATGCTGGCGTCGATGGATCGTATGCTCCGAGGTGTTCTTCGTGCTGCGCTTTTTTTTCACCAGCTCACCGGACTGCTTGCCAGCTAACCTGTGTCATACTGAATTTTGCTTGCGAAGATAAATTTCTTGACTTTTTATTACAAATTCACCGTCTTGCTTTTTTGGAGTTTCTCGACAAATAAGACTTTCCTTTTCCTGGCATATTTTAGACAATCATAAAGATTACAATTGTAGAATGTCTGAAATTTATTTCCTTTCAACCTTTTACTGTAAAAGCGACTCCGTTCGGTGGAAAATTAGACTAGGAATTGTTGTCAGCGGAGAGATCTAAGTGGTCTCAGTTATACAGGGGCTAACGAATTCTTGAAATGAATTCATGGGTGCCGAATCGAAGAATATGTATGAAATAGAAATCGATTTAACATATTAACTTGCTTAATACTTGTTTTAAATTATTCCTAATTCTATTTCTACGATCTTAACTGCTGAGTTTTGATTAGTGGGTATTGTTCTAAGGGTCGAAAGTCTTTTGTGCATGCCAGAATTGCAGAACAACTGTTTGATCTATTAGGAAAGAAAAATCAGTATTTATAATATTAATTTTGGAAGAAAACTCTAATGATATGTCGTTTAAACTCAAAAAAGGTGCAATCAAATTTTGTTTTAAAAAACCAATTTGTGTGTAACTGAATAATATTTTGCTCCACCCATTCAAAATTAGTTTTTACACCAAATCCGGGGCTTAATCATCTTCTTGATGATCGATCTATTTAATATGTTAATTTTATCTTTGTTAAATATGTACAATCCATGTTCATAATGCTGCAAGTGGATAGCAGATGATTGTTACAAGAAAAACTGTGACTGTTGCAAGATTTGCAGGAAACTGCTACAACCTTTCATTGTTATCAAACTCTTGTAATGCTCTTAATGTCACCTGATTGTCTCTATCTTTACTCGTTTGAAAACGAAATTTATAAAGTGGTTCTCTCTTCTCGTGGTAGCATGTTCTCAATGTTCTGAAATGTATCATAAATCGTTTTGCAGTACTCGTTTAATTCCTAGTTCGTCGGTGTTATGCCTTTAATACTTGTCGTAATAACCCTCTTTTTATTTAATCGTTAGATTTCTGTGACAATGCTTATGTCAAATGTATTTGTCAAACTAAAACAATCACAACAAAAAAATGGAGAAGCCCTAGTTATTTGCCGGATGGTTGCCTTATGTCTGGGTGCTTTATCATAGACTATGTTTGTAAACACCAAATTAGTCATGTTAAATGCCCTTCAAAGTATGCAAACCTTATTTTCTTAAGTAATTAGCTATTAGATCGAAGTCATTGCTAGAGAGTTATTCACCAGATTCACCCAGATTGTTGGGTAATTTATGTGTATGCAACAAAATGTTAAGACAAGTATAAAATAAATACTTAACTAACTATGACTATCATATATCGTAGCATACTTTAAAGGGCATTAAGCATGATATATTTGGTGTGCATAAACTCAGTAATATCCAACTTTTCAAACAATAATTTGTTCCTTTTGAACCGTTTTGCATTCTCATGGCATAAATTCCCATTCCCTATCTTCTATATACATACAGACTCGTATGTTTAACTGTTAAATCATTTTACAACACCAACTACACCTAAATGAAAATGCCAGCCAATTTAGTATTTAAGTCGTTTTTAACTCTGCCATTTTTTTAAATATCTATTGTATTCTACTGTAATTTATTGCAAAAAAAAGTATTATTATGCAGCTATTTCCAATATTTTTATGTAGCCCTTATTTGATAAGCACACAGAAAATGTACTTACTATCACTGACAAAGCGATACGACCGAACTTTTGTAATAGATCCTAAGTCCTTGAAAGTTACTAACTACCGATTTTAGTATACTATACCAATAAAATGAAATGTTTAAATTTTGCATAAAAGAAATGACGTGTGTTTTTGTTTTTTGTCAACCTTGTCCCAAGATCGAATCGTTTCAATATCAATCGATGGTGTTGGCAGAACAGCTGACGAAGTGTTAATGAAATTATTTAAAATAAGACAAAAAAAAACTAAGCAGACGCCGCCGCCTCCACTCTCAGTAGTCACAGCTGTATGGGCTAAGAATATAGTTGATTTATAAATAACAATTTCTCAGGCAGAGTGGTCAAGTGTTTTGATATCGAAATACGAATACTTTTTCGAATGATCATTTTTCAAGCATTTTAAATTTTAAGTTTCGTGTTGGTTTACACTTTTTTATGCTTTAGTATAACAAATGCAGTTTTGACATCTACTTTAAGGCTTCCAATTTATTTCCTTAAACTCTCCTAGCTGGTTTCAAAACACTCGACAACCCTGCAGTACGATAGAAGCTGCAAGCTCTCGCTTTTTGAACTGCAACAAATGCATTTGGTTTTCTGGTCTGGCACACGACGAACGTTGTTTTTGGTATCCCCGATAACAACAAACAATTCTTCACTACTTCAGCCTTACTTCAGGGCTTATTTCCATCTTCTTCACCTCTTCCAGTTGGATTATTAATCTCTAATCGTTGAAGTGAGTGCGTTTTGTGTTTAAATATAATTGGAAAATTATCAAAATAATTGCACATTATACACAACCGAGTTGAACGATTACGCAAGACGGGAAAAGTGTTCGTTGGAAAATACAAATTATGTAAAACCAGATATAGAAAGGTCAAGGTCTGCAAACGATTTGAAAATTTTGCAAACTGCAACTTATGCTTGAATGGATAACAGATATATAAATAAACAACAAGCTGGTTTACATATTTAAAAAACATTTTTGAAAATAAACATAATTTGTACATGAACGAAATTTGACGAACGTGAAAGTTAAATCGTTAAAAGTTATGTAAAAATTAAATATAATATGCATTGGCATAGAAGGTTAAAAAGTGTTCTTGAAGGCAGACAGTTTTAAATAAAAACCACAATTTAATAAGCGCATGCACCCAATTGCATAAACAATTTATGTAAATGCAGGCAGAAGAAAATTTTTTTGAAGCTTGCTGCGAATTACAGAACGCTGTCTATCTAGGGTGTAACCCGGAAATCCCTACAGATTTTCGTATAATCGCTTGCATTTTTTACTTAAAATGATTGAGTTTATATTACTAGAATGTAAACTAGTATATTCATGTTGCGGGATGTTTCAAAAATATGTATATATAGATAATTTTAATGATATTGAAAAAGTATCATTCTGATATAAATTTTTTAGGGGATAAAATATCGATATTATTGATACTGAACAAAATAGCAATTTCTTATTAAGGTAACTACATTTAAAAGATCCAAAGCTCCAAAACACTTCAAAATATCAAAGCAGCAAATCTCTGAAATTCTAGAGAAGGTTCGGGCCGGTTGTTCGAACCCGTCGGAAAGTCTAAAGTTCAATTCTCAGACCGTTTGCTTTAATTATCAAACCTTAGGTTTAGGTTCGAAGCTTGCTAAACATTAACAAAATGTCGATTGGTACAATTAAAAAACATATCTTCCTTTTGCCTGTACTTTTAAATAGAAGCTAGCCTAACCTCAAATAAGTGGATTTGTTTTGGCACAGCTTAACTTATGCATTTATGCTATTCATCAAAATCGATAATTGCAGAGCTTGGACATTGTTTTGAAATGATAAAGCTCCAATCCAGCACTATTAAAAGTTTTTATTGTCCGGTCAGTAAACTGTGAAAGTTTTATAAGTTCTGAAAAATTCTGAATAAAATAATTCTTTGAACCGATCCTTTGTCCAAACAGAGGGGTTCCGTTTCGGAATACTCACAATTTAGAAGTTGCGGCTCTGGTTCTGGCTCTGAAAACGAATCTCAGGCCCAGATTTGGAAAATATTGACAAAAGATATGCATCTTATTTTATTCATAACAAAAGACGATCAAACTGGTTCAGCAATTTCTGGAAATGTCCATGATTTGAAGAACCTAGTCGTCATATTTAGATGTAGCACACCGAATCACCAGTTAAGCATATTTCGAAAAGCTGTACTAAAAAGAACACTAAAATATGTTCGATATCCGATATTAATATCCATATATCGATACTACATCCGGTAACCCAAGTTCACATTTATTTGAAACCGAATGCTTCAAGTTAAATGGATTTAATTTGAGTGAAAACGCAATCGTTTACACAAAACTCTCCAAGGAGAGGGCTGTTACATACTTTTGCATAAACTTAATATACTCTGTGTACCTCTGGTACATAGTATAAAAAGCTAGATTTACAGTGAGATGTTTACAATGAATAAAAATCTCTAAAATTGATTCAACATCCATTACAATTCTTATGATGTATTCCACTTTAATTCCTCAAAGAATAAAGAAGTTATTGGCATTCACTAATGAATTGGAGGTTTGATTTTCATAATTAATAGTCACATAAACTAACAACTAACAGAGTCAATTGTGAATTTATGTGAAATCTGAATCAAAACAATTTTCAGTTCGACTCGAATAATTTCAGGACAGGCCGAGTAATAGGCAGAGACAGCAATTCAAAAGCTTTTTTAAAGCCACTTAGACCTAGAAAAAAAACTTTTTACTTTTACAACCAGTCCATATTTAATTGGGATATATCATTTATCTATCTGTCAAATTATATTGATATCGCTTATCGATATTCGACGGCAAAGTCAGCTGTTGCTATCGATACCCCAAAAAATACATGACTTCACTGTGCTCGAAATATTTTGAACGCAACTGCTTTTGTTTTTGACATAAGTAAATATTTACTGTTGGTGAAAAATTCCAAATTAAAGATTTAATTGATGTGAAATATTCCAATTAAAGATTTAATTGATGTGAATTATCTCAATTAAAGATATAATTGATGTGAAATATCCCAATTAAAGATGATGTGAAATATCCTAATTATATGTTGACTTGTGAAAAATCCTAATTGAAAATTTAATGGAAAAGAAATTGAATTTTCAACGTATTCAAAATTTTAATGGAAAAATTCAATTAATATACAAATGACTTACACATATGGTTGAGCTTTAATGTAAGTTGTAAGACTATTTAGCTATTTAGCTAAAATATTTTTAATGGAAAAACATTGTAATCAGCATTCCCAGCTCTGATGGTACCTATGTAGGATTCACTCAACTTTATTTTTACTTATGGTGCCTCAATGTAACGATTTTTACCATTAACTCTACCATTCCTAGGTGAAATTTTAAAATTAATTTAAACACATTTTGTGAGGGTTGTTAGACCTTTTGATTTGCACAACGTTCGTAACCTGAAAGCCTTTCTTATTATTGTCCAGCAGCATCCCCTCTAGATCAACATGTTCAAGTCTTTGTTCGAGTCCGCGCAGAACTCAACCTTCAAGTCGCCATTTACCAGCGCAAACTGCCAGGAGATGGCCGCTCCCGCCATGCCTTCAGCCGTCATCCCCTCCTCGACTGTCCTAAATGAGGTTCAGCCCCGTCAGTTGAGCTCTCATCACAATTTCGCAGCCGCTGCAGCTGCTCAGGGTGGTAAGTGGGCGGCGCGATTTGACTTAAAATTTGGTCATAGTTTATTAATTTCTTTTGTCGCTATGACAGATTCCTGTGAATTTGGCTCCAATCACTACTTCCTGTTGTGCGGTCTGGGCGGCATCATTTCTTGCGGCTCCACACACACCATGGTTGTGCCATTGGATTTGGTCAAGTGCCGTCTGCAAGTGGATCCGGCTAAATACAAGAGTGTCTTTAATGGTTTCCGTGTCAGTATGGCCGAGGAGGGTGTCAGGGGTCTGGCCAAGGGTTGGGCTCCCACCTTCATTGGCTACTCGATGCAAGGACTGTGCAAGTTTGGTCTCTATGAAGTCTTCAAGGTAACTTACACTAACATGATTGGCGAGGAGAATGCCTTCTTGTACCGAACTGGTCTGTACTTGGCTGCCTCTGCTTCGGCAGAGTTCTTTGCGGATATTGCTTTGGCTCCTATGGAGGCTGCCAAGGTGAAGATACAGACGACTCCTGGATTTGCGAAAACACTGCGCGAGGCTTTGCCCAAAATGACCGCCCAGGAGGGCATCTCGGCCTTCTACAAGGGTCTGGTGCCATTGTGGATGCGACAGATTCCCTATACCATGATGAAGTTTGCCTGTTTCGAACGTACGCTGGAGCTGTTGTACAAGTATGTGGTGCCAAAGCCACGTGCCGATTGCACTAAGGGCGAGCAGCTGGTGGTGACCTTTGCTGCTGGTTACATAGCCGGTGTCTTCTGTGCCATAGTCTCACATCCGGCTGATACAGTGGTGTCCAAATTGAACCAGGCCAAGGGTGCTTCGGCTCTGGATGTGGCCAAACAGCTGGGTTGGGTTGGTAAGTAGCAATCGAATTGGTGGTGGTGAAAATTTCTCCTTTTAATACCGTTTTGCATCTCTCTATGATAGGTCTCTGGGGTGGTCTGGTGCCTAGGATTGTGATGATTGGTACACTCACCGCTGCCCAGTGGTTCATCTATGATGCGGTCAAGGTCTTCCTGCGTATGCCCCGCCCACCACCACCAGAAATGCCCGAGTCCCTGAAGAAGAAGCTGGGCTTGACTGGCCAGTAATTGGAAGGAATCTTTCGTAGGTGTTTGATATTTAGACAGCCAGACAGAATCGGAATGTTGAATGATTGAAGAACAATAAAAAAAAAGAACCAAATTACCCCACTACATCCCCAGACTAATTTTGCAATCCAAAGATGTTGACCTGAACCACTTTTGAAATGGTTCAGCCGTATGGTTGAGAGGCGAGAAAATGTCCAACTTCATATGTAGTAACAGCCTAGACAATAGATTTCAGTTTATTAGCTTAAATAGCATCTGAGATATGATTCTGAACCACTATTAAACCAATTCGAAGGCAGTTCTGAACCAGTTAAGTATCCAACTGCGTATTACACATAAATAGACCAAATTTCAAGTTCACTTTTGAAGCGGTTCGAAACTGGGCTTAAAACAGTAAATTATAAAGCTCCACATCTACAAGCCAGTTTTGAATGTCGCACGTAAAATAACATCTGAGATATGGCTCTGAATCACTTTTTAACCGGATTTACTTTAAAAACGGTTCTGAAACACTAAAATTCCAACTCCATATTACATATTAGAGCTGAGGAACAAAATTTAAGTTCACAACTTAAATAACTTCTGGGATATGCCCCTAAGTCGCTTTTGAACTGGTTCCTCTCTTAAAACGGTTTGAGTCCGGTTCTAAAACACTCCACTTTACCAACCTATAGATCAAATTTCAAATTCGTTAATTTGGCTTTGATCCGCTTTTGAATCATTTTTAACGACACAGCCTTTAATTCTTTTCTGATCAAAATGAACAAGCTGTGAAAATTTCGTGAAGATCTGAAAATCTATATGGAATTTGCTTATAGGTACAAACATACACACACTTTAATATTTATAAATGTATAGATTACACAGGTCGACACAAATTAACTATTTTTCTGATTCAAAGATCGGACAAGGATATTCTTGTAGGATTTGCATCGCTGATCATCTGGCTGGTCTGGTCTGGCTGGCATCATCGCTGATCATATGGCCTCCAAAAAATGGTCTCAAAGTCTCAAAAAACACTGTTTTTTCCCTTTATCACGTGTAGAGAATAAGGCCGAGGTTCTATTAGTCTCTTATTAGTCTTAAATTAAAGCTTGAACTGTCAAATCAAATCGAAAACACCTTGAATCAATTCCCATTTTTCGTGTTCAGCGATAAAAATCCTGCAAGAATATCGTTCTCTGATCCTTGAATCATTTTGGGTGTCGACCAGTTTTATCATTTCGGGAAAAGTTTAGAGTAGTTTCATACCATCAATAAAGTCCAGTTCATCATAACTCAAGTAATGAAATGGCAAAAAAAAGTCAATATACATTAGCTTTACCATTGCTTTAGGTACATTAAGATATCTAAGACAAGCTGGGAGCCTAATTTGCGACATTAATGTGTCTCAGCGTTTTAAAGTTTCATGATTTAAGCTGCAAGCCAAACATTTAGATTTAATAAGAAAGAGAACCGGAAGGAGAATCGAACCTTAGACTTTCGAAGGGGTTCGAATCTTCTGGCCAAACCTTCTCCGGGATTTAAGAGGTCTTTGAACTTTTTAGTACGTGTCAAATGGAATCTTCAGACCTGATTATTCTAAAGAAATTGCTATTTAATGGTAATATCGATGGTATCGATTTTTTTAGAAATGAAATTTCCATCCTAGCTTTAAAGATTTTCTTACATCCTATAGACACAGTAAACCTAGAACTG
This sequence comes from Lordiphosa fenestrarum, assembly GCA_035044985.1. Classification (NCBI taxonomy): domain Eukaryota; kingdom Metazoa; phylum Arthropoda; class Insecta; order Diptera; family Drosophilidae; genus Lordiphosa; species Lordiphosa fenestrarum. The sequence continues at coordinate 266,994 of JAWNNO010003907.1, read as the reverse complement.
GAATTAAAAGAAAATCTGTTTTTATTGAGTATCCTATATAAATGGATTTAAATCGGCTTTTAATTTAATTGAGAATACAGTATGACTCATGTATATTTACGCTGTCTGATAGTAGTGATAATTCGTGATAAAGCTTATTCAGGTGCCTACTCAAACAATTCTCTGTAAGACTTGTAAGTCAGTCTGTGCACTTCAGTTTAAGATAATATTTAGTTTACCTACAGATAACTTGATTACCAAGTTGTCGTAAAATCCCAATATATTATATATAATATTTCCTCTTTGTAAGTTTGCTAGACACTTAAAATATCAATGTGGAACTAAAGACCATAATAGGCTAATCATACTAAGCACATTTAACATCTCACATCATGAAAAGCTTAACAACTATTTGCTAAGCAAAGGATTAAACTATTAAGGATCATGCTACAAACATGACAAATTTTGGCTGGGCAAGTTTACATGACTCATGAAGCTAGCCTTGAATTTTGCAGTGTTGCAAACTGGTTCTGAGCCGAACCGGTTTTGAACCGATCAGAACCACATATTCCACCTGGTGTACCGAGCCGTAAACCGATCCGGCTTCCTTTTTAGAAATGCTGAACCGAACCGAAAACCACAAGGAAAAACGGTTCGGTTCAGTTCTCCGACTAGTTTTAGTTTAATAACTTATTTATTGCTGAAATATGGCCATGATACAATAACAACAAGGTAGCGTAACTGGAAGTGCTTAAAACACACATCAAATCCAGGGTCATAAAGCCGTTATTTACATCTTTGACAGCTTTCGATAGAAGTTACTCGCTATACTTGGAAATATAATGTCAATATATTGGATTATTCAAGTCTAGTGATATGGATGCAAATTCAAGCAGCTGTAGCTATTCTGCCGTCACCGTAAAATCTCGATTTTATGTGCATTTCGGAATTCTTACCAATCAAATTACATTGAGGTTTGCCCATTAGGCAAACATTTTGCTAGCTGAGACGAAGTTGAAATTGTCAACTTAAAATAACTAAATTTATGCCAAAGTTTTACCCAATCGAATATTTTTGTTGTGAATATTTTTGTTGTATTTTAAAAATTGGTGTAAGAATTAATCCTTAATCTACATCTTAAGTTTAGTAAAAAGTATCTTACAAGCCATTCTTGAGAAAATTCTCATCATCTAGAATAGTGTAACGATGACTGCGGTATGTGTCTAGATCATATATATACTTTTTGCCACAGTCCTTCATCAGTTTGAGTATGACTGGCTTGATATTATCAATGCCAGCCATGCGTGCCAACTCATTGTAGTAATCGAACTGAAAAGGGGGAAAAAGCGTTTTAAAATGTATTTGTTTTCGGTGAGACTAACCTGTCGTTCGCCCATTTGATGAGCTTTATTCCGATTATAGATGCCACAGTCCCAACGCTGTCCCACCTCCTGCTCCAGATCCATCATCATCTCCTGCCGGGTGGGCAGCTCCCGCTGACTTGTGTAGAACTTCAAAGTGAATCTCACTTGCATATCAAAAATGTGAGTGGGTATGACATTGAAGGGTAGACCAATAAACGACATTGTGGGATTGTTGATGTTGATGCAGTGCTTCCACAGGGGCTGGACAAAATTATCAATCACCTGTATACCCACATCGGTGCTAAGGCAGGGAAAAGTATACTGATAGCCGGTGCAGTACACGACATGGTCAAACGATTCGCTGCTGCCATCCTTAAAGATAGCTCCATTCGGGGTAAAGCGATCCACATCTGTTTTCTGGGTTACATTGCCCATAAAGGTGGTATTGGGTGTCGTTGTCAAATGGTGGCTCAAAAAGACATGTTTCGCTGCCACTCGTATGTGATTGGTAATGTCCATGCCACTGGGACCAGCTCCAATGACCAAAACCGTTTGATCTGCGTAAGAAAATAGGAGAAGGGCGTTGGAGAGTGAAAGGGGGAATGCTATTATCAATGCTTGACTATCAGTCGGAACCACTAAAAAAACACGTGAATTCGCTTGTTGTTATGTCAGAGGCAATCCGCCGTCCCGACCTAATTGTAATACTTTGTGATGAGATAAGACTGCGAAATTATTTATGAGGACAAAATCAACAAGAAAACCAGGAACACTTTGTTGAAGTAGCTGAATTAAGTATAAACAATCTCAATCTTATATCGTAAAGGCCAGCACATTTACATAGTTGCTTAGTCATGAGCCTTTTCTAAAAGGCTTGGGTTTTTTCAGATTTTTCGGAAGGCGTTTAGAGGTCGCTCAAGACGAATTTTCCCCAAAAATAGGTTTTTCCTTACTGTTTGTGACTTTTACTTATTGGTCATTCTTTTCCAGCTCGAACGGTTTCCAGTTTCATCATTTTTGATTTGAACCAAATTTATATATTTATTCCTATGGGAGCTATATGATATAGACGTCCGATTTGCCTGATGTTGACATTTTTGCAAAGCTTAATAAATATAAAGACCTCTTGTCGAGTTTCATTAATATAGCTTTGAAACTGACTACGTGGGGAATTTTTTTATTAGGGCATATTTTAATTTGTTTATAACTTCATTAATTAATATCTTTTTAACTATGAAAGTCTCCAATTTTTGGAAGGTACCGCAATTTAGGTTATGCCTAGGGCAATAAATTGTATATTCTTAAAAGCTATATCATGGTGGTTAACACTGAGAGTAAATTATATGTAAGTTTTAGCAACACTTATTTAATATTATTAAGTAATGAAAATTTTTATTAAAATAGGATCTTAGTAGGTGCAGTAAAATACTATTCAGCAATATCAATCCGAGACCTTTTCGATAATCACAAGCCGAGAAATTAATTTTAAAAAAAAAACCTTTTTTTCACTTTTTGGTTTTTTGCGATTTTTGAAATTGTTTTTAAAATTAACAAAAAAATGTTGGGCAAAACTGCAAATTAAGTTTTGGTGGGCATGTCGAGATCTAATTTCGAAAAAAAATTTGGTTCAAATCAAAAAAGGTGAGGCCGGAAACCGTTCGAGTTGAAAAAGAATGACCCTCATACTCGGTCAAATCCCTTGATCTTCTTAGTTTGCAAATCAACATTTTTCAACAAAAATGTGAAAATTTTATTTTTATGAGCATAAACCATGATTTTGCTCACATTTTTGGCACACATTTTGTAAAAAACGCTTTATGACTTTTAAAATTTCTCTGAAAATTAAAAAGCATCACTGATTAAAAAAACCGTAGATTTTAAAAACTAAAAAAAATCGAATTTGCTTTTATCGTTCCAGAGTTAAACTCTTTTAAAGCTTTTACCCATTGCATAAATCTAATATTACTATAAGCTGTTTACCAGTATTACCTCGGATTTGCTTAAATCCATTAATTATGAGACTTTTTTCCCGCTGAATAAATCAAATATCAAAAATGGTTAGTCCAATATTCCTGATATTTGGTTTCTTTTGCGCAGAATTCATAATATAGTTTGTGTCGAATATCCTTAAACTAAAATTATTAAGATTCAAGTCTACAAATCTCTATACAGCTTATCACTCAAAGCTAACAAACAATTAAAATAGTTTTGCATCGCAAGAACCTTAATAAATAATTTTGAAACAAAACTAATGGTAAGCTGCATAAAGATTTGTAGCCTTAAATTTACATTATTTTTGAATAATTTTCATTCAATCAAAAAAGAATTTTCTAGTTTTTACGAAAACGCCCTAAATTAACAAATTAATATCTTAATTTTTGCAAATCGGGGATTTTTGATTAAGCTAAGGCTTAGGGTTATTTTTCTGGATGATTTTCTAAAAGCAGAATTAGTTTTGAATTAAGCAAAGAAAAACATAACATGCTGTTTTAAAACAGGGCGGCTACCATTGAATTAAGTAAAACGACCTTTTCTTAAATTTAGAAAATCAATTAAGATATTGGCCCTAAAATATAGAAAAATATATTTAGAAAAAAGCGCTAAAATTTGGAAAAATACAAAAAAAGTCACCGCTTGTAATTCTTAAGTACGAATTCCCTACACTCGGAGCATATGCTTATAATTTGACTACATTCCTTACTGTGTCTCATGCGAATGCTTGAGATAGTTGAATGCGCCAAAGTGACTATATTGAAGAATCTCTAAGGTCCCAAATTCAAATTACTATTTATTGATAATTTGTGTGTGTTTTTCAGAGAGAGAGAGTTTGGGAACAAAATTCCATTCTGAATCAAGTAGCCTTTTGATTGTTCCTATACAAATTTAAAGTACGTGTCTAGTTGTCCTCCCATAAAAATAAATATGTATTTTCGTCTTAAACAGGCTGCAACTTCGCCAAAAAAGCTGATTAAAGTGCGATAAAAATCACAATATTTGATCAAATGTTGTGCTAGATGCTCAAATGGCTAAAATATTAATTCAAAGGCGGCGACAGCTTAAAAGTTATGATTTATCTTTAAAAAAATGCCATTAATCGAGAATAGTCTGACTTTAGAGGCCAATTTAGACGCTTTCCGCTGTACTTATATAACGCTTTTTATTTTTTAAAGACGCTTTGATAAGTGCTCTGTCGCATATAGCTCATAAACCCAAATATATTATATATGCCAAGTGTGGCCTCCATAATTCCTAGAGTTTCAAAAACTCGACAAAACAAGAGCTGATGGAGCTAAACCGAAAACAGTTTTGGAATCAGTGAACATTAATTTAACATATTTTTACATCGACAAGGCTGCACCTCACAATGATGGTCATTTTGCCGGCTTGTGTTATTTTCGACTATCCTTATTTGAAATAAGTTTGTCGAATAAAGCATTACCTTAATTTTATTCGAATATAGATTATTTTCTAAAATATATTTTTCGCTATCCTTATTCGAATGGAAAACTGCCATCTCTGGTACAGAGTATGTACACTCAGAGAAAAAATAGAGAATTTCATACTTGGATCAAGAATATTCGAGATCAATAGTTCGATAAGAGTGAAAATTCTCGATCTAAGAGCGACATTCTTGATCCAAGTATGAATTTTTGATCCCGGTTTTCTTGATCCAAGAGCTTCAATACTTGATCTAAGAACTAAACATTCATCATCAATCAAGTGCCAAACGAACTCAAATCCAAGGTTATTCATTCTTGAATCAAGAGCATACAGCATTAACCAAATTATAGAATGTTCTTCTGATTATCAAGAGCTCATAAGATTCAAGAGTCGGATCGTTTACTCTTAAATCAAGAGCTTCAGATTCCAATCATACAAAAATTTAAAAGCAGTTGTTTTTTTCCATTTTGTTTAAATATATTTCATGAAAAACTAATTGTTAAGCCATTTAGCAAGTTTTACATAACACCTCAAAGGAGTATCAGTCTTTGCCTGTCAACTGGCAGTCGCACAGCCATAATTGGTTGGGAATTCCAAAGCAACATGAGTGCAAAAATCGTATGCGCTCTCCGCTCGATAGCTTCCCCACACACCCTTCTTCCATAAAAAATCAAACTGAGAAAGCGAGTTCAAAGCTGTGAGCTCTCAAATGTGCTTGCTCTCCTCTCTGTTTTTTTACCTCAGTCCCCTCGCCTAAATACATCATACTGAGAACGAATTTAGCTCAATTTCAAAAGCGAAATTCTTGATGATTCAAGAACGAATAAATATTTTTTTAAGATCGTTCGCTCTTAACTTATTCGTTCTACTTTTTTCTGGGTGTAATATTCGTCTTTTCTTTCCAACTATCTTACTTATTTGGGGATGTGTTTCAGAAAATTTTACACATGTGCTTCTTAGAAAATGTGATTCTTTAGCAAAGTACACAAATGTTGTACAGAATTCTTAAAAATTCTGAAGAAATCCGTCAAAAAATTTAAATTTTGGGTAATAAATATTAAAAAAAAAATTTACATAATAATTCATGTATTATTTCACATTCAAAACAAACATTTGTCTCAAAGCGGCCTTTCCAACTTGACTTGAAGGTACAGAACATAGAATATATATATTTTCCTAATACTATACTCTGAACCTAGTTCAATAAGCGAAATTTATTATAATAAGTATAGTCATCGCAGTTCCGTAATCTAATATACAGGTGTCTGATCCTAAAGCATTCCATCGCCTACTACAAAATATCTGTATGATAACCCTTGATCTAAACTGTCAGTTTTCTACTTGCCTATATAAATCTTTCGCATTGCTTACCTTTAAATTTCTCTGCCTTGCGATACAAATGGCTATGCAACTGCTGACCTTCATATATATCCATTCCTTCAATTTCAGGCAGATTTGGTTCCGTATGATGACCATTGCACACGTACACAAAGTCATAGTAGACCGGATCACAAGTGTTGTTATTATGATCCCAGACATAGACCTACAAATTAAAATGCAATTGATTGAAAAGGTCGACAGATCAGTTGGAAAACATAAACAGTCTGAAATATTGATTACAATTGCACACAAGTATGATGATTAATGACGGCAGCACTCACCTCCCAATCATCCAGGCGAGGTCGCACCCTAATGACCTCGTGTTGCAGCTTAATGTGAGGCTTGAGGTTGAAATGTTTTGCATAGGAGCGTAGAAACTCCAGAACCTGTTGTGACGTTATAAAGGATTCCTCTATGTCCTTGGAATACGAAAAGTCGGGATAGCCCATTACTTCTTTGGGTAGGTTAGTGCTAAATAAGAAAAACCTCGTCAATTTTGATTGTTTTGGGGTCTGAAACAAAGGGCCTACCGCAAGCCCTCGTACATGCTGCTCTGCACCTCGTCGTAGGCATTTTTGGGCATCTCTTCGGAAAACACCCAGGTGCCACCAATTTCACTTCCGCGTTCGTAGGCCACTGCATCTAGACCGACTTCCAGGGAATTCTTTAAGGCGCACAGACCCGCAGTGCCGGCTACAATTGAATGAAATTTCTTATTTCATGATGTGATTAGAAGTTGAGAGCTGAAAATTACCGCCAATAACGCATACACGACGTTTTTCGTGAATCGGAGACTTAAACATTCTGCTAGGAATTTGATTGACTTTTAATGTACACCGCAGTCGGCACGTCTGGCAGGTTTCGTATCACTCAACTGACTAAACCAAGAGCTGGAGATTACACGACCAGAGACCAGACCTCTCAGAGAGCACTTTGGAAAGAGTGTATGTGTGCTCTACCTTTGATGGGCCTTTAAGTTTGCTAAAGAGGTTCGGTTCAACAAGTTGATCATACTTCAAGGTTGCAGGGTATTTTCCAAGTCAGCTAACACTCACCCGAAGTAATCACATCCAGCCAGCTGTCTCTCAATCATACATCTGGCTGATGCGCCACCACTTGCCGTGCCCTCTGGAAGGCTGATAAGCCTCGTGAAATTTCAGATTCACCCTCAGAGAGCTTGAGTTGAATATTGTATGCGGTTCACTGTGTCATTTAAGTTTCTTGGACCATTTCTAAGCTATTAGAAATTATCAACTCGGCATACATAGAAATATGTAAGTAATGTGGATGATTTCTACAGCATTTGAGTTGTTTTAGTTTTGTGTTGTCAAGGGGTGCGATGGGAACAACACAAACACAAGTGTATTTCTAGGTTCAGACTTAGTTTCAATGGTTTGATGCCTGATAAAGAGCATACATTTGTGTAGATTAGGGGAACTAATTGATCATTAAGTGGTATTGAAATATTGATAATAGAATGATTCTGATTAGTTTCACCGATTTGCAGACATAAATTATAAACGTGTTTATGTTGAACCTTATAAAGGGTGATTTTCTAGCTACTTTCCTTTGGGCACACCTGTTTTCGTGTCACATGTTATTGTCAAACATGTTCAGTTCGGTCTATAATTTAACCATGAATCGACTTACAAACGAACAACGCTTGCAGATTATTAAATTTTATTATCAAAATTCATGCTCGATGAAGATCCACTTTTTTATCGGAAAATTGTGTTTAGCGGCGAAGCTCATTTCTGTATTTGGTGTGAAGAGTAGCCAGAACCATTGCAAAAACTATCAATGCATCCCGAAAAATTCAATGTATTGAAATGGTCCAGATGTTTGTAACGCATAGAAGGCATAGATTTCCGACCACATAAAGTATATATGTTCTTGATCAGCATGATGAGCTGAGTTGATTTAGCTCTGTTCGTCTGTTTCTATGCTATTTCCTCCGTCAGTTTTAAAGCTATCGCTACAAATACGCTGCATGTTTTTCGGAACCGGCCGGGTTTGATGTCTATAACATATAGCAGCCATAGAAACGATCGGTCTAAAAACTAGTTCTAGTGAGGAAAACTTTTTTGTTTTTAATGCAAACTTCTCCAAACTCCGTATTTACTAGTTTTGAATGGTTTTCCATGATTCTGCCAATTTTGGTCGAAATCGAACATCTATATTATATAGCTGCCATAAAAAAGTAAGGTTAGAAAAGAAGTCTTAGTAAGAAAAACTTTTTAGTTTTCAATGTAAAACTCTTTTAAACTGGCATATATTTATTTTATAAGCTTTCACACAATTCTTTTAAGTTTTTTCAAAATCGGAGGACAATAGGTTATAGCTGCCATAGGAATGATCGGTCGAGAAACTAGTTTTAGTGAGAAAAACTTTATTGTTTTCAAACTTCCGAACTTTGTATTTCTTAGTTTGCTATGCTTTTGCATGATTCCACTAAGCTTGGTCGCAATGGGACATCTATAAAGTGCAGCTGTTATACAAAAGTAGAGTCAGAAAACTTGTTTGTTTTCAGTGGAAATGTCGTTCAAATTAGTTAGAAAAACGCGCTACAAGGGCCAAGCCGAAGTTAACTTTCCTCTATTTTGTTTTAATGTTTCATACTGCTATCTTTTATAGTCTCCGAGTGAGATGCAAACCCTGTCTTTTCAATCATATCATATTATATATCATTTCACAAGTTCACTTTCATTTCCCAGCAAAAGCGACATATCCAAGCTGTATGCTGTACACGATTATTAAATCATTATATTTTCGAATCTCTTTGATGAAAATTGCAAATATAAAATATTTTCCTAGATTGACTCAAAACTAAAAGAACTATTTTCGCTAAGTAAATTCTATTAAGAATTATATGTGCGATTTTCACAAAATAGATTATTTTGAGATATGATAGTGTTAAATTAAGTAAAAGAAATGTCCAATTTATTATACTAGAGTTATGTCAAAATTGAAATTTTAATACCAATGGCTTTCTCAGGTTCAAATATTCCAGTTTTTTCTGACTGGCTGATAAACAATATAAAACTGTTGCGAACTAAAGTTATTTTTAAAATTCCGACTTAAACGTATTTAAACTATTTGTAAGCTGAATGGACAGCCCCATAATATTAAGCGTCTTTGGTATTTTATAACATACATAGAACGGTAACACCATAAAAGTAAGAAGAGAGTCGAGCTGTGAAAACTGTACGAAAAAGACGCATAAAAAAGAACAAGAAGCTGACTGCAAAGGCTGACCGCCAAAATGTGAAAATTATTAATTACAGTCCAATAGTTAAAATTGTTTTGGAAATAAACAGAAATTCCTACTTTAAATAAACTGTATTAACTGGAATATTGGAATTGTCGATCGAATCGGATATTGACGAATACTTACAGGTGTTACTTATGGGCTAAAATTGAGACTGCAGTTTTCATTGAGCAGAAAACCCGCACACTAGAAAAAGCTTTAAAAAAACTATAAAGAAACTTACACTAATTATACCCTTGCAAAGGGTACTATAATTTTGCCCAGAAGTTTGCAACGCATTGAAATATTCATTTCCGACCGCATAAACTATATATATTCTTTATCAGGGTGACGAGCTGAGTCGATTGAGCTTTGTCCGTCTGTCTGTCTGTCTGTTTCTACGCGAACTAGTCTCTCAGTTTTAAAGCAATCGAGCTGAAATTTTTCACAGAGTCTTCTTTTTGCTGCACACTACTAATATGTCGGAACCGACCGAATCGGATGACTATATCTCATAGCTCCCATAGCAACAATCGGTCGGAAAACTAGTTTTAGTGAGAAAAACTTTTTTCTTTTTAATGGAAACGTCTCCAAACTTTGTAATCGTAGGTTTTCTATGTTTTTTTTTTATAAATCTACCAAGTTTTTTTGAAATCGGAAAACTATATGGTATAGCTGCCATACAAAAGATAGGTCTGAAAAACCGTCTTAGTTAGAAAAACTTTTTTGTTTTTAATGGTAGCATCCTGCATTTTTGTACTTGTTAGTTTCGCATGCTTTCACATAATTTTTTCAAATTTTTGGCCAAATCGGATGACTATATCATATAGCTCCCATACGAACGATCGTTGGGAAAATGGGTAAAAGAGTATTTATTTGAAAATATTTAAGCAAGCATTTGCAAGGTTATAAAAACTTCAGCACAGACGAAGTTAGCTTAGCATCTCGTTTTTATTGTTTATTACATACGCACTTCAAACTTGGCGCCCTAAAAAAGCTTCGCATGCTTTCGCTGTGAATGACAACTGGCTGTCAGCTGGCATTGTTTGTCCATACGTCTGTCTCTTTCGCTCTTTTAAAGCTTTTGCTTTGATTGCGTGCTTTGTTTGAAGCCCGAGATCATGAGACAACAACAAATGTAGGGAGCTCGCAGTGGGCGCCCTCAGCAAAGTACTTACACCGATCAGTGTTTCGCCTACTCTTCAAGCGTGAGATTCTTCGCGCAAAAGCTCAGTACTTACAATAATAATGTGCTCCCTACTTTTGTTGTTGTATCATGCCCGAGATCGACACCAAAAACCAGAGCAGAGCTAAGCTGATGCGTTAGAACAGAACACGACGTCGGCGGCGGCGGCGGCACAGACAACATTTTCTGTTCGTTTCGTTGCGTTTTCGTAGATTTCTCGTCTCGGTTAAAAGTTCAAAGTAATGTAAATCGAAACAAAAGCAATAAACACGCGCGCAAAAAGCGAAGAAAAAAGAAAGCAAATCAAGTTGCTTAGCAGTTCCCTTTTGTGCCTCACATTCGTGAAAAAAAGAAACGAAAAAAACAAAAACAAAACAAAAACTAAAAACCAGCTCCAAAAAAGTGCAAAACGAGCTGCTGCTGCTGCTAGCGCCAAGTGCAAACGAGATTCTAGAATTCCAGCACAAATTACACAACTTACATGAGGCAGGTGAAAGGGGAACGGGAGGAGCAGCGACAAACTGTCTAAAGGCAGCCAAGCATTGCCTTTGCCCCCGCTGCAGCTGCTGCCTAGATGACCACGATGGCACCCAGCTCTCCCAAGCCGCCCAAGCTGGCCAAATTCAAATCCTCCTCATTGGATTATGAGATTTATACGGCCAATCGACGTGGTACCATTGCCACGGCAGCCAGTGACTGGAAGGCTCTGCGAACGGGTCCGCAAGCCCACAATGGCCGGGCCTCGCTCAGTGCGGGGGGACTGGGTCTGTCTTCTATGACCCGAGCCGCCTCCACATCATCACTAGCCAGCAGCACACGCACCATGACAAACTATCAGGAGTACAAAATGGAAATTATTAATCAGGTAGGCAGTGACAGCACTCAAGGTGGGGTATGGAGTGAGTGGGGGAAGTTGCTCGCTCGTTAGAAAAGCTGTTCAAACAAATTGCCAGAGATATAAATTCTGAAATTTATTTATGAACAAATGGTAAAAAAACAGTTGCTGTCCCTCCCCGGTCCTCTTTCTAGGTCGTTTGTTTGACTACCTGGCCCAAAAATAAAAAGAACGAATGAAAAAATTGAAGAAAGATATTAAATTTGAAGAAATTACCTAATTTCTGTCTCCATTTAATTGATAAGGTAAATACAGAAATGTGTACATAAAAAATGTACACACATTCGTTCGTCCCAGAGCTGGGCATTCTGGTTCAGTTTGAATACAATGTTAACTGGTTCATTACTTGTAGAGTTCGATAAAAGTTTGAATTTAGCAGCTAGAATCGGTACAAACTGGGAACAGTTTGATTAGTCGTTGACTTTTTAGATAAAATATATCTATAGATTTCCCAACATCGTCTTCTTTTCTATAGATGGATACAAATAGGTCCGTTTTCACATGTTCTAGATAGCTGCGATTTGTCAGATAAAGTGAGAATTTACTTTACCATATAAATTTTTCGCCAGTGTCCCTATTTTTTCTAAGGCTCTCGAAATAGGCGTAAGTGTCAGTCAATCTAAGTCACCTACCGTCGAGCCATCTCGTTAGTGTTGAAAAACGGTAAAAGGGCTTTGTGACATAAGCAGGAATGCAATCACCGGTTCTAAACCGAACCGAACCGAACCGCTATTTCCAGCTGATAAACCTAACCGGCGTCCCTTTAAAAATGCTGAACCGAACCGAAAAACACAGAGCAAAACGGTTCGGTTCAGTTCCAAATTGTTTAGTATTTCAATTGTTTTCCTAAGATAAGTCCTTATCGAAGCCGGTTTTTTTGTAACTGCCCACCATTTTAAACCATGTTGTCCCTTACATCTCCTGCAATTGCCCACCAACCTCTTTATATGCTTGTCATCAGTTAATATTACTTCTTTGGAAGTTGCTTATCGACATTTTCTAAACGGGAAGATGTTCCCACTATTATGACCTGCCACTTAACCTCAATCCAACAAAAGCCATAAGCACAGCTTTCAAAGTGAAATCATTTTGGACTATTCAACTGTCAACTAGAAATTTAGTTTAAAAATAATCGAAAATTCACACATTCACTTTAGAAATCATTTTAGATCAAAAGTACGTGAAAAAGATACATCAGCTGTGAGCATTGACAATATTTTAAAACGCTTTTTAACTTGAAATAGCTTTGTTTAACAAAATGTTCAATATTTGAAGGGTAAGCTAGACCAGTTGGTTCATACAAAAACCTGGAGCTTAAAACCTCTATTAACCAGAACTAATACTTTGTATTGTGTTCGAACCCGTCCTTATGTTACTTCATATGGTATAGGATGCCAAGAAATATGGTTTTTCAAGCTTCCGCAAACTGAAAATTCCATAAGTCGCCTTTTGAACCGACTTAAGCACATTTCAGAAGGTTAGACTTAAGAACTGACCTTAAGGGCGATCAAAGAACAGAAAGAAGTTGTTGACAACATTTCTGATTTGACCTTATGACATTCCGAACATGTTTAAGGGTAAGTCAAAACGATTTACTCAAGAAAGCGCATTATGAGTTGAGATAGGGTGATTCAAGAACATAATTGAGTTTGTGAAACGTTTTCAGACTGCCTTGCCTTCGAAATATTTAAAAAGTACTTCTTGTGGTAGATTACAGAGAAGAATCAGGCCTTTATTAAATAGAATTATAATTAACAAAGACTAACTCACTAAACCGAACCGAAACAGTAGCTCAGTTCGCTTCAAAAAAATTCGCTATAAACCGAACCTGTGGTTCAAAAACTGTGTGAATCACTGAAACGAAACAGTCCCTATTTCCTAATGGGTTTGCATCCCTAGACATAAGACAACTTTTCCTTGACCGAATGTAGCCGATTTCGATTCAAATGAATAGCAAAACTGTCCAATAAAAGTAGCTCTGAATTCTGTTCGTCGTTGATTCTTTTTCCCGCTCCAAGGCAATCGTTGTAGGAGCTAGAACGGTTTCACGGCCGAAAATTGACTAAATTGTAAAATTATAAATAAAAAAAGGAACCCTCGTGGTGGCAAAGCACTTAAACTCGTTGTTAGTCTAGCCCTGATGGATGTTCTCTCCTATGACCACAACGGATCTCTTTTTTATTAAAAACACGAAAGCGGTACTTAACTTACTTACTTTCGACATACCCGATACTTAGTGGAACTAATGTTTAATAGTAAATAAATCAACATTATGGTATAAGATAGTTCGATACCTTAAAATTGAAAGGAGTAATTCAAGAACGAAATTTGGAACAAACTTGATCTGCCAGCAGACGATACTAGCTTACATCTAAAATTTGGTTGCTTTAGCTCTTCTAGTCTAAAACCTAGGTGTTCTTAAAGCTTTTATTTCTAAAAAGGTTCGGCTCAGAGTAAAATAAAAGCCGGAATTCCAGGTTCGAACCAGTTCGGTTCAAACCCTGTTTGAAGCCCTGGTTCATATTTTACCAGAATTACTTGATTCAATATGGGCTTAAAAGATGACCATTTTGCACATATTTAAGTGGTGTTCCTGAATTAGAATTGATTTAGATGTCGTTAAAGCAAATCTTAGGTTGATTAAAAAGTTGACTTTAGAATTCAATCAACTTAACGAAGAATATTGTACTTAAATGTGCCTTTTAGTGACCGCCAATTTTATGGAAATTATGGAAATTGTTGATTTTATCCTTACGTCTATATTGTAGTGTATATTGTGGCCGGGCGTGGTGCAGCGGGTAGTGTGTGTGTGTGTATGGTTGCTGTGCAAGAGGTCGTGGGTTCGATCCCACCCCGATATCTTTTGAATAAGTGATTTCTTTAAATTCTTACACTCCCGGTCACCTTTGCTAGCTATTGGCGTCAGCTTTGAAGTAACTAGCCATTTAAAAGCATCTCAAACATCGCCGATCGGACTTAGCTTTAAACTGTAGGCCCTTTCTCTGGTGCGAAAATTAGAAAAGAGATTGGGCGGAGCTAGGCTTGGCCATGGTGTTACGAAAGAGATATGGTAAAGCTGACAGGGCGCTCTCTCAAAACGGTTTCCTGTTTGAAGTAAAGTTCAAAATATAATTATTTAACATATTGCCATTGCAATTGAACTAGTTCAGAACCGAACTACACAACTCCGAAATATGCATGTACATATTTATATTGTTTATTTTAAGCATTTTTTGTTTATCTCAGAACTGATAAAAAAAATGGCCAATTGCACTCGTTAGCGAATATATATTTTTTGTTGTAAAATATTTATTTAAGTTGTCAAGCAAATCACTTTTTTTCTGTTTAACTTAAGAGTTGGGCGTGCTTGTATAATAATTCAGTTGAGGCGGAAGCTTGCTTAGGGCCTTAAATTTAAGGGCCCGCTATAAATAAATTCCGGGAATCCTAAACTAAATAATTATCTTTAGACATGGAATAATTACAGATGAGTCTACAACCCCCTTTCTCCTGCTATGTAAGAAGATGAGCTCTAATTGGTAAATCAAAAGTTAAAGGCATTAAGCACAAACTTTTGGTTGGAAAAGATTAATTATATGGTTTATAGGAATTAGATCGGTAAATAAGTAAAGAACTCGCTCACAATTCAAGGCTTGATTTCTTAGAAAGATTGTTCTCAACCCTTATGACCTCTGGAGAAGAAGAGCCAGTTTCTCATCTCCTAGACAACGCTGTCCGCCTAATTGGAAGTGCATTTTTCGATTAAACAGCTTAACGAGGCATTTTAGGAGATGGTAAACTATCCCCCAGTAAGTTAGGGCTGTGAGTCTGCTCTCTGAGTCATATAATTTTGTCGTAAGATTGAGTTGAGTATCTTTATATGTACATATCTTCCCATTTGCAAATTCCATAATATTCGTTAGACTTATAAAGACACTGCAGACTACCTGAATCATTTTACGAAGTTATTAAGTAGTGAAGTAAAGCTTATAAAAGGTTAAGAGCGTCTTCATCATTCAAATCTCGGAAAGTATAAGGTGCGATCTCTTTTAAGAATCTGCGGCAATACTCTTTAAATCAATATAAAGGCAATAATGTTTTAAAAATATTCTTCATTGCGGTTAAAAACTCGCAAATCAAATGGCCACACGACTACTTTTGTTATCAACTGGAAGCAAGCTTAGTCATTGACAAATATTCATGGAAATTTCTATGGCAAGTACCCTTAAGAAGCCCACAGCCTCATATCTGCATAATTGTGGAATTTCACATTTTTGACAAAACAAATCAGTTGGTTTTTGTGGCACTAGCTTCATACATAAATCATAGCGAACAGACCAGGGAAAGCAATAGCAGTCCTCTGAACCCCTAGGGTAGATAATAAAACGAACCGCATAAAGAAATTCCTACTCATTTTAGGGGCCCGTTTCTATTTAGCTATAAGTGTGATTTCCTCTGATAGGGGCCTGTAAAATCGAGTATTAAGTATGTTAATATGGCTTCAACAACATAGTTCATTTTATTTGCCATTTTCCTAAGGCTTTATGACTGCATAGATAAGCTTTACTAAAGAACCGCGTGTTTCCTCTTTATTCGAGGAAGTGGTGCTCCCCCCAAGGGTGTTGTAAACAATTTGGTTTCTCTCAAAATAAAAGTCCAGCAAGCCAGCTGGTACGCAAATTATTTTAAACACAGCCAAACAATAAGAAATGCTAAAAATAAGTGCAACAAGTACATAATACCACGAAAAAGTTTTGCAAGTAATGAATTCATCGAACTTGAAATGAAATGAAATTTTTGTTTTGTTTCTTGAATATTTAACGCAATTTTAGGTGTTAACAACAGCAGCAACCACAAATTAATGGATTTATGTGGACGATACTCGAGCATAGGTGGGTGATTAACCCAATGGGAGACAAAGACCTTTGAATATTGCCCTTCAATGGACCTGTCAAAGATTGCGAACGAACGCTTCAAGGCCAGTTGGAGATCTCAAAGAGATCGGGCAATGTCATAAGTCAAGTTGGCGCCCCCCAAGACATTGTCAATTGTTCAATTTGTCGATTTGTTCATAAGTTGTTGGCGTGACAAACGGTAATTGCGCGAGGAAACAAAAAAAAAAAAACAGCAAAAGAGAGCAACACAATAAACAATTTACTTATACGAGTTAAGAAATTGCACGCAGTCACTGTAGAGTTGTAGATGGCTAGAGAAATGGAACTTGATTCTCTAAAAGCAACAGTTGGATGCTTTCTTATTCGTCAGCAAAAATTAAACAAAACGAAGGCAACTTTTTAACCAGAGAAGATGGCAAATGTTCCTAAGGTATCTTCGGGAGCTAAAATTCAAAAAATAAATATTTTGTTTTGTCTCAGCACTTCAAGTTTAGTAGAAATTTGCATAACTACGAAGTTTGTTCACATTTCTAGGTCCTGTAGCCACATTTATTAACCAATTCAAACCAAACTGGTTTCTACGTAAACTTGGTTGAATAACGAACACAAAAAATCATAACCAAAGTATTGTTCTGATTGCTAACATACAGGGCTGCAAACCGTTTTTGAACCGAACCGGTTTTCATTTCCTTGTGAACCGAACCTCTTAAGTTATCAAATCTGAACCTGCACCTGTTCCAAACCAAATATTTCGGTTCGGTTCAAGAACAATTCTAAATATGCATATATTTTGCGAAGTCTCCTGTTATTTGGGCGGCTTTGATCGACTTTGAGACTTACAATCGTCAAGATAATCTACAAAAAACCTTCAAAACTACCTTTAAAATTCCCATCAATAAAAGCACCTGAATTTAAGAACCTGGATGCTAAAGCATTTTAAATGATGCACAAACTTAGAGCTTAAAATAAGAAAGGTAATATTTTTCATAAGTAGTCTTCGAAATTGAACTTTACTAGTATCCAGCGCTCGGAAATTTGTATAACGTCACAATACTTTATATAAATAGAAACACTTTGGTTTTGCTTTGATGATCACGAGCTGTACGAAAGTGTTTCCGTGTACATAAAGTATTGACCCGAAATACGAATTCCAGGTTACTGAATACAGACCTTAATAGTAAATTATATTTTGTTTAGTCCCATGTGGTCTGCAAGTTACATTTAACATTTTACATTTTGATTTGTACAAACTTGACACAAGGTTCGAACCAAAACCATTGCCCAAAAACTTCGAACCTCAAATTTCCCAACCTTAAACATTTGTAAATTTTGATTTAAACCTGCGAACCTGCTAAGATACCCTTATTATACCCTTTCAAAGGGTATTATAATTTTGCCCAGAAGTTTGCAACGCATAGAAATATTCATTTCCGACCGCATAAACTATGTATATATTCTTAATCAGGGTGACGAGCTGAGTCGATTAAGATTTGTACGTCCGTCCGTCTGTCTGTTTCTACGCGAACAAGTCTCTCAGTTTAAAGGTATCGAGCTGAAATTTTGCAAAGAGTCTTCTTTTTGCTGCACACTACTAATATGTGGGAACCGACCGGATCGGATGACTATATCTCCTAGCTCCCATAGGAACAATCGGTCGGAAAACTAGTTTTAGTGAGGAAAACTTTTTTCTTTTCAATGGTAACGTCTCCAAACTCTGTTATCGTAGGTTTTCTATGTTATTTTTATAATTCTACTAAGTTTTATTAAAATCGGACAACTATATTGTATAGATGCCATAAAAAAAATTGGTCTGAAAAAAAATCTTAGAACAACTTTTTTGTTTTTAATGGTAACATCTCGAAATTTTGTATTTGTTTGATTCACATGCTTTCACCTAACTCTTTAAATTTTTGTCCAAATCGGATGACCATAACATATAGCAGCATCTTCTGGGATGCATATAGTGCGTTGGTCGCCTTCTTCACTCTTTCTTCCACATTCGCCTTCCATGACAGTTTACTATCGATTACTGCTCCAAGGTATTTGACGTTATTCTTTGGTGTTAGTGTTATTCCATTTATCTTTGGTGCAATCCATGGCGGTACCTTGTATCTCTTGGTAAAGAGAATGAGGTCCGTCTTCTCCGCATTAATACTAAGTCCGGCTTCTGTGGCCCATTTTAGTATCTCTTTGAGTGTAGAGTCCATGATTGAGCTGAGAGTCGATGGACATTTTCCGATGATAATTATGCATATGTCGTCGGCATATGCAGTTATCTTGGGTGCTTTCCTGCGAAATTTTGCTAGCAGTTCGTTAACCACAAGGTTCCATAGAAGGGGTGACAGTACTCCGCCTTGAGGCGTGCCGCCGTGTGCCTCCTTCGTCATGGTTGTGGTACCCCACTCGGCTTGTACTCTTCTGCAGCTCAGCAGGTTGTATATCCACACGAGTTCAAAGCCTTATGAATTGATACAGCTCTTAGGCTGCGCATTATCGCCTCCGTGGAGACGTTGTTGAATGCACCAGATATGTCAAGGAATGCTCCCAAGGCATACTCTTTATGGTACATTGCTTTCTCGATGGTGGCTACTAGGGAGTGTAGCGCTGTTTCCACCGATTTCCCTTTCGTGTATGCGTGTTGGTTGTTCTCCAAGGTCAGGTTCATGCCTTCTCTTATGTGGAGATCAAGTAATTTTTCCATTGTTTTAAGCAGGAATGAAGTGAGGCTAATGGGCCTGTAGTCTTTTGGCTGCACGTGACTGCATTTCCCCGCTTTGGGTAGGAACACAACACGTGCTGTCCTCCAGGCCACAGGTACATAGCCCCACCCCAGGCAGGCTTCAAAAATGGACTGTAGCCATGGTACGACTAAACCTTTAGTCGTTTTTAGCATGGCGGGAATTATGCCATCCAGACCGGGGGACTTGTAGCTCGCGAACGAATCGATCGGATCGCCCATCGGATTTTTCCTGGAGTGACTAAGTTGGTTGGGATGTTAGTTTGTTGAGTGTTTAAGTCCTGAAGCGTATCTGGCTCGGTGACTATAGTGCAGCCCGGGAAGTGCGCATCGAGAAGAGCGCATGTGGCTTCCTTGCTGCTTTCTGTCCAGTGACCTTCGTCTGTTTTTAGTTGACTCTGCATAGGTGGCTGCTTTGAAAGCAGCTTCCTGAGTCTGGCTGCTTCCGAGACCTTCTCTATGCTGGAGCAGAAGGTTCTCCATGAGTATTGCTTTGCCTTCCTTACTTCTTTTTTGAATAAGCGAAGTCTTATCTTGTACTCCTCCCAGATGATCACTTCATCCGCTTGTTTGGCGAGTTTGAAGCATTCCTGGACGTCCTTCCTCTGCTCTTTCAGTTCTGGGGTCCACCAGGGGGGTCTGGTTCTCCTTTTTGTAACTGTGAGCCTACACGAGGTTTTGTATGCTTCGATGAGATTGACAGTGAGCGTCTTCTACGGACTTCTCAATATCTTCCACCGAGCAGATGGGCGTTGACGTCGGCAGTTTTGATTCCACTGTCTTAAGGTACTTCACCCAGTCGGTATTCCGGGGGTTCCTATAGACGTTTCTAGTTTGACAATAGTCAAATTGTATCTTGAACTGGATGTACTTGTGGTCGGAGAAGGAGGGTTTATCAAGAACTCTCCATTCTGACGCCTGAGTACTGTTCCCTAGGGTCATGGTTAAGTCTAGGACGTTGGCTGAGGTTGGTCCCACATATGTGGGTACGTCTCCAACGTTTTCTACACTTAGACTGGTTTGTATAATAAAATGTAAGAGAGACTCACCTCTGTCGTTGATGTCCGGGCTGCCCCACACAGTGTGGTGTGCGTTGGCGTCCGTTCCGATGACGAGGGGTTGCTTCTTGTAGCTTGCCTCCGCCGTCAGTCTTCCGAGTTCAGCTGGTGGTGCCTCTCGCTCATGCGCCATGTAGCAGGACGCCATAAGAATTGCTCCAATACGAATGATGGGACGGAAAATGGGCCGTTGTGGTAAAAAGATTATTTTTGAAAATACTTAAGCGAGGGCATAAAAACTTCGGCACAGACGAAGTTAGCTTAGCATTCTCGTTTTTTGATATCATCGTAAAGAAGTTATGGACTAAAAGAACTATACAAGCTTTCGACTTATATCACTTTATAATTATCCCAAAAATTTCTGAAAATTAGTTAACAACAACCTAACCTTCTAACTAAGGCAACTTATCGGACCTTACATTTACTATATATGTGTCCGATTTTGACCAAACTTTGAGAAATAATGCAAAAGCCTAACAAACTAACATGTAAGACATTTGGGGTCGATTCCACTTACAACAAAGAAGGTTTTCTCAATAGAACTTCTTTTTCGACCGATCATTCGTACTGCAGCTATATGTTATAGTCATCCGATCCGACCGGTTCCGACAAATGTACAGCGTATTTGTACCAGAAGACTTCGTGCAAAGTTTGGTGAACATAGCTTTAAAACTGAAGGAAGAGATAGCATAGAAACAGACGGACTGGGCTAAATCCATTCGGCTCGTCATGCTGATCAAGAATATATATACTTTATGTGGTCGGAAATGCTTCCTTTTGTGCGTTACAAATATCTGAACAATTTTAATATACCCACAGCAAGGGTATAAAAATATGTGGAAAATTTGATAAGTTGTAGTAATATTAAGAGCACTACGATGATCAATGTGCACTACCAACTCTACCGCTTAATCAATGCAGAACATTCTCTTCCTGCTTTTGAAACCTATTTTAACGTATTTAGCCCCTAGTTAAAATTATTTTATAGTTTTCCTTTCGGTTTTCGTGTCGGGCGCCAGCGGCTGCGCCTCTCGGTCGGTTGAGCGGGAGGTGGGCTGCTATTTTGCCTGGGGGTTAGGGCATAACACGGGCCACTGCGCATTGTATGTCAACGGCCATTTAACTAGTTAATTTTATGATTTTTATACTCTGTACCGAAGGTACATAGAGTATTATAAGTTTGTGCAAAAGTATGTAACATCCAGAAGGAAGCATCTCCGACCCCATAAAGTATATATATTCTTGATCAGCATCAACAGGCGAGTCGATATAGCCATGTCCGTCTGTCCGTCCGTCCGTCTGTCCGTCTGTCTGTCTGTCCGTATGAACGCACAGATCTCAGAGATGGTAAGAGATAGAGGTTTGGCGTTCAATTTTGGCCACGCCCCCTCCCGCCCCCGCAATTTAGAAAAAACGTCATATCTCCCACAGTTTTGAAGATAGATGGCTTGTTTCTTCTGGACATATTTAGTTATTAGGATAACTTATCGATCCGCCAAAGAAATGAAGAAGATCGGATGAACGGTTTTCGAGTTATGATCAACAGACAAATTTTCTTGGTACAGAGTATGTTATAGTCGGGCTTGACCGACTTTCTTTCTTGTTTTTTCAAATGGCTTATCAATTTTTCGAATTTTTTGTGGAAAAAGTGAAGACCTCAAAAAAATTCTATTTAAATTAAAATAATGGTATCTTAGGAACCAGATCAATAATTTGGTTTTTGTTTTTCGTAATGGTTATTTAACCAGGCTTTAATAGGTTAAAAAATGTGGCTACAGGACCTAGAAATGTGAACAAAGCTCTTCTAACAACAAGTTTATGCAAATTTTAGCACCCGAAAATACATTAGAAACGTTGGCTATCTTGCAAACTTGTGTAGTTCAGTAATTATTCTAAAAAAAAAATCTAATATTTACACAAATGAGATGGCGAAACCCCTGTAACACTTTATCTCACTGAAAAGATGTGTAAGACCTAGCAAGGGTCTTAAAAAAGGCAGACCTTTGATTTTTTTATGATTTACCTAATATTTGTGTTTACCAATCATATCAAGATTAATTGTTGTTTATGTAAAAGATTTTAACAGCTCATAAATATTATAATACGTACCTCAGTTAATGCCCATTTTTCTGCACATAGCACGTGCTCTTAGTTCTCTTCTTGTTTATTTATCAATTTTTGCGTTTTGCACTAAATTTGGCTTGTCGGCATTTCAATTGCTACAAAAGTTGACTTGGTGCAAAGGTGTGAATGAAATTGAACAGGTGTCACTCATTTTCATGAATTTCAAAGAGAATCCCACTTCCCGCCAGTTTGTGAGGCGGATATTTTTGATAGTTTGATTGAATAGATCAAAGAAAAACATTTTTTAAACTCATATTCTTTCCAATTGCAGGGCAAATGCCTTTGTGGACAGTACATCAGGGCGAGACTGCGCCGTGCGGGAGTACTCAATCGTAAGGTGGTTCAAAGACTACGCACTATCCTGGAGCCCTCCTCCTATGTGGTATACGAAGTGTTTCCGGCTCTCAACAGTGTAAGTTGGCCTTGCGATCCCCCCCACTGCACTCATTTCAAAACTCTTTGGGAACCCTTGCAGATGGGCGAAGAACTGGAACGCATGCATCCGCGTGTCTACACCAACATTTCCAGACAATTGTCGCGTGCACCTTTCGGTGAGCTGCTGGACAGTGATATGGCTCCCATGCTGCTGAATCTGGTGGCCAAGGATCTGTTCCGTTCCAGCATTACCTGGGGCAAAATCATTTCCATATTTGCTGTCTGCGGTGGCTTTGCCATTGACTGTGTGCGTCAGGGTCACTACGATTATCTGCAATTTCTAGTCGATGGCCTGGCCGAAATTATTGAAGATGATTTGGCCTATTGGCTAATGGACAACGGCGGTTGGTTGGGCCTGCAGAAGCATATTCGACCACGCGTGGGCGAATTCACATTTCTTGGCTGGCTAACCTTGTTTGTGACCATCTCGGCGGCAACGTACATGGTTTCGAATGTATGCAAGCGCATCGGTTGTCAATTGTATTCGTTGTTGTTCTAGTTAAGAGAGGGGTTTTTTTTGTTAGCATGTATACTCGTAAATCATTCCTGATTTTAATTCATTTGATATATTGATAATTGTTATAACTTTTGTTGTCTAACTTAGGGCCGGGCGCAATAAAGCGTACGCTTACACATTTAAATTTGAAGTTGGCGGGAATGGAGTGGCCAGAGCTTTGAATTAGGGAAACGATGAATTTTTCGGTGTGACCGTAACCGTAAAATACTAGAAAACTACTTTGACTGATGGTCACCCTAAGTCAAAATGCCCCAATATTGGTTAAGTTTTCGTTGACGGTCACACTAGACGAGGAAATTCCCTTAATGACAAAATAGTAAACACAAAGCTAAAATTGCTAAAAAACCAAATTATGTCATGTCTGGTGAGTTGTCTCAAAGTGCCACCAGAGCCCCAACGTCCTATTTTAGCAAATCACTTACAGAGTTTTACTTGGAGGAAACTACAATCACCTCGTCTGAGCACGTGGAGGCCAATGACGAGGATTACTTTATAGCAGACACTACCACCCAGGAAGAGCTGTATTACCATTGTGAAAGCTGTGGCAATCACTATGAGTGCATAGAGGCCTATTCCAAGGACCATAGTGGGCAGCCCGGTAGCTGTGGTGTTCCTGAAGTTGAAGACGCCATGGACCAAGAGCCAGAGATACTAGAAGCAGATGCTCCTCTCTGGGATGTGATAGAGGAAGAGCCAGCTGTCACGCCTGAGGAAGAGGAACTGGAGCCGGAGCGATATTTCTGCTATGATTGTCATAGCATTTTTGAGAATCGTTACACTGCCGAGGAGCACATATGCTCCCAAGTAGAGGTGGCCACAGCCGAACCCAAGAAATCCACGCGACGCAGCGCGCTCCCACCAACAGAAGACGCCTCATTCTTCACCCAATGCGAGATTTGCAATACCAAATTCAACTCTGCGAAATCCCTGAAGTTTCACATGCGAATGCATGGTCAGGTGGTGACCAAGAGCATACAGGATGCGCTGCCAGTGGGAGCCCATCAACAGTACAGCGAACTGGATCAGTTCTACTGTGAGATCTGCAACAAAAGGTGCTGTTTTTCTCAGTTTCAGGACAACGAATCCATTTTCATGTCTTTATTGTTCCCACAGCTTTGATGAGAATCTGTTGGAGGTGCACAAACAGATGCATCAGCAGCAGTCCAGCACGGAGCAATACCTGTGCAGCACTTGTAATCGCCAGTTTGATAATCTTACCAACTATGAACTGCATTTGAAAATGCATGAGAAACAATCAACGACGACGGCCAGCAAACGTTCGTCTCCCCCGGCTGGGAATAAGGAGAAACCAGGCTTTGCCTGTCAGTACTGCGAGCGTGTCTTCCTACGTCCCTATGAGAAGGTGAAACACGAACGTGTTCACACGGGCGAGAAACCCTACGCCTGCGAGGTGTGCGGCAAAACGTTTCGTGTCTCCTACTCCCTCACCCTGCATCTACGCACGCACACCACCATACGACCATATGTGTGCACCATTTGCAATAAGCGGTAGGTAATCCAATCCAAAGATTCGGAGGAAACGCACCCTAATTTTCGTTTGGCAGTTATTTCATTAGGGACTTACATTTGTCGAAGCGTTAAGTCCCAGTGAAATAACTAACAAAAGAAAGTTGACTGCCACAAAATAGAACATAGCATCCCGTTTTGAAACACTCCCTCCTTCCACAGCTTCAAGTCGCATCAGGTATATGCCCATCATTTGCGGATTCACAGCTCGGATCGTGAATATGCCTGTGATATGTGCCCCAAGACATTTCGCACCTCTGTTCAGTTGTATGGCCACAAGAACACGCATACCAAGCCCTACAACTGTGCCGTTTGCAATCGTCCTTTTGCCTCCTTGTATTCAGTGAAAGCGCACATGCTGAATCACCACGAAAGAGGAGCCGCCACCAATAATACCTCGGCTCCTTCGGCAAAGCCGAGCCAAATACTAAATAAATTCTGTTGTATGATCTGTGGAGCCGAATATGCACGTCTTTTTGCGCTGCGACAGCACATGAACTCAGCCCATGCAGTGGAAGTTCCTCCTGCGGAGCAGCAAGAAGTGGAGAACGTTGGCACTTTAATCGATGACACAGAGGCAGCTGTGCTCTTAGCAGCCGCTGAGGCAGATGCTGCTTATATACAGGCGGTTGTCAACGATGTGGACATAGTAGGCACTGTGCCCAGCTATGGCGAGGATACAGAGGTGGGTAAAGGATTACAAATGTTGACATTGCTTAAATTCATGGGACTTTTCTTGCAGTTTCAGTTGCACAGCGAAGAGATCATTACGGATTGGCTCAAGTGAATAAAGGAAATTTATATATAGCAAACAAACTTTATTGGGGTATCAACTGGAAAGGGTTAATTCTATATAAATATCCGGCCTACGTTCAGAGCAGTCCGTTGGGTTAAGCATTAAAAAATGGAGAGTAGGGTTAAACTAATTGTATAAATCTTAAAACATAGCCTTTGGTGGCAATTTCTGCTATTCCTCGCCAGCTGCCTGCACCTCATCTTCCTCCAATTCGCTGGTGTCGTCTTCGTCGCAGATTTCCTTAAGCACATCCACCAGATTCTTGGCCTCGTCTAACTCTTTACGCATGATGTCCATCTCCTCTTCCAGCCCTTCGATCCGTTCGTGCAAATGTTGATTCTCGACAAGCGAATCCTCCAAGGCCACGCGACGCTGCTCGGCCAACAGTTTGTAGTAGTTCTCGCCCGGCTCACATTCGCTGGTCAAGTCCTCGGCTGTGAGGGGCTTGTCTGCCTCGTTGCACTGTACCTCGGTTTGTGTGTGAGCGTCCTGTTGGCAGGACGTGCTGGTCTCCACGCACTTGCGTTTGCCGTATTTTGGCGTTCCCTGGACGCCGGCCTTCAAGCGACTCAGTTGATCCACGATGGAAGCACGTCCGCCAACAGTCAGATTTTCCTTGTCGTTGGCGTTGATGCCTTTCAGTGGTTTAAGAGTTTGGCGCTGTTGCTTGAGATGCTCCTGCTGCTCGGCTCCGCTCTCGACTTGGATGTAGACTCTGGCAGCGCCCGCAGACATTTTCAAAGCAGTTATTGTGGCTGTTGGTTTTTTTTGTGTTTAGTTGTGTGTAGTTGTTTGTTTATGCATTTATAGTTTCTGCCGCTTTTTCTAATATCGTCTTGTAATGGCCGCCAAAAAATGCTATAGACGCGTGCAGTTGCTCAACACTGTTGTGGCTGTGGTCTTACAACACTTGTTAGAGATGGCCGTTACTTGCTGGGCGGCAATATTTAAGGAACCGTAATCACGGTAGCGCGCGATTTTTTCAACCGTTCTGTTCACTTCGATGACCGAATATCAAATTTTTGGGACTTTATCAGGTTTGGAATGGAAAAGAATCGACACTAAGCTGAACCTGAACCTTTTGCATATCCCAACTGCAGCATATCTGCATTAAATTAAATTATGATTATGTGTGACGAAAAAAAAGGAAGAAATAAATAGCATTTTTGGGCTGCACTTTGTTAAACCAGTTGGTACGGATATGCATTTATTATCGTTGTCAATATCATTATCGTGCATTCGTTAAGGAAACGTGAGTCGTGCATGATTCGTAAAGGACGGAAAACTCTTAAAAAATTACATGCGTGAGTCGTGCGTACGGAGATTTTTCAATCTAGAATAGTTCGTGACCATGTCAGAAAGTTACGCGCCCATCCTTAATTGAAACGAAAATATAAACTAGGCCTTATGCAGCGATAGTGGCGAAATGTGATCTTATTCTGAATCATAGCAAAAATATTCTAAAACTTATTTAAATTATGTTTTTAATTTTTTTTTTAAATCACTGCAACAAATCACCCCCGCCAGTGTTGGAAACGGCTATTTTCGCACACTTAAGTAGAGAATTTCGAGGGGCGAGCTCCACCCACACTAGGACGAAAGATAGAAAACATGTAATTGGACAAGTTGTGACCAGAAGTCGTTATCATTTTCATTTTAATCACTCATCCCACCCACCTGCACTCACGCCACAACACCACCGAAACATCCAAGTCCCTCAAAGAGTCCTTCAAAAAACTTCACCATGGACTTTCTCAATGAGATTTCCATGTGGATGGATTGCAAATTGGATACACACGACAAGCGGGCCTTGGCTCTGCGCTATAGGACCTGGACAAGATGTCAGGTCAAAATCGAGGCCATTAAGTGTGTGCCCTGTTTCCTGCGACTGAGCTTTCAGGGCTCCTCTTTGGACGAGGAGGTGCTCAGCGTATCGGTGAATGTGCCCGGAGTCAGTTTGAGCCTGGCCACTTCAAGGACTAAGCAGCATTCGTATGGCCTGTTTTGGACCCAGAATCGACGCGATTGCTTTATATACTTTGCCCTGGAAACGGAATTGGCCTGTCGTCGGCACATGAAATGGATAAAGAAGTCCATTAAGAATCTGGAATTGTACCGCCAGGTGTTCCTCGAACAAAGGCGCTTAAGCCGAACGCCCAGGCCGTTGCCCAATTTACCAGAATGCAGTCATTTGGATGCGAGTCACTTGTCGGCTCGCGTTTCCCAGATCTATGAGGAAATCTTTGAGGGCAGTTGCGTCTCAAGAGCGTCAATAGCTTCGGGCATATACGAGGAAATGAAGCCAGCTGTTTTGGAGACACCTTCTCCACCGCCGCCCTTGCCCTCGATGCTGGCCTACCGCAAGAGAATAAATACGTTCGAGTGTGTTCCCTTGGGCAAGGGTGAGCTACCACGCAGCAACACCAATCCCGAGTCGGAAATGGCCAAGAAGAAGAAGTACAAAAATATGTTGGATAACATCTTTGGCAGCGCCAGACAAAAGCGCACGGGCTCGGTAAGTGAGGAGCCTGCCCAAAAGGTAGAGCAACTGGTGTTTTATGAGAATGCACCCACTCCAGAGGCCCCCTTGAAGCGCACCTCTCATTTGACTAAGTCGCAACGAAATAGCTTCTCCAGTCCGGATTTGTCCAAGCTCAACTTTTTAGATACTTTTGGTGAGGCGCTCTTGATGCAGGCCAATGAATCCAGTGAGGAGCTGAACATAAGCTTGGATGATTCGGTCATTGAAAGCGAGAACAGAGGAGCACTGGTAGCCCAGATTGTTAGCCATTTGCAAACAAAAGCAGAATCGCTGGAGAGTCTAAATCTGTCCGGGCAACTGTCGCATAATTTCAACTTTTCCGCCTGCAACACTTCCACCATCAATTTGGTAGGCGCCAATGGAGCCGTACCTCACAGTAATCTGTTGAATAAGAAGAACAAGATACTGGTGGACGATTTGACCGGCTACTGTGTTATGGCTCCAATTGTAAAGAAGGAAGAGCAACCAAAACCACCGCCCAGCACAGCTTCCACTTCTTCGGGCTACTCCACGGGCTCCTATAGTTCTTCCACAAGCAGCTGTAATACTGAAGACCAGCAGCAACAGCAACCACCTAAAACTGTCCCGGCAACCAATGAGAGTGACATCTATGAGCCAATGCACGTTAGCAGCTCCTTAAATGGCACTGCAGCTGCGGCCAGTGGCTTTGCCGATCATCTGTACGAAAATCTGTTGGCCGTGAAGGCAGCTCAGGAATTGGAACAGCCTGGTCCACTGAATTTTGTGCTCAGTACCAGCACACCCACCGAGTCTCCACTGCTGCCAGCCTTGCCACAGAAGGGCACACCCAAAGAGACTTCCCGACTGGAGCAGGAGGAGGACTACTATCAAACGCCCAGGAAATCCATCATAAGTGTAGATGATAAGATACCATCGTATTATCCCAATAGTTGCGACTCACTGAAAACCAAACGACTTCGTCATCTAGTCAATCCCAAGCTACGGAGTCAGCGCAAAGAGAATCTCTATATATCATCGCCACAACAAATCATTGAACAACGACACAAGACTAAAACTCCCAGTACCCGTAAGACTGCCGCCCACAAGATCTCAGAAGGGGTCTATGCCGTTACGCAGGCCATGATCAAACGTCCCACGAGCAACACCAACAATAACAATAATAACCACAACAACAACAATGAGCTAATGGAAGAGGATCATCTAGATTTAAACCTACTTAAGAATATTGATTTCAAATTTGATGACGGCGGAGAAATGCTTAAGGAGAAGGCAGGCAAGTCGCCACTGTTGAGCATAGTGCAACCCCAGCTGGAGGATGAATATGAGAATTGCTTTCAGGCAGCCGAACAGGCCACTCGCTTGCTACAGAAATATGCCACATTGGCCAAATTTGGCAATTCACCCAGCAAAGGTGCCAAGATGCAGCCAACGGCAACACCCATGACGCAGTCTCAGATGTTGGAGGCGGCGACAGCGGCTGCGCCCACAGTGGCCAGCTCGGGAAGCATGAAAAAGTTTGCCTCGTTGCCGCGTTTCAAGAAAATTGACTTTTCACCACTGAAAATGAGAATTAACAATGTGCTACAGAGGAATAGTCAATCGACATCACCACAACAGCAGCAACAGTAATTTATTTAGAGTTTATGTATCATTTATAAGAGGCGAGGAGGGAGAGGAAGACAAGTAAGAGATGACTCTGAAATATGCAAACCTTGCCTAGAAACAAATTCATTCAGGAAAGGTACTTAAACTAGATGCTATTTTGAAGACCTAATGATCTTATCCTGACTGCAAATTTCGCTACATCCTGGTTTGCACTTTACATCCAACTGGATACCAGTATAGGACCGTATAAACACCTTGAAGATTGCTTTTTAAAGCTTCCGCTTATAGTAAAGACTTGTACTTTTTTCTACAAATGAAAGCTTATCCAAAGACCTAAAAATCTGGGTTGTAATCCAAAAGTTCGGTAGGAACCAAACCTTAACTGAACCCACAGAATTTATCAAAGAGTTCGCCTTAAAGCGCAACTCAAAAACTGTCTTGACAATGGCATATCTAACTTGTACTTAAGAAGAATCTGGATGACCATTGTAGTTGAAACCAAAGACCCTTTCATCAGCATGTATAATAACCAGTGACATTAAGGTGACCCATTCGAACATCGATGGAGGATTTAATAAGTTCAGAAAAGTATATTAAATCTGGGGATGTCATACGATTTTATACCGCCCGCTTGGTCTTCAAACCTTGCCCATTTCAGTAGTATATGGAAGGATGGAATCATTAAACAATTTATTAAGTTATCGTAGAAGATTCAATACCCTTTTAAAATACCAATTTCATCAGGTAGAAATCTACATTTTCTAGCAGTTTTTACACAGAAAACCTCAAAGTTTTCTTCAGAACAGCAAAGTCGCTTTCAGAAATATTAAAAATTGAAGGTAATCAAACTGGAATAGGAGTAAAAGTATTATGTGCAAGCAGATGTAGGATTCAATGTATATTCGAGGAAGTCTAGGAGTCCTGACCCTTTAACAACCATATTTCACTGCTCAGTTTATCTTAGCGTTGATTCCCCTCAACTTAAGATCTTTCGAAAAATGTGCCAGCATCTACTCATTTCTTTCTTCCCTCCCCACAATTGTAAATGGTCCCTAATCCTCTCATAATCATCTTACAAAAATATCGCTTAAATTTTAAAGAAATTATGTATGCTCTAAGTTCCCTTGTGATTGTTTAATATTAAGTTTTTAAAAGTTTTATTTAATTTAATTGTATGTAATACGCTTACCTCTAGCCATATATATATATATGTTTGTATATTGTATTGACAAACCATATCAACTTGTAGTACATCAATTTTAATGTCTATGCTCAATTATGAAACACACCGAACTAAACGAAACGCTTTTATACAAATTATACAAAAGAAACACTAACTATATTGTTGACTCATTTAAGACGACACGTTTGTTGAAAAGAAAGAAAACCAATGAGAATTTAGTTAAAGAATTTTTTAAAAAATGCTCTATACAAATGAAAAATTTGAAAAACCAAATATGCTTTACTCTTAAATATATGTATGTTTTCTCAATGCTCCCAATACCGATAAAGTGTAATTTGAGAAAATGCTTTTTGGCTTCGCTTGACATATCAACAAAACTAAATTAGTTGAAAACCTATCAAAAAATTGCATATTGCAATGGCTTCTAAGTATTTTGGCGCATCGAAAGCTCAATTGTACCGTGACTAAAATGTAAGCTTAATAAAAACGAACACATATTTGCTGCAAAACGAAATGAGAGTGTAAGGTATACTGGAAGATCGGTAAGGAAATGAAACTCCGTGGGACGGTTTTTGGGACTCTTTCGGCTTCTTCTAGTTCCAATCCAGTGTGGCATTTAAAACAGGCCCAGAAGATTTTTGTGGATTTTTGATTTGATTTGATTTTTTTTGATTTTGATTTCCGAACTTCACATTAACCGAAACATTTTTAAAGTTAATCTGAATGCTTATAGATAGTAGTCTTAGGCCCGATTTCTCAATTCCTAGATAGCTACTATGTGTCAGATAAACTTAGAATTTGCTCTGTTAATTGTAAGTTTATGTGACATAAAGGGCTTTGTTGAAGTTGGTTAAAGTATTGTGCCGAAGTAAATTTTAATGTCATCTGGAATCAAGCGTTAATTCTTAAAAATAGAATAGTAGAATAGAATAAACTGAAGGTTATTTTGGGGTCCTTATAAAAAGCCTTACTATTATTAGCTGTTACAAATGGAACATACATAAATACTAGCTCCTCCTACACCAATTCTACTTCATTTTTTACTGTAACTTCTTCATTCATGCTCAGATTTTTTGTCTAGAAGTGAAATGTCTATTATTTTTGAAGAAATCTTTCAAAATGTGGAAACATTCCTCGAGAAGCCTCCAATTTAATATGCTCTGCGCCCAAAATTAGTTAAAGTTCAGGAGTTAAAGCAACCAAACCGGGTGTAGTGCAGCGGGTAGCGTGTGTGCCGGCTTTGCAAGAGGTCGTGAGTGCGATTCCGCCTCGAGACATCCTAAGAAAAAGTTTTTTCTTTAAAAGCTTACACTCCCAGTCACCTTGAGCAGCTTTTTTGGAGCCAGCTTTGTAGTAACTATCCATGAAAAAGCTTCCCAAACATTGGCGTTAAACTGTAGGTCCCTTTCTCTTGTGTAGTAGTAGTAGAATTATCATTTATTTTTCCATTTGTTGACTAATATTGACATAATCTAATTAGGACTTATCTATACATCGTTTTTTAACAAAAAGAATCTTAAAACAATAATAAGAGGTAACACCGGCTTGGCTTAAAGCCGTCAAGCCGTACTCTAAACGCGTCTCTCCGCTTCCGCAACTACTACACCTGGCTTCCCGGGTCTTCCCCAGATACCAGATCGTTCGTTTAGGAAGATTCAATCTAACTTTACTAGTTGAATTCCTCCTTTACCAATTGCCTATACCGTTGAGCTTCAAAGATGTAGCCGATGAGTTTCGGCCTGCTTTCTCCATTTAAAACATCCAGCTAGTCTTCTCTGCTAAGACTGTCTTTTTCCCAGTAAAAGAACCTTATCTCCCTTAATATTGGGCATTTTGCAATAAAGTGGTGCGTATCTTCTCTTTCCCTCATGTTGCATGAAGTGCAATATTCCGAACGGTCGCTTCTGTGGGGGGAGTATTCTAAATTCAGGAGCTCTACTCTTGCCCTGAAAATTGTCTTTCTCTTGTGTATTAAACTATAAGCACACTAACTAAGATATTGGAAGGGGCACGGCTTGACCCTTTGGGCTATGTATAGCCAAGTACATAACTTCTTATACCTTCGCCCCGCCAAGGGCGAAAAATATATCTCATATTTCTTAGTAGAAATGTGTAGATACCTTCTGGACATCTTTATCGAATAAGAGAGAGTGGAGTTATAGGTATCCTTAACACGTGGTGTGATATATACCTTTCATCAGATTTCATTCCGGAGTGTTTTAATTTATTTAAGGGACGAAATTCTCAATAGTCTACGACATTTAGCGATTGTTAGCACTTGTATAAGTATTTTAGAGCTTTTCAAATGATTTCTAAGAAATTAATGTAGAAAGTGAGCTGAAGTCAAGTGCCTACATACATATATAAAACCAAGAAAGAACAGTTAGCTCCAAAACCAAAGGTTTGAAGGCTACTCGAACCTTTCTGTTTAAGGCCCGATTTCTCAAAGTCCGGTTGGTCAACTTGACAGGCAGTTTAACCTAATTTGAGTGTCTCATGATGTAGGCGGCGTAACCGGAGGAACAAACTTAAGCGCTGCTCATCCACCGGTCAACTTTAACCGCGAGCTCAGCCCCGATGAAGTTATTGATATTTCTATCGATATACAAACAGCTGGCCGCTCACTTGCTTTGCTTATTTTAATATTTGCAGCAACATGAAATGTTTATGAATAAATGAATTTTTCAACTTTACGCAATGGAAATGCAATTCGATGAGGCAGAACATCGAATTTTAGTCAACTTTTACGCAAAACAATGACCAGCAACAACCAATCGCATTAAAAAACAAACAAACCAAACCGAGTCAGCTGTTTACTCGTTCGTTTAGTCAAACAGTATGGTCACCCTGTAGCAGCGATAGGCATTTATCGATATCAGGCGAAAGTGCTGCTGAGAAAAGCAAATGACTTAACCGCTCGTCATCTTGACGAACAAATCTGACTGGTGGTTGGCTAACCGGAACTTTTGAGAAATCGGGCCTAAATGTCCATATATTCCTGATTACCATTAACATCCGAGTTGATATAGCTCTGTTCGCGTGTCCGTTTAAACTGGAGAGAATCATTTAGAAATACTAATTTCGTTAGAATTATTGGGTCATTAAGGTAATTTAGATGTCATTTGACACGTTTTAGAAACTTCTTTCCAACTCAGTCCAAAATATAGTGAAGTAATCTCCGAAACGCTAAAAAATATCAAGGCGGCAAGCATGAGATTTTGAAGAAGGTTTGATACGTAAGTTCGAACCTTATACTACTATATCGACTATGTTGTGTTGCTGTTGTTCTAGTGAGAATAACCTTTTGGTTTTCGGTGGTGCAGTGGTAAGGGTAAGAAAATCAATGGGATACAGTTTTATTGAGTGCCTGTGCTCCAATTTCATTTGTGGCAATATTTTTATACTCTGTAACGAAGGTACATAGAGTATTATAAGTTTGTGCAAAAGTATGTAACATCCAGAAAGAAGCATCTCCGACCCCATAAAGTATATATATTCTTGATCAGCATCAACAGCCGAGTCGATATAGCCATGTCCGTCTGTCTGTCCGTCTGTCTGTCTGTCTGTCCGTATGAACGCACAGATCTCAGAGATGGTAAGAGATAGAGGTTTGACATGTATGGGACATATGCTTCTTATGTCTGCAGGCAGATCAAGTTTATTTTCAATTTTGGCCACGCCCCCTCCCGCCCCCGCAATTTAGAAAAAACGTCATATCTCCCACAGTTTTGAAGATAGATGGTTTGTTCCTTCTGGACATATTTAGTTATTAGGATAACTTATCGATCCGCCAAAGGAATGAAGAAGATCGGATGAACGGTTTTCGAGTTATGATCAAAAGACAAATTTTCTTGGTACAGAGTATGTTATAGTCGGGCTTGACCGACTTTCTTTCTTGTTATTAACTGGAAGAGAAGCGGCCAACTAATACAGTCGGAACTAAGTCAAATCTTAGCTTTCGTTTTATGGATTTTTGGATACTACGACATCAGTTCCGGCAATATTTTTCCGATCAGTGGAAAGCGAGCCTCCATAAGTCGGGAAGGGGTAAAATCTAACAAAAGCTTACATGGAGTATCGTTTTATAGGATTTTTGCTGCTATTATTTAATTTTTGAAAACATTTTTCCGATCAAAAGATAGATAAGCGACCTAAGAAAGTAAGGAAAAAAAGTTTCATTTAAATATTTCCGATTAAAATAGCATGTTATAGTTCCGAATAGAACAGTATGGGACATTCAAATATGTTTAGTGGATGTCAAATTCCACAAATTCCATTGACTTCAACTGAACTAGCAGTTCCAGTTTAAATCTATTCAGTTACCAGGGAAACTTGAATTCGCGTTGGTCATAAACAAATCTCTGAAAGCGTGCGGCATAAATCTGGAAATATTATGCTTTAAGTGGCGTGTTCCCGAGCGGGGACTACAACCAAATGTTAGCTAGTGCTTTTATACTTTAGCTACATACTCAGACAGAATAAAATAAATTTTGATGTACAAAGTAAACATAGAATTAAAGGGAAATTTGAGTTTACGTTCATCCCTTCTGTCGACCCCAAAAACAAGTGTATCAATTCAACTCTACAATCAAATATAAATGTCAGCATACTCTTTATTGAATAAGCCAGCTTAAAAGAAGTATTAAAGACCATGGAGGAGGAGGGTTCTAGAGTTAAGAAGGGCGAGGAGCAAAGCAAGCCCTTATTGGACGAAATAATTTATCCGGACATTGAGCCAGGTATCATTAATCGAGCCATGATTGAGGCTTCATACTTGGAGGAGGTGCGTCGCGGCGAGGAGCGCCGACTGCATCAACTCGAGCCTGTCGTTCTGGACGAAATCAAAACCATCCGCTTGGAGTTCAAAAATATTCTGCGCATGGACCATTTGTGGATCCTGCCGAACCTCACCAAGCTCTGCCTGAACTGCAACAAGATTGAAGCAATTGAACACATTGAAATGCTTACAGCGCTTACGGAACTAAATCTTAGTTTTAATTTCATTGAGAAAATTGAAAATCTCGATACTCTGGTTAATCTGGAAATCCTGTCGCTGTTCAGTAATCGAATCGTGATATTGGAAAACCTGGATAAGCTGGACAAACTTGTGATATTGAGCGTTGGAAACAATTTGATAGAATCGGTGGAAGGTATTGAACGCTTCCGCTTTATGGACAACTTAAGGGTACTCAATCTGGAAGGTAATCCCATAGCCAAGAAGCCGGAATTCTCCTTGCCCCTCTATGTGATGGCCTTGCTACCAAAACTGAACTATTACGAGTACACATTCATCAAGAACGAAATGCGCGAGGAGGCTTATACGCAGTTCTATCGCGAGTTACGAGAAATCGAAGATAAGCAGGAGAAGGAAATTCAGGCTAGGGAAACGGAAGAGCGAGAACAGTCCGAGGCCAAACGGCTGGCTTCAAGTTTTGTGGAGCACTTGGATGGCCATCAGCTTTACGAATCCCTATGGAGAGAGGACGACGATGGGCGTGTCTTAATGCTTGTAGGTCCGCAGGCTCAAGAGCTGGCCGAGGAATACGACAAGGATATATTCGAACTCACACAGGAGATTTACAAGCTGGGAATTGATCGATTTATGGAGCGAGATGAAGAGATTAGAGACTTTATGAATAACCTGCACGATGGCCAGGAGGAACTGCAGGAAATGGGCCAACAGGAAATCGAGAATTTCTTGCAGTTCAAGGAAAAAATATTCGAAGAGGCACGTGCCACAATTCGCCAGTTGGAACAAAGCGCAATGCATGGCGACGACGAGGACTCGCCGGAAAATCTGAAACTCTCAGATACGGTTGATAAGTTGCATGTGTATTTTGAAGACGCCATGAATGACATGTGGCAGGCACTGATGGCGCAGGAACTGCACCTACATGAGGCCATAGAGGAAACTACCACCAACTTTCACCGAAAGATATCGGAGCTAATGTCCAAATTTGTGGAACAGGCTCAAGCATATTTTGTGCAGCTGCGTGAAATATCTGTGCATTTTTCGGAAAACATGACGGAAATTGTAACGCGATTTATATCCACAAAACTGGCGCTTCAGGACTTTGAGGATGTGCCCATGGAGCTGCGCATGTGTATGGAAGATCGTGATGCCATACTCAACCTGATAGCAGGCATGAAAGACTCGCACACATTGCGAATCGATGAACGGGAGGATCGTATGGCCACGCGCAGCAAAGAGTTTATTGATGTCATGATAGAGCAGCTGAGCAGCAACGAGATTCAGCGACATCGCGCCAAGATATTGGAAATCAATTCCTTTATTGAAATGATGACGGAGGCTATGGCATCCCTGCCCAATGATATCCGAGAAGAATTGATGGCCGAGGAATACGCATAAGAATATTCATAATATTAACATTGATTGTACAAAATTTGAGAGTATTAAACTAACCTACAGGTGGCTTCTGAGATAGACAAAACAATCTCTAAAAACCATCAGTGCTTGGACACATAATAGCGCACGCCCGACTCAGTCAAAGAGCGAGCATTTTTGGCCAGCAGCATGGACACTGACAACGTGGGTGTGGTGAAGCAGCTGCAATAGATTTCAAAAATTAGTTTACACCCATCATATTTCTTTTCAAACCCACTCTATATAGGGTTCCATTTCCTCTAGCGTCCATTTCCTTTTGGTCTTGAATAAGACCTTCATGCGTTCCATGATCGTTGTGGGCAGCTGTTCCTCGGCCAGCGAGCGTATACACGGCTGGGCTCCTTCTCGATCACAAATACCCAGACCACGTAGATAGTCCATTTGGCAGGACATGCCCTCGGGTAAAGCCTCCTGCCAAGTGCGCATGAATTCCTCTAGTCGAAAACGCAAGCCAGGCTGCAAAATATTCTGTGCCACAATTTTGGCTACCAGCTCTTCTTGGTACTTGAATTTACCCGGTTGTCCCTGCTCCGTATAAATATCAAACAGTCCAGCCACAATGGCCTCGGGTGCAATGCCCTGCAAAGCCTCTACAGTCTCCCCCCTTTCCACTTCATCCAAGCTCCAAGAGTTCTCAGCAATTAGACCCAGCATCAGGCTGACAATGCGGTACTCGTACTCATACTCCAGCACTCGCAGGTGACCTTCAAATTCCAAAGCCCGATACTGACTCAAGCCTTCCACAAACTGAGCTCGACTACACTGCACTGTGTCCAGCAGCTGTTGGAAGTTGAAGAGCAACTTCCTCTCTATGCAGTATTCGTTCTCTGGTCCCGAATAGCGCGTAAGCTGCAGCAGCTCGCCTAGCTTGCGATAGCGTGGCCTAATCTCCCGACACTCAAAGTACTCATGGAAAACGGCCAAGACCTGCCGCTGCTCGAGAGTGCGGGGCACTTCCAGTTCTTCTTCTGTACTGTCATTGAGACTCCTATCCAGCGAGGAGTTGGCATTGCCAGTGCGGGGACTTTTCAAGGGCGAAGTGCTGGTGGCCGCAGCGAACTTTAACTCTGGCACCAGCAACAGACTGTTGGAGATCTCTGCCCCCTTGACATCGTAGGTTCGTTCATCCGTGCAGAGGACAATCTTCTCATGCAGACCGCCTTTGAAGTGAAGCCGCTGACCCTCTCGTATTTGCTTTAGCATATGGTTATCGAGTTCCAGCAGGCGCAAGTTGTCCGCCACCACCTCGGCCGAGGGGTAATAAAGTGCCTGTGTCAGTTGAGTCAACTGGCGCTCATCCAATTTGGCATGTTTCACTATGGACTTGACATCCTCCGGCGTGCGCTTATAGCTGAGTACAGGGGAATTAAGGAAAGGTGAGGAAGAGGTTTTAATTACATTTACTTACAGTTGCGGAGCATTCTCATCCACCTCCATCGGCGAGTCCATGTCAACAAAAACAATTAAGAGCGGGAAAACATTCAAGAGCGTTGCCACCTTGTCACACCACAGTGGACATTGCACAGCTAGTTTTTGTACTCTATACCAAAGGTACGTTCCTGTGTGGATTTTAAAGTTAAATGTCGAGACGATCAAATTTTGGGAAGGCCAAAGCGAAATGAGTAACAAGTTGGGGCTTCGAGGAGCCAAGACATTATGCATCGCATTGAAAATAATCGTCTACGCACAGCAAGGCCTCATGTCACCGATTACGCTTCTCATAGGCATTTTATAATTGTTCCAGTGAACTAATTGTCGCCATTGTCAGGCATATAGATTTAAAGGCGAAACAAATGGGATGTGCTGTGCGAGTGGTAAAGTGAATTAGGGAGCCCATCACAACCTAGTCCCTTTGATGCACAAAAAGCTCAAGAATAATTAACTGTGGCTCTAATCTTTAAAAAAGCCTTCTCCTTTTGCCTTTAGTTAGTCAATCTCAAGACCACATTAAAATAAAATCATCTACCTAAGGTTTCACTGTATCTTAAATCACTGTTATGCGCAGCGTTGCCACCCGGCTACACACGCAACATGTGCAGTTTCTTTGTTTTTCTTATTGAATCAACAGCATCGTGAGCATGGATGAGCATTTGGCTGCTCAAAAAAACTGGACAGATGAGGAGCGCTTGGAGCTGGCTGCCAAGCTGGATGCGGAGCTGGATGCTTTCATCGATGGCCTAGAGAAGAAACGCTACGAGGAAGGCTGGCCCGAGGATCGCTGGCAGGAGGAAATGGATAAGCATCCGTTCTTCATGAAGCAGGCACCACAGCCCGGCGATGAAGTGCATCCCATGTTTGAGGGTCTGCAAAAGCTAAAATACGATCCCGAGGAGAATACACGCGATGAGTTGGCTTTGAATTACAAAGAGGATGGCAATTTCTATATGAAACATAAGAAATTCCGCATGGCCGTCTACAGCTTCACCGAGGGCATTAAGAGCAAGAGCGAGAACCCAGATGTGTTGGCCGTGCTGTATAACAACAGGTCGGCTGCGCATTATTTCATTAAGAACTTTCGTTCCGCCTTGAGTGATGCCCAGCGGGCGTTGTTCTATAAGCCGGACTACACCAAGGCGAGATGGAGGTCCGCTCAGATTTCCTATGAGCTGGACAAATTTGATATGTGCACTCAAATGTGTGAGGAGCTACTGGAGGTGGATATCGATCACAAGGAGGCTAAAGAGCTGCTGCATAAGAATAAAATGAAAAAGGTAGGCGAATTGTGAATGATCTGGAGAATAGCACTGAGTGGTTAATATTTTTCAGCTGGAAACGGAACGCAATCAGCGTAAAGAGTTGGCCGAAGCTAAGCGACGTTTGGCACGCTTTCAAAGATTGCGAGAGGCCCTGGAACAGCGCTCCATCAAATTCGATGACCAGCGCTTAAACCAAAAGCTCCATATAACCGAGGAACTGTTACGGCCCAAATTCCTGCCTTTGGAGGATTATCCCGTACACTTGGATGCAGAGGATGGCAGTACACTTGTCTGGCCCGCAGCCTTCTCTTATCCCGAGTTTCTGCTCAGCGATTTCCAACAAAAACTGCCGGAAACAGCTACGATGGGGGACTGCCTGCAGACACTGTTTGCGGAGCCGCTGCCCTGCGATAAGGATTTAAACTATCGTCTGGGCAATGTACATGTTTACTATGAGAATCGGAAAGCTGGTCGAGTGCATAAGGTGCAGCTGCAGAAGAGTCTAAGGGAAATCATCAATGAGCAGGGTTTCTTTGTGTCGGGCGGTGCTCTGCTGTTCTATGTGGTGCCCAAGGATACACGGGTGGAACAGGAGTTTATACATCAGCAGCGAAGGCCACTCGTTTATAGTTAAGAGCTAGATTCCTCAACTGAAATCCCATAATGCCCATTGGATTAAGTGAATATTAAAGCCACAATTTTATTTTAACTATTTTCCCGAAGGGAAATCCTCCTAATTTCTTTTACGTTTATTGCGCTGTTTCTTGGCCAATTTCTGATCCTCTATGGCCGCCTTCATGGTTTCCACCGCGCTTTTGTTGTGACTTTGACTCATTTCGGAATTGCCACTTGTGCTGGGATACTTAAAGCTAAAACCTTGAGGGAAAATGGGCTGAGCCAGTAGTGAGTTAAGCTGGGCACGCACCGACTCCACATGCAGGCGATTGCGTCGACGCTCTATGATAAAGGGATCCTCATCCTGGTCACTGGCCCTAGAAACAACACATTGTAATCAACTCAACTTTAATAATGGGATTCACTCACGATTCATCATTATAGCCATCGATAATCATGTCCATCTCCTCGGCATGCTTTTTCATCCAGCCCCTTTCGCTTTGTGTGCGTCTCAGCTTGAGTTCCTCACGGTCGAGATCGCGAGCCAAGTTCACACGCTCACGTACATTGGCCAGAAAACGTTCGGAGATGGGAAACAGAGGTAAATCCTCGGCTGGAATGATTTAAAGAAAACAAAAATAAAACAAAGATTCGCATTGATTGTGTTGCAGGGCCGACTTACTTCTATCTAGGGTCTTGTATAGCTTCACATAGCTCTTGACCTCTCCCGGTTCCATAAACATTACCGTAATGCCATGTTTATTGGCCCGTGCCGTGCGTCCCGATCGATGCACATAATTCTCACTGGTGCGTGGCACTTGATAGTGTATGACATGCTCCACATTGGGTATATCAAGACCGCGAGCAGCCACATCGGTGGCTATTAACAAGCCAGTGGGACTGTCCCGGAAACGTTCCAAATTCTTGAGACGCTGTTTTTGTATCATGTTGGCATGCAGAGGCAATGGCTGGCACTCCAGCAGGCCAAAGAGTGTGGCCAGACGTTTCACACAGTCAATGGAATTGCAGAAGACGATTGTACGACCAGGATGACGTTGGATGAAATAATACAGATAACTATCCTTTTGATCGATGGGGCACAAGAGTCGACTCTCGGTAAGGGTTTGAGCGGTTTCTGTGGAAGAAAACTGAGTTTTATACTCGGAATGAATTAAGGCTTCCTGCTGCTACTTACGCTGGCTGTTGGTTATGTCTACAATCTTGGGCTGCGATATACCCAGCTCTTCGATGAGGCTCTCAATCTTTTGGTCTACCGTTTGTTTCACAAATTTCGAACGTTTTCCCAAATTACGTTCTGGAAAGATTTTAGAGAAGATTAGCTTGAGGCGAATACATCACTTCTAGGCACTTACTTTGCATATGATCGGGCAGATCATGCACCAACGTCAAGGTGGCCGAGTACACAAAGTTCTGACGCAGTTGCTTTTTCTGCTCATCCGCATTGAGCACTTTGAGCAACATTCTCAGCTCCTCGAAGTGTCCCTTTTCCACCATGCGATCCGTTTCGTCTATGACCAGAAAACTGACATTTTCCAGCTTATTTAAATGCTGATTACCCTGACCATACAGCTCCCAGAGACGACCCGGCGTGGCCACCACAATTTCCGGGCACTGGCGCAAAACACGCTCCTGCTTGGCCACGGCCATGCCACCAAAAATTGCCGCCACACGCAGGCCGGTGTATTTGGCCGCAGCCACCAGATGATTCTTGACTTGAACGGCCAGTTCGCGAGTGGGTGTCAGCACTAGGGCATACAGGGCACTTTGCCTGGACTGGGCAGAGGATTCGTAATCACTGTCCTCCTCATCGCTGGCCCCCGAGACATGGTCCAGCTCTTCGGGTGGTGGAGTTAACTCATGATCATCCTTCCGTGGTGGTGGCTCTTCACCTTTTACTTTTGGTTTGTGTCGTATGCCGGTAGTGACATTACGCTGCTTTAGCTCCATGATGCCTGCCAGAAGGGGTATGCCAAAGGCCAATGTCTTGCCGCTTCCCGTTTCAGCGGCTCCCAATATGTCCTTTTTGCCATGAATAGCTGCGGGCAGGGTCAATGCCTGGATTTGTGTGGGCTCTCGAAAGCCCTGCTCGGCCAGAGCACGCAGAATTGTGGATGGTACACCCAAACCGTGCCAGGCGGACAAAGATAGGTCCTCTGTATCCATGGCGGTGGGCACCAGTTGAGGAATTTCATCTTCACTAGCTACTTCATCCTCTTCCGATGATGCGGCTGGTGGTCTTAGTAGAGCAAATCGATCCGAAGCATAGCCATCACTATCTGTCTCCTGATCCTGCTCCGTTTCCTTTGCGGGCTTCTCCGCCACTGTGCCTGACTTCTGCTGCTTCCTCGCTTCCTTACGTCTCTCACGCTTCTCGCGTTGCTTTAGCATGCGCTGCAAGTGCCTTTCTGCGAGACGTGCCTTCTTGCTGCTCACCTCCGTTTCGCTCTCCGTATCTGAGTCTTCCTCATCCTCGCTGGACTCAACGCGTGGTTTTCTCTTCTTGCCCTTGCCTTTGGTTTCATTTATGTTCTGCTCTCGGCTCTTCAGCAGCTTCTGTGTGGACTTGACCAGCTTGGGATTGTATTCTTTGAGAACTTCCAGTCCTATGAGACCTTCATAGCCACCGCAATCATCGGATATCACTTGGCCTTTGATTTTTACCTTTTGCCAGCTCTCTTTTTTGCTGGGTGCACCATTTGGAGTTTTTGTTGTGGGTTTCTTGGCGGGTTTGCCTTTAGCTACCATTATTTATTAACAAAATGTGTGTAAAACTGAAAGTTAAGTTAACCGCGTGTGAAACAGCTGCTTAGTGTGACCGAAGACACATAGCAAGATATCCAGAATGTGGCGCTGGCATTCAAGAATGGCAGGGTTTTGGCACCGTGAAGAATTGGATGATCCCCTTTTTTTTATGGAAAACTGAATACATCCATGTGTTGCTTATGGCCATGGTATGTGCTGAATTTTCCTTCTTTGTGTCACAATTTTGAAATGACATCTTCTGAATGTATACCGAAAAACAGTCTGGGAATGTGCCCTGCATTCCATTTATGAGATTAATGCAATAAGCAAGCCATCCACACACGAATGTGTTCGAAAACCTTTTTTTTATTTTCAAAAATCTTCAACGACAATCAACACTTAAATATTTGCTTCTTGCCTCACCGTGCTATTACGTCATTCTTGCGGTCATACTGAGTTTCGGTATTTTTCAGCTGCAACGGT
Source organism: Lordiphosa fenestrarum (assembly GCA_035044985.1). Classification (NCBI taxonomy): domain Eukaryota; kingdom Metazoa; phylum Arthropoda; class Insecta; order Diptera; family Drosophilidae; genus Lordiphosa; species Lordiphosa fenestrarum. The sequence goes on along the minus strand of JAWNNO010003907.1, from coordinate 223,138 downwards.
CACACTAACTGCAAGCGTCAGCGTCGATTTTTTTTGTTGTATTAAAAGTTTTAACCTTTGTTTAATTAGACTTTAACAATGTTTTAAGTGTTTGTGCTCAACTCACAGCAGACTTAAGTTGACTTTAATCAAAAATGTCCACCGTAGATAGTGTGCGGATGTTACTCCAGTCTCTGCCGGCAGCTCAAGAGCAACTCCAGCCGGCCGGAACCAAAGCAATATTGGGCATAACAACAGCAACAACAACAACAACTACAGGAACAACAACACCTTTGCGCGCCAGAAATCCCCCCCAGCAGCAGCAGCAACAACAACAACAACAACTGCAGCTGCAGCAGCAGCTGGCTCAGCAATGTACGCCCGAGAAATCTAAACCGGGCAAAGCAGCTCCCGAAGAATTCTGGCGTGATCTGCACCAATTCCATGAGCGGCGCGGGTAAGTACTTTCGCTGTTCTAGCTTAATCTACATTTCTAACACTTGCTTTCTCCAGCACTCCCATGATTCAGGCAGCCAAGATCAGTGGCCAGCATGTGGATTTGTATAAGCTGTACCAGGAGGTTACGGAACGTGGCGGCTTCAACAAGGTCAATATGCGCGACGAATGGGATGAGGTCTACAGTGCCTTGGAGACGCTCAGGGAGCGCTGCGTCAATGGCACTGCCGGGATTAAGCATATCTATCGACGCTATTTGGATAAATTTGAGAAATTGAATTTCTTTGGCGAGGATCCCGACAAAATGGAGGCCTTGGAGGCAGCCATTGAGAGTGTGGATATGGGCAGCGGAAGTCGTCACCGCGCGAGGGCCTTGGCTGGCGGTGGAACGGGCGGCGGCTTTAGCAGTATTTTTGGTTCTATACACGGCTCCAGCTTGCCCGCCGTGCCCATGGCCTACAATCAGCGACAACATATTGTGAATCTGGAGCGCAGACGGCATCAGAAGATGTCCACCCAGCTGCATAGGCACAGCAGTTATGAGAAGTTGATGTTGTCGCTAATCTCGCCTCTGCCCAACGAGCAGGACTTTGCCATTAATGTGTGCACTCTGATGGCCCATGAGGTGAGGCACACTCTCCAGCTGGTCGAGTGTCCGAAACTGCTGGATGTGCTGCTGGCCCATTTGGGTGTGTATGCGGACTACACGATGAGGAAATTGTTTCAGCATAGCTACGAGCAAGTGCGTCACCATTCGCAATGGAATTTCTGGCGGGATTTGCTCAATGATAAACCACAAATATTGGAACTCTATACGGATGAGCAGGCATGGTTAGACAATGGCTTGATTAGCAGGGAGGAGGATCCAAAACAGAGGAAGGAGGAAGATCCGTTTGAAGAGCTGGACTTTTTGAATCTGAGGCGTGGTCAGGGTACGGACGAACGCATGGGTCAGCGGGTGTTGCAGGTAGTGCAAATACTGCGTAGCTTGAGTTTCCATCCAGAGAATCTGCAATTGTTGTCCTCGAATCGCACGCTTTGGCGGTATCTGGTCATGGGAGCCAATGTGCGTTGGAGTAAGTGCTTCAGAATAGTTCCTTTATTATGATCTTACTTAAATTCGTTCTTTCTGGCAGGCAACATTCATATCCAGGCTCTGGAAACGGCGGGCAATCTGGCCCAACAATTTGAACTGCAGGATCCCACCACGGATGTGGTATCACGAAATCTGCTGGCCACTCTCTGCGAGGGCGTCGACTCCAATGATCGGGCTGTGATCATCTGCTGCCTGGAGATAATCTATAAGCTGTGCTCCAAGGAGGGCAACGGCCAGCATATTAATCGCTGTTTGAGCCTGGATTTCTATCAGCGTTGCATGTTGCTGCTGTCCCTGTCGGATGTCATGCTGCTAATCTTTACACTGGAGGCCATTTATGCTCTAAGCTCACTGGGGGCACGTCCCTGTTCAATGCTGATGCAGGTGAGAGGCTTGGTGGATCAGCTGGTGGCCTTGATAACAGTGGAGGCGGGCACCTATGGAGTGGCTGGTTGCATACTCATGCGAGTGGTGGAGGTAGTGCCCGGGCATATGTTGCCTGGGTCTCAAAATGCGACCACAACAGCAGCTACCACGCAGGCAACACCACTGAAGCCACCGCCCACAACAACGGCTCCATTGCCTCCGCCTACAGCGGCCCAAACGCAGGTTCTACCACCTCAGGGAGAAGCGGCAGTGGCTTTGCCCATGCCCAGTCTGCCGCAGGTGCAGCTGCCCGTGCCTAGTTTGCCGCAGGTGCAACTACCTCCTGCTGTTACAGCTACTTCAGCAGCAGTTCCAACTATACCCAATCCTCCCTCGACTCCTCAAAGCTTCACTCATGATGATGAGCAATACGCCTTGGCCTGGTTGGGTGCCACATACGAGCGTGCTGGCCTGGGTCATGAGTGTCGTGTGGAGCAGCAAGAGCTTTATCGCATCTATCTGTCCCACTGCCAGAAGGCAGGCAAACATTCAGTGGTCAATCATATACAATTCCCTCGCCTGGTAAGGCTCATCTTCAATGCGACCGTGGGACCGGTACTGGTGCGTCAATTGGATGGCACCGAGCTGCCTGGAAATCATTACGTGGGCATTAGGATGCGCGCACAACCCTTGATGCTGCAGCAGAAACTGAAAACGAAAGAAGCAATCAAACCAATGGAGACCACTCCTGTGGCCGAAGCCTCACCAACTCCAGCTGCTGCCGAAGAGACAGCCGCGGCGCCCAGCTCCTCGCTGATCAAGAGTCTGTTGGCTAACAAGGTCACCGAACGACAGCAAAAGCAAAAAGCTCAAAGTCAGCCACCGGCTTTGGTGCCCACCACATCCACCGCCTCTTCCTCCCCCACTCAACCCATCAAGGTGACCTCAACGGCCATTAGTGCCTTCGTTAACAATCCCCTAATGCAGCATACTCCCGTCAAAGTGGGTCAGACCACCATCAAGCCACTGCATCCACAACAACTCACCATGGAGAAGAAGCCACCGCTCATTGACTCGGCTCCACCGCCTTTGGCTCCTCTGAGCGGGGCTAATGTGATGACTAAGGATGCCAGTGGGCGTACTTTGATCATCAAGCGGAAACTGACCACTGATGAGGAGCAGAACAAGCGGCTGGCTTTGGACAGCGCTGCTGTGGCCGCCAAAGAGGAATCAGCGGTGACGCCTTCCAAAAATGCAGCCAATCTTTATGCGGATTTGGCTGCTTCTATACTAGAAGATGAAGATTTGGATGATGTGCCGCCCCTAGCCACAGCCAGCAACCAGGACCAGCAACAACAACAGCAGCCGCAACAGCAACTGCAGCTAATTCAGGCCAAGGCTGCACCCAGACAGTTGCTGTTTCCCTCGGCTGGGCCCAACTCTCCACAGCTCAAGCTGGCCACCACAGCCACAATTAAGACGGATCAGGGCTTGCAGACAGTTCCGGTCATACTGCAACCCAAATCCTCACTAGAATCCACGCCAGCAGCTGCCCAAACGCAATATGTGTTGGCCACCAATCAACAGGGACAAACCTACCTGGTGGCTCAGCAGACCCAATCGTCGGCATCAGCTGCCACACCTCTGCTGGTCACCCAGTCGCAGCCCCAACAGCAGACCAAAACCATTATCATACTGCAGCAGCCGGGAGGAGGAGTCACCGGAGTGGCTGGTGTATCAGCCACAGTAGCCTCGGTGGCGGGCACTCAGAAAATGATTATGACCACGGCGCAGGGACAGCAGGTACTGGTGACCACTACCACAGCGACGCCTTCGCCACAGCCGCGTCCCGCGGGGCCACAACAGCAAATCTTCATTACTCCCGCACAGCCACGTCCGGTGCCCACTCTGGCTGGTGCAGGACAAATGTCACCATCCCTGCTGTCCCAACTTAATCAGATACCGGCCACCATTAAGCTGCATCAGCCACAGCCACAGAATGCAAATGCAAATGTTGGCCAGCCGCGTCTGGTCAAACCCTCCAGTCCAGCCTTACCCATACCCCAGCTGCAGCAGCATCAGTCCATTATACAGCAACATATCATCTCGGGTCCAACCACATCCGCAGCGGTGGCTGGTGAGAAACGACAACTGTTGTTGGGTGGCGGCATCAAGGAAACCACATTGATTACCCAAACTCCAGCCTCGACGGCTCCCTTGCAGCAAAGTCAACTCAACTCTCAGACGATTATCACCACACAGCCGCCGCCGTGCTCAACAGTGGGCGTGGCCCTGCAACAGCAACAGCAGCATATTAGAAGCGTGTTGGAGCAACAGCAGCAGCATCATCCATCAATCATTCAACAGAAGATCAGCATGCCAACAGTGAGTAAAGTTAGATATTTGGTTTCCACCAAAGTCTAAATTTGTTTTGTTTTCAGATCTCGGAAACGGCTAAGCCCAAGACGTTGACCACCGGCATGCCCATAACTCAAGCCAAGAAGCCAGCGCCCTCACCGACTATGCCAGCTTTAAAAGCAGCCGCCACGGTGACCACATCCACCGGCAGCATTAGCAACAGTGACTCCACCCCTGTGTCGGTGGAAGCCAAGCCGGCTGAGCAGCAATTAACCACAGTGTCTGCTGCTGCGTCGACAACCACAACTGTGTCTGCTCCTGCTTCTACTCTCACACCTCCTCCTCCTACTTCGGCAGTGGCTGCGACTTCTACTGTTCCCGTGGACGTCAACTGGCTGTTCATATGCGACTGGCGCAATTGTCCCAGACGCAAATTCAAGTCTCTCTCCGAGCTGCAGCATCATGTGTGCAACATCCATTGTCCAGATCATTTGGATGCGGGTGCAGAAATCTATTGCCAATGGGGCACGGGTCCCGGCTTCTGCGATAATATAGCACGTAAGCGTTATTCCCTAATGACGCATCTGATAGATCGTCATTTGACGGTGGATGATCTTAAGACCAGCATGCAACGTCGTCTAACTACGGGCATACACAATGTGGCACCTGCTCAGCATCCTGTAACCATAGTACGTAATGTGTCGGGCAATGGTCAAGCCAACACGACGCCAGCAGCGGCTACAGCGGGAGCAACAGCACCAGCTACTGCCGGTGCTGCTACTGCTCCCTCCACAGGCTTAGGCCTAGGCACCGCAGTGGGCACGTCAGCTCTGCAGGCCATTAAACGGTATACGGCTGATTTTGCCAACTCCAAGGAGCTGATGGATGAGAACGAGGGACCTGTCACCAAGAGCATACGTCTAACGGCCGCTTTAATTCTACGGAATCTGGTTAGCACCACTTCGACAGCCAAGCGTAGTCTGAAACGCTTTGAACCGCATCTGGCCAATGTGGCTCTCAGTAATGTGGAGGCCAGCGGTGTGCTTTCTCATATTCTGTATGAGCTGAGTCAGTAGATGCGCTGATCCATATAGTGGTTAAGTAAACAAGTATTTTTGTAACTTTCTTTTATCGTAATTATTAATCAACCATTTGACCCTGCACTAACCATCAGACCATTAAAATGTAAACGTCGAAACCCTAAGTACTGTTCAAACTAAACGAAAATTATTTGGTTAATCAAGCGAATGGAAATATGCCAAAATACTATACCGGGAACTTGCCAAGCTTAGGACCAATCTCTCATCTTCTACCTAGCTGATATGTGTCAGATAAACTTGGAAATTACTGTGTTACTTGCAAGTTTATGTCACAGATAAATGACACTTAAAATAAGCAAAAGAATCAGTTCACTGACGAGTGAACTTATGTAGCTGCCAACCATTTTAAAACATGTCCTCCGAAATTTTCCTGCATCTGTTCACCGACCTCTTAATGTGCCTGTCATCAGTTTGCAATCCTTCCTGGGAAGTTGCTAGTCGAGTTGTGTGCGGTCGAAGTCAGCATATCTAATTAGGATCTAGAAATTTAATTCCAAAATTGCTTAAAAGTCTCACAGTCACTTTAGAAATCATAAACAAGAAAGAAAGTGGGTCAAGCCCGACTATAACATACTCTGTACCAAGAAATTTTGTCTTTTGATCATAACTCGAAAACCGTTCATCCGATCTTCTTCATTTCTTTGGCGGATCGATAAGTTATCCTAATAACTAAATATGTCCAGAAGGAACAAGCCATCTATCTTCAAAACTGTGGGAGATATGACGTTTTTTCTAAATTGCGGGGGCGGGAGGGGGCGTGGCCAAAATTGAAAATAAACTTGATCTGCCTGCAGACATAAGAAGCATATGTCCCATACATGTCAAACCTCTATCTCTATCTGAGATCTGTGCGTTCATACGGACAGACAGACAGACGGAAGGACGGACAGACGGACATGGCTATATCGACTCGGCTGTTGATGCTGATCAAGAATATATATACTTTATGGGGTCGGAGATGCTTCCTTCTGGATGTTACATACTTTTGCACAAACTTATAATACTCTATGTACCTACGGTACAGAGTATAATTATGAGCATTATGCTGCCTTTACACAGCCTGACACATGACGACATGATGATCTAGTAGGCCTTCATGTTGTCCAGTTTTCTGTGTAAATTACTTATCAATCGTCATGTTTCAATATTGAGAAAATGTCGAATGATACTTTTAGTGTAAATACACATGATGACATGATGAATGTATCAATGAGTTAGTTCAGTTCACGTTGCTTAAATTATCTTTTGAGAAACAACGAGCCTTTTGCGTTACCGCAAGTCTTTCACCCGGTGATATTGGGTCTCGCCAATCTGTTTTATTTTTTTTAATTAGGGGCCCAACCTTTGCCACCAGCTCGTCAAATGTTTTGGCGCTCATTCTCAAAAAGTTTTTTAATTTTCCTGGGATGCTTCTGAGCTCACCATTTAATTTGGCGAACATTCCCTCTTGGGGGCGAGTTAAGTTTAGCTCGTCCACCCAGCAAGAGCGCTTGGCTTTCGGCTCGTCCTCTTCGTCGTCAACAGCAATAAAACCCATACCAACGCTGACAATTGCCGCTACCAGCTGGCCCTGAACTTCAGACTCCATTTTTATATCTTGACGTATCAATGAGAACTAAAAACACAATTTTTTCACAGGTTCACAGATTGATCTAGTGCCTCAACTTGAACACATTTTATAACACATGATGACATGACATTCAGTGTAAATGGAATCTCATTTCTCAATTCTCATTTCTTTGTCGTCATGTGTCATGTGTCAGGCTGTGTAAAGGCAGCCTTAGTCGATTTGTTACAATTGTTTCAGTTGATTTGACTATCAACTGAGTAGTCGTTTTGAAATGTTTGACTAACGACAACGGAGGTCTGTCAAATTATTTGGCATTCAAAGAAAAAACTTCTTGTAACTATAAACCAGACTAGAACCTCATCATTAATTATGTAATTTTGTTTTGATGAATATCAAATAAATATTTCGAGTAGCTGTCGTAGCTGGTTCACTCAAATCCGTTCAAATCGAAAATTAAATTAATTGCTCTTAGCTGTTTTTGCAAGACTGCGTTCTGCACTTGGAAAACTGTTTTTAAACCCAAATCATCAATTAACACATTAAATAATCACAACAATGATTGACAATCAAAATTATTTTAATTTGAAACTATCAAATGAAACGAAACGACAACTCAGTTGATAGTCAAGTCAACAGAAACAACTAAATGGCCAATAGTCAAATGTGACAAAACGACCAATGCCTATCATTATGTTTAGTTTTTGTTCATTTCTCTAAGCCTTTTTGATCAAACTATATTTTGTGAAAACTATTTTATTTTTAGTTTTTATGATTTATGTTCAAAGTCAAGTTAATGGTCTCAGTCGATTTACAAATATTAACTAAATGAAAGTGTAGTTTTAAGTCAAAATATCAGACTAATGCTAATATTTAGTCAGCAATTCGAACCCTGATCAAATTCATTTAGCTAAGTTCAAAGTCCAACCGAAAATCTCTACAGATTTCCCATTTACTTTAGAAATCATAATAATTTCAAGCGCTAAGGGCAGCTTTGCCATTTTGAAAAGATTTTACTGTCGAAAATGTTGAATATTTTACTGTCCCAAAGGGCCAAGTCGAGCTTCTTGGCTTGTGTGCTTCTAAATTTCGCACAAGAGAAAGGGAAGGGACCTACAGGTTACCACTTTCCAAATGGTTTGCTTCCCTGATACTTACAATTTGTAAGAAAAAGAGTGTTTAGTCCTTTCGTCGCTATCTGAATTAACAAGGTTATACAAATTCGGATGGTACATTCGCGAGTTGTTAGATGTTAAGTGAGCAAAAGGAGCTCTAAACGGGTTTGGTCCATATCTTCAGATTTCGTTAGTTCCCCAGGAATACCAAGTATAGGTAAATGTTATACGCGACTTGCTGTACAGCGTACCCTAGGTCATAACCCAGAAATGTAGTAAAAAGACTAGTCGTTGGAGAGGTTTAGTTGACAATATCCGGAGCGGACTCATAAACCATTTCCAGACTTTAATAAGTAAGTCAAATAGGCTTGATAAAGAGTGTAGGCATACAAGTTTTTGTAGAAGTCCATGTATCAAAGAATCTAATCGTACTCATATTACGTACTTAGGCCCGATTTCTCAATGTCCGGTTGGTCAACTTGACAGGCAGTTTAAACGAATTTGAGTGTCTCATGATGTGTGTGGCGTAACCGGAGGAACAAACTTAACCGCTGCTCATCCACCGGTCAACTTTAACCGCGAGCTCAGTCCCGATGAAATTATCGATATTTTGTATCGATATACAAACAGCTGGCCGCACACTTGCTTTGTTTATTTTAATATTTGCTGCAACACAAAATGTTTATGAATAAACGAATTTTTCAACTCCACGCAATGGAAATGCAATTCGATGAGGCGGAACATCGAATTTTTGTCAACTTTTCAGCAAAACAATGAGCAGCAACAACCAATCGCATTAAAAAACAAACAAACCAAACCGAGTCAGCTGTCTACTCGTTAGTTTAGTCAAACAGTATGGTCACACTGAAGCAGCGATAGGCATTTGCCGATATCAGGCGAAACTGCTGCTGAGAAAACCAAATGACTTAACCGCTCGTCATCTTGACGGTCAAATCTGACCGGTAGTTGGCTAACCGAAACCTTTGAGAAATCGGGCCTTAGACAAGCAAAATCGATTTAACTGGTTGTCAACTCCATATAAAAACGAGAGCGTAAGTTAAAGTCGGCCCTGCCCCATTTCCATATACCTGTTACTCAGGGGAAATAGTGTTTCGTAACCACTCCTTATGTTATTTAACAGAGCATTAACATTAATTTGAATACTTCAGCATTATGTTAGCACACAGCTAACATATACTTTATAACTCTAATAATAAATCCGATCTTAATCAAAATTTCACTGCAAAATACGAATCTGAAAAAGTTATATAAGATATTGAACTTTTTTGAGACAATACTTGTCCACATTTAAAATTTGGATGCTCTAGGTCTTCAGTATCTGAGATCTAGGTGTTTATACAGACAGACGTTCAGACGGACATGCCATATCGACTCGGCTATTGATACTTTATGGGATCGGCAATGCTTTCTTCTGTCTGTTTCACACATTTGCACGGCTTAAGTATACACTTTTTACTCTTACAGTATTTTTATACCCAAAAAAGAGTAGCTAAAGGGTTGCTATAACTGCACACTGGTCTCTTAGCTCGGCCAGTTCTTAAGCAAACTAAATGCTTTCGCTCATACCCAGCGTAAAACTGGTGGCGGTGCAACGTTGACTGGCTGGGTAGAAGTCGAACCAATAGCTTGCAGTTTTTCCTACACCTACCCCAGGTAAATGGGATTACGAAACGCCAACCAAGAGCCTCATGTTCTTCCATCAAAAACAAATTCGAATCATTAAACTTTCAGAAATGTTCTTTTAGTTTTGGTTAAAACAAAACAAAATATAAATAGTGTATAATTGCATAATGGAAATTTTCAACTTATGGATAACGTACCTAAACATTAACATTAGTAATTTTGAGACAGAGTGCTTCACCGGGTTGGGGTTTATGCGGAATAATTATCAATTATAAGGTAATACACAATCATCTTTGAATTTCTCAATCAAAATACCAAAAAAAAAATAAATAGAAAGAGGCGGCAAGGGTCCGTGAATTATTGCACCAAAACCGTATCATGCTCTTGCACTGAATAGAAATCCAAGGTCTTGGCATTATTATCCAGGTTCACCACAAGCTCTGGGTGCTTGCCATCAATGTAACTGAGCTGGGGCACTTGTCCCGTCAAATGAAAACGTTTCATCACCAATCCCTGCAATGTTTGCACTGTTATCATGCGTGGGATTTTCTTTTCCCAAATGCCGCCTGAAGCTGGGTGCTGTATGAAGACTTTGATGAGGTTTGATTGCTTGGCTTGCACAAGTGGCACAAAATCTGCCGGCGAGCCGTACTCTAAAATGAAACGAGGGAAAAAAGTGAGACTTGAAATGACATTTAAAAGCCATTAGCCACTTACTCTTGACCAGCAATGGATAAGTGCGATGCTTGCGGCAAAACTCTCGCATGGCTTCAGCTCCTTGTTGCGTCACCTGCATCCAGTCCAAGGCATACTTCTTCCATATATCGTACTCCGCGCCACGCCGTTCCTCCGCTTTCACTTCCGCCCGGTTGATGTATTGTAAACCAGCTATACTGGCCACTGCCTTGGATACCATTTCGTCGAAATTAGATTTCAAGTGCGGCGTCTTACTCAATCGCTTCAGCCCCGGTAGTTTGTCCAGTTCGTTGAAAGCATCCGCCTCATTCCAGATGGGATTATGCATCAAGTTAAGGCGTTCCAGTTTGCAAAACATGTTAAGTTTAGCCTGCGGCTCACAATCTGGCAGCTTTATCTCCTCTATGCCGTTCTCCATTAGATTTAGCTCACGCAATGTCCTTAAATTGCCCAATTTGCAAACCTGATCAAAGTCCCTTATGTTTGTACGATGCAAGTCCAGCTCTTGGAGCTGCCGAAAAATGCTTTTAGCGTCCACCACAGCCAGCTGACTTAGAGGATTCTCCTGCAGGCCCAATGACACAATGTCGGGCCACAACAATGCTGTCTGCATCACATCCTGCCAGTCCTTGAAACCACAATTACGCAAATTCAGATGCTTCAATTGACGAAAGGCTGGCTCTAAGGCGGTGATTTCTGTCGACGTGGGCAGGACCAAGCGATTCGAGCTGGAATATGCAGTGGAATGATTACTTATAAGTTTATTTCAAGTAAATTTGTCTTCTCACCCCAAATTCAGATTGGTCAAGGCGGGCAACTGACGAGTAATACTGGCCACAATGTCCCAGTTCCATATCAGGGTATGACTCACATTTAATGTGGTCAGCTGCATAAGGTCCATTAGATATCCGGCTGCATTCACAGGTGTCTCATCGACACTGACCTCCGACAGTTCCTCAAATTTGCTTTGCTTCCGTGCTATCTTATCCATGCCCACCACCTCAAAGAGGGAGGCCTGGAGACTAGCCTGAGCTTCACGTATGAGGGCGGCATCCACATTACTCGAATCATAGTTCATATAACGTTCCCTGGCCGCATCCTCCAAGGTGGCAAAAGGACTCAGCTTGCCCGGCCTTATAAAACTGCCCGAGGTGGGCAATTCCGTTTGAAAGTAACGTTTGCCATCAACAATACCGTTGTGCTTCCCACGCATGCCATCATCCCACTCAATGCCCAGCCAGGTGCCCAGGTGACCGCTGACCTAAGGAATAGGAATGAAAGGTTTAACTTGCTGGATACAGCTTACTCTCCATCTTACCTCTCCCACATATTTCACTGTGCCATAATTATTGGCTATTTTGATGCGTGTACCCACTGAATAGAACAGCTGCGCCTCATCAATAACTCCAACCATTGTTGTTGTATCGATGTAAACGCACCCCACACCCACACAGACGCAAGGCTCTTTGTTTTGGTTGTTGTCTACTTAAGACTGCTGCCAAAAAAAAATAGGCTATGCTTTGAGCTGCTTAAGCTGATTATTAGATGCCACTTGGATTTTGATATTTAGTTTTTTAATTAATGTTTTTCTAGCAATTTATTGTATTGTTGCTTCTGTGTGTTACTCATAGACAGTGTGACCATAGCGGTGGAATATGTTAGTTAGGGATGGGGAAAAATGTTCGATAGAGATGTGTGTATTTTTCAACTTTACGATATAAAAAAATGAATCTAGAAAATCCCCCTAAGAAATAGAAAACTATTAGAAAGACACCCCTTGTAATTTTCAATTACGAATTCCCTACTTTCGGAATACAAAAAGGGGCATCTGATATACGGCATGCTGAGAAATTAGCCCTAAAAATATAAAAATTAGTGTAGAAAACCGACCTAAACTTACTGTGACTCACGCGCGTGCTTGGTAGTCGAGTGCGATAAGATACCTTTCGTGATGAAGTTCCCCTGAGGTCCTGAGCTCAAGTCCAAGACAAGGTTAAGGCAGAAAATAAAATAATGTTTACCCACTTTTAATATGATTTTTAAAAAGAAGACTTTAGTGAACCAACAGAAAGAAAATATCTTATAAAAATAATATTTAAGGGGTTGTACGCGTCTAGTGTATTCTTTCTCTCCTGTCTCTAGTCCCTTCTCTCCCTTTCTTGTCTAATAGTTAGAAAATATATTTTTTTCTAAATTCAAGGAGGGTTCTTCTTTTTTAAATTTAGAAAATGCTGTTCTACAATTAAGAAAATATTTTCTTGCTTATACCAAATATTTTCTTAATTTAAAAAAGTTTTAGTCTTATTATAAGAAATAATTTTTCTAAAATATGAATCGCCTTTGACCCTTTTTAAGGCGAATTTATAAATTTTTGGCCGATTTTTGATTTTTTTTTTGACTGCTGGTATGGTAAATGAAGTCCGGAATTCCCAGAACCTGCTCAAAATTAAAATCTCCAATTTATAACATAAGTTGTTCCTTTGAAATCCTTTTTTCCTTTTATATTTTGCTTAATTTTGCTCTTTAGCCCATTATGTTTTCTAGATTACTTATCTGGAATAGATAATGTATAAGTACGAGTTTTTCACCTAAATTTGGGACAATATTTTTGCCCATTTAAAACCTCTAGAAACTTGGACAGCGCGAAAAATCACTCAACTAGTATTCTTCCAAACGAAAAAGAGCTTTTTGAATGATACTCATTTAAAACCTTTATTAAGATAAATTATACGAACTGCCAGGTATATAACTTTCGGGGTAGCCGATGTTAACTTTCCTCTGTTTTTTTCAACTTTACCTTACCTTGCAGGGATTCGAGCTCGTGTCCCACGATGGTGGAACACTAAGTCACTTGTTAAGCTTTTAGATAACAAAAAATCGCGTGGCGTAGACGGTATAGCTTCGATTAAGAACGTGTAGGCTGTAAGTAAGTTTGATTGCCACTGCAAGTGTAGATTTTGTTTACTTCTTAACAATGCACTGCAGTTAGCTGTATATTGTCACCCAAGCCACTTTGTCTTCAAGGCGGTTTGGAGATGAGAAACCCGGAAAAATAATTGCAGCGGATATGCATTAAGGGGGTATTGCTGGTTGGAAGGCTGTTTTTGGGCCTTTTTAAAAAAATCTTATTTGAAAACGGTAATAGTTATTTAAATTCTGTTTTTTTTTTTGTATTAAGAACATATTGAATTAAATAAAAAACAATTTTTTCCTTTGTACGAGGGCTTTTCAAAAAGTTGTCGGCCTTCGAAAAAAGGTATGCTGCTGGCGGCATGGATAACTCCACTTCGGATCATCCGAAATGGAAAAAGTAAACGGCGTTAGAATTAGTACAGATGTAATCCTGGCCCCTACCTCAATCATTATTTTGCGATTTTTTTTTACAAAATGGCGGAATTTGAAAAATGAAAAATCGATTTTGGGCCATTTTTTTTGTAGTTTAGTGTAAAAAAATAATAGTACAAAAATTTTTAAAATTATGATTGAGGTAGGGGTCAGAATGGTGACAATTCTGCGTCGATTGCACTTTGTTTCATCAAAATCGGTTTAGAACTACGGGCGCAATCACCGCCGCCAGCTCGAAAAACGTGATTTCGAGATAATCGAGTTTAAAGTTTGAAGTTGTTGTTTTGCATCAAAAAAAAATTGAAATGAAAAATTATATAATAGTATGCAGTTTTAGAAATTCGACAATTCTCCGTCGATTGCACTTGGTTTCATCAAATTCGGTTCCATAGAACTGGAGAAAAGTGACTTCGAAGTTCAAAAACGTGATTTTGAAGACACTCAAAGAAAATTTTAGGCAATAAAACATTTTTTTTTTGTGAAATACTTACATATATCAGTCTGCAATGCCAGCAAACGCTACTCTGAAAAGAACGCTTTGAACGAAATTCGGTGGATGCTTCAAACAGTTGCATTCAAAAAGTAGCCAAACTAAGCAAATCGGATTTTGGCGAAAACATTGCTGGACAAAAAAGGCCATATCTCCTAAAGTATTTCGAATTTGAAAAACCCTTGTAGGACAATATTCTCAAATATCCAAGCTATAAAAATATGACAAAAAAAAATATCGAAAAAAAATTTCCCCAAACAAGCAATACCCCCTTAAGATTTTCGATAAGATTAAGGTTCGGTTCATCTGCTGTTTTGTTGGATTTTAGCGACTGAGTCTTAAATGCTTCAATGTTGTCTTCCAATGCGTCAATTGAAGCGGGCATGTCTGTATAGACACGAGCTTTAACATAGCCCCACAAAAATAGTCTATAGGCGTTAAATCGTTCCGAACGTGAAATAAAATGTTCACCGAACTCGCCTCTCAATAAGTCAATTTTAGCGCGTGCTTTGTGGCATGTGGCACCGTCTTGTTGAAACCACATGTCATGCAAGTCAAGCTCTAACATTTTGGGCAAAAAACTCATTCACAGTTACGTTACGATTCGCATCATTTTTAAAGAAGTACGGTCCAATGATGCCACCAGCCCATAAACCGCACCAAACTGTGACTTTTTCTGGATGTATTGGTAGCTCTTGCAATGCTTCTGGCTGATATTCACTCCAAAATCGAAAATTCTGCTTATTTACGTACCCATTGAGCCAAAAATGAGCTTCGTCGCTGAACACAATATTTCGCGCGATGAACTTTCTTAACAGAGCACGCATTTTGATAATAAAATTCAATAATTTGCAAGCGTTGTTCGTTTGTAAGACGATTCATGGTTAAATTATAGACCAAACTGAAGATGTTTGACAGTGAAACAAAACACGAAACGTGCGTGAGCTGTTTAAACCAGTGTTGCCAAAAAGATAATAGCTAAAAAATCACCCTTTACATGCATTATTATAAGGTTGTCAAAAAAGTCTTGCGGTATTTTTATTGAATTTTCAATTGTTCATAAAATTGGTTATAATAATGCGATTTAAGTCAAATATGCGCCGTTTTGTTCGATGACGAGTTCCCAACGAGATGCCCCTCTTATAGAAGCTCGCTTCCCTATTGTCAAAAAACTCGGAGAGCCAATTTTCACAGGACTCTCTTGTGGCCAACTTCCGACTACCAAGCTCGTTCGCCATGGACAGAAATAGGTGGTAATCACTTGGTGCGAGATCCGGACTATACGGTGGATGCAAAAGAACCTCCCATTCGAGCTCCCGGAGCTTCTGGCGCGTCACCAAAGATGTGTGTGGCCTGGCGTTGTCCTGATTTAAGACAATTCGGCCTCTGTTGATCAAAGATGGCCTCTTCTGCATGAGTGCTGCATTCAAGCGGTCCAGTTGTTGGCAGCACAGGTCCGAATTGAGCGTTTGGCCATAGGGGAGCAGCTCATAGTGGATGATTCCCTGCCAATCCCACCAAACACACAGAAGAACCTTTCTGGTCGTCAATCCAGGCTTGGCCACCGTCTGGGCAGCTTCACCGCTTTTCGACGACGACCGTTTGCGCTTCACGTTATCGTAAGTGACCCACTTTTCATCGCCAGTCACCATCCGCTTCAAAAACGGGTCGATTTTGTTGCGATTCAGAAGCGATTCGCATGCATCCATACGGGCCAAAATGTTTTTTTGCGTCAAGTCGTGTGGCTCCCATACATCGAGCTTCTTTTTGAATCCAAGCTTCTTCAAATGGTTTATAACGGTTTGATGACTCATGCCCAGCTCTTGACCGATGCTACGGCTGCTACTATGCCGGTCTCTTTCGATCAATTCAGCGATTTTATCGCAATTTTCGACGACAGGCCTTCCGGACCGTGGCGCATCTTCGATCACCTCTGCACCAGAACGAAAACGTTGAAACCATCGTTGTGCGGTGGAAATGGAAACTGTATCGGGTCCATAAACTGCACAAATTTTATTGGCAGCATGAGATGCATTTTTGCCTTTATCGTAGTAGTACTGTAAAATATGCCGTATTTTCTCTTTATTTTGCTCCATGTTTGCGACGCTATAACTCACGAACGACTAAAAACAAACTACAATAAATCAAACACGTGTTAGCGCGTGAAAAGAGCTTTCCAAAAAGCTCTAGCGTGAACCGATGCGACGAATACAACTAGAAACTACGCGCTTGCAAAGACAAGCTTGCGGAAATACCGCAAGACTTTTTTTTTATATTTAATTATTATACAATTCCTGCTTCACCAGACGATTTTATGTTCAGAAAATGTTTTGGTTTGTTTGAAAAGGATAGGTCATGAAAACATCTAAAGTCAAAACTAACATTTTGTTTCTAAATTAGCTTTGCCTGAGCAGTCTTTTCCAATTTTCTACAATGGCCTGGAAACAGCATCTGGCCTGTTTTATTGCTGCTATTGGTGCTTTTTGCGTGGGCGCATCGTTTGGTTGGACAATACCATTGGAAGCTTATTTTTTTGAGGCTTACCACCTGAATTTTTTCTTGATCTGTGCGAGCTTTACCTTGGGCTCTGCTGTAGTGGCGCTGCCGGCTAGCTTCTTCATCACGTACTTTGGGCGCAAGCCAGCCATGCTCGGCGCTATCTTGCCATATCTGGTTAGCTGGATAATGCTCGCTACTTGTAGGCGGTATGAAAAGGTCCTAATTGTGGCGCGGTTTCTGATGGGTCTCTGTGCTGGCGTGTATTTTGTCGTCATACCCATCTACTGTTCGGAAATCGCCAACTTGGAGGCTCGTGGCAAAATGTCGGCACTCTTTGAGATATACTTTGTGCTGGGAGTGTTGTATTCTCTCCTCATGGGTTTCTCGCGCAACTATGTGACGCTATGTGTTACCTGCGGCATCTTGCCTTTGCTATTCCTGCTCGTTTGGATCTTGCCGGAGACACCGAATTTCTATGTGCTGAAAAACAAACCGGAACAAGCTGGAAAATCAATGCTTTGGTTGCGCGGCAAAGATTTTAATGTGGAACAGGAACTGAGTAAGATGCAGGACCGCCAGGGAAAACAGGGGACAAAAAAAAGCAAATGGATGGGCATCTTAATTATAGTGGGTCTGATGTTTTTCCAGCATTTTACGGGCTTCATATTTGTGTTTACCTGTTCCCTGGATATTTTTAAGGAATCCGGCTTGAATATGGAGCCAGATGTCCTTTTCCCGCAGTTGGCCTTCATTTTGTTCATGGCCGTTGCACTTGTGAATGGAACTATAGAGCTGACTGGACGACGGAATCTATTGCTTCTATCAGCCATTTTGAGCCTTCTCCAAATGGCACTGCTGTGTCTTTACTACACACTGAGAGCACAGGGAATGACTGAGCTACGAGTGGTGCGATGGATGCCCCTGTTTTCCATGTGTATGTTTGTCTACTTCTATGGTATGGGCTTAGCATCAGTTCCGAATGTTTTAATGGTAGAGCTGTTTTCGGAGGAGTTTAAAGTGACGGGAACGGGCATTGCATGTACATTTAGTGCTCTTTTTGCCCTTCTTAGCGAATTTGTATCGGCGATTATGAGATGTTATTTGGGTAAGGCCGTTGGTTTCGCCTGCTGTACCATAATGTGTGTGTTGGCGGTGATCTTCATCTGGATGCTAGTGCCAGAGACGAAGGGCAAGACACTAGGCGAGATCCAGCAATCACTACAGGAGTACCAGATAAAAAATAAAAGGAAGCGGAGTGGCTTGAGGCACTCGGAAATATAAACTTGTCATATGATTCATATATTTTGTGTACTCATGTATGAAGAATAATTTAAATATACATATTTTGGCTAATGTAAAAATCATTAAAATTGCATTATTTCCAGATTGTAACGCATAGAAATAATAGCAAAGAATATATATTCTTGATCAGCATGACGAGCTGAGTTGATTTAGCCTTGTCCGTCCGTCCGTCTGTTTCTATGTTATCTCTTCCGTCAGTTTTAAAGCTATCGCAACCAAACTTTGCTCGAAGTCCTCTGTTACAAATACTCTGCACATTTGTCGGAACTGGCCGGATTGGATGACTATAACATATAGCTGCCATAGGAACGATCGGTCGAACAACATGTTCTAGTAAGAAAAATTTTTTTGTTTCAATGCAAACGTCTCCAAACTCCGTATTTACTAGTTTTCTATGTTACTCCACAATTCTGCTGAGTTTGGCGAAATCGGACATATATATATGTAGTATAGCTGCCATAGAAAGTAAGGTTAAAAAAAACAGTCTTAGAAAGAAAAACTTTTTTTGTTTTTAATGAAAACGCTTCCAAACTTTGTACTTCTTAGTTTGCTATACTTTTCCGTGATTCCACTAAGTTTGGTCGAAATCGAACATCTATATAGTATAGCTGTCATACAAAAGAAGAGTCAGAAAAGAAGTCTTAATGAGAAAAACTTGTTTGTTTTCGGTGGAAATGCAGTTCAAATAAGTTAAAAAAGGGGTATAAAAATTCAGATTCTACTTCTCAAACTCCCAAAATACACTCCTCATCACTTGAATAGGACACCCCCTAAGTATGTTTTCTATCGCCCACTGCTCCCAAACCAATGATAATAGAGACTTAATTTTTTTTTTAAATTAAAGATTATTTAATTGGTTATTTTTAACCAGATGGAATTTTTCATGATACAGCTTTAAATAATAACTAAAAAAAAATATCAAACATAATCCGTCAAATTCAGGGGCTCAAATATTAAGTCACTTGAATAGGACACTTAAACAAACAAAGCATTTTAGAGAACCCAGAATTATTTTAACATGAAAATAACTTAAATATAGCATAATTTGTTTAATTAAGAAGAAAACAAATTTGTTTCAATAATGCGTCGAGCCACCTTGCCGTTCTAAAACTTCAGTCATCCGGTTAGGAAGGGATTGATACAAGCTGGCCAAGTAATTCAATGAAATCGAGTCCCAAGCTAATTCAATTGCTTTAATTAGTTCGGGTACCCAAACATTTTCGATTATATTTAAATCAGGCAAGTATGGCTGCCAGTTTTATAGGTCCACATTTAGACTGTGTATATAGGACTTTACAACCCGAGCTGTATGTATCGGCGCATTATCATGTTGATATATCCATGGTAGAGGTCCAAAAAGGTTGTGAAAATGTGGAAAAGCCTCTTTCAATATTTCTTTGTAACATAACGCATTAATCGTTGATGACTGAAATTTTAGTTTGCAGGTGCCATAATAGGATATGGCCGCCCACACCATAACACCTCCAGCTCGGCTATGCAGACGGTCCAAATGATGGGGTTCCTTGCGTAGATCATGGAAATAGTAACTATAACCATCTGGCCCTTCTATATTAAACTTTTTTTCGTCTGAGAAGACCACGCCATGCCACTGCGAGGTCCAGGTCACATGCTCGCGACAAAAATTAAGACGTTTGCCGAGTTAAGGGGAGGTTTCTTCTTTATATTCAACCTCTTTAGGTATTTAGCCTTCGAAATAACGCAATGGACAGGGGATACACTAGCCTTTACATCACATTTTTCACGAATTTTCGCCACTGAGTCGTGAGAAGTGGACGCTTTTCTTAATATGAGGCGTCTTTCTGCATCAGTGAGCACACTGTGCGTGCGGCCTTTCATATTTTTCCATATTCAGACTCATTACCTAAGAATCCCGTTATGACATGCCTTTATTTTTTCCAATTTCCTCCTCGATTAAGGCTTTTCCTCGACCCATTTTAATTTTATATTAAAGGCAATCGTCGAAAATCACAAAAAAGTTCGATCAGCGAAAACTCAGTGGGCATCTGCCAAAGTAGACGTTCAAACAAAACGCATGTTCTATTCAAGTGAAACAAACTATTGACTCAATTTTAAACGAGTTCCAACGTAAGGCTAGAAAAAAAATATAACGGCTCTTTTGCAGAGCTTGCAGCTTGTTGCTGAGAGAGGTAAATAGTTGAACAAAGAGAACGTGCAGAAATACCGTTAATTGATCATTTCCCTTTTGAGTTATAAGCAATTGTAAAAATAATGTACAGGGTGTCCTATTCAAGTGATGAGGAGTGTATAAGGGGCAACTGAAATTTGGGTGTGCTAAGTGTTTGTTAAGCGATGTGATGCCAATTCAAAGATTGGATGATGAAAATGCGACATAATATAATAAAGAATCGAATTTTTGAGGGATATATCGCCAATTTACCAATTGGAAACCGAAAGGGAAACTACAAATTGCTGAAAATGTGATACCAAGTGTATTTTGATTGTGTAAATCGCCAAACTAACGCCAAACTCTCTCTTTGACAAAATGAATCGCAGGGCAATGACAATGATCGATCGTTCGTAAGGGAGCTATATGATATAGTCATCCGATTTGGCCAAAAATTTGTAAAACTATGTGAAAGAATGTGAAACAAACAAATACAACATGCAGGATGCTACCATTAAAAACAAAAAAGTTTTTTTAACTAAGACTGTTTTTTAGACCTATTTTTTGTAAACTTAGTAGAATTATAAAATAACATAGGAAACTTACGATTACAAAGTTTGGAGACGTTTCCATTGAAAAGAAAAAAGTTTTTTTTCACTAAGACTAGTTTTCCGACCGTGCAAAATTTCAGCTCAATAGCTTTTAAAGTGAGAGACTAGTTTGCGTAGAAACAGACAACAGACAGACGGACGGACAGACAAAGCTCAATCTACTCAGCTCGTCACCCTGATCAAGAATATATATAGTTTATGGGGTCGGAAATGAATATTTCTATGAGTTGCAAGCTTCTGGGCAAAATTATAATACCCTTTGCAAGGGTATAAAAACCCAGAATACTCACAACTATGCAATTTGGAAACAAAAGTTTTCTTACTGAAACTAGAACTATCAAAAATTGAATTCACTAGGCCCCTTTAGAACTAAAATTAATTAAAAAGAACTTTGATTTGACTAAAACATATTTACACACCGAATTTAAGTTGCCTCTTTTTATTTCCTCTGCAGGGAATTACAACTGGCGATGTCATTTATGCGAAATGCCAGAAATATATTGATAAATAAATTGAGGCAGATAGAATCAAGTGCAATTTCGTCTCCCTTGAAACCGGAAAAGTCTTTCAAAGAAAATCTATTCATGGAATCGAGACTATTTATTCCTGTAACCCAGAAGTTCTGTTCTTAGAATTGAGAATTATTATGCTTGCAACCAAGAAGATCTTTTCTTGGATTCAAGACAATTTATTCAGGATATAAGGCAGACTTCAATGCCATATTGCAGTATTTTTTGCTTGGATCAGTTCGAATCTCAATTTAAGCGAAAGTCGAACTATTCGTACCATAGAGAATCGATCAAATATCCGAAACTGATTAGAGTGGCTTAAGGCTAAATTGTGTAGAGGTTCTAAGAGTCGTCATTAAAGTGAACCGAACCATTTTCCTTTTTCGATTGTAAGTTTGGAATAGCAATTTTGAAATGTCGACGCACGTTGGGGCGCCTAGAGCAAATTCCGCGCCAAAATTGATTTTTTTTTTAGATATTGAAGAAAGTTTAAATGCAACTTTAAAGATAATAAAATTTTGCATAATAATATGAAAAAGAAAATAGTCTAGGATATTTGGTTTTCGCATAACACTTATTTATGCCTTTATGCCTTCTGCACTACTTGTCCTACAAATTGCCTATAAGAAGGTGGCAAGCCAGATCTTTGGAGGACAAAGAAATTGTTGCCAAGACAAAAAATCGAATTCAGAACGAATTCAAGGAAAAACTAGGCTTACTTATTGATCTCCCGAAACCTGGATTTGGCAGTAGTAATGATGGTAACACTGCAAGGCGATTTTTTCAAAATGCAGAATTGTCTGCAGAGATAACAAAGATAGACATCGGTTTGCTTGAAAGAATTCACACTATATTAATAGTTGTTTCATGCAACCATGATATTAATGTGGACAAATTTAAAAATTACGCCTTAGAGACTGCTAGGCATTTCGTAAATTTGTACCCTTGGTATAATATGTCGCCAACTTTACATAAATTTTTTATTCATGGCCCGGAAATAAATAAGTATGCATTGCTCCCAATTGGCCAATTAACCGAGGAGGCCCAGGAAGCACGAAACAAAGATTTTAAGTTTTACCGAGAACATTTTTCGAGAAAATGCAGTCGGGAAAAGTGCAACCTCGATGTTCTGAATAGAATGTTAATTACCTCGGATCCTTTAGTATCGAGGCATTACAAGAGTCAGGAAAAAAAAATAAATCAAATGCCAAAATCAGCTTTAGATTTATTACAAAATGTACCTGAGGTTAAAGAGGAATACTCTAATTTAAGCGATTTTTTGGAAAGTAGCGATAAACGAAAAAGAAGTCTAAAAAGTTTTGAAAACTTGACCAGATTATTCCTACGGAAACTATATACTCTTCCGATCGTAAAGAAAAAAATTGTTTAATTAAGAATTTTTACAAAATAAATGAACATTCTACTAAATATTTGGAACTTTTAAGTTTTTTTTGTAATACTTTAATTCTCTTAAAAAGATGTCATCAAAATATTTTTCCAATAGGGCTCCGCTGAATTATGGCGCGATTTTGACTTTTTCGCCCCACTGTGCAACGGTGCGGTTGGCTGTTCGGTTATCAGCTGGAATAAGCGGTTCGGTTTTGGTTTGGTTCGGTTCGGTTCACAGGGTTCCGTTGATTATACCAAAAAGTTTCAGTTCGTGCCTCAGCTCTGAAGAGTTCTGTTCCTCACGGAGTTAAATCCTAAATCTTTACGCATTTCTAATACTTTATTCAAGAACAAGAATTAATATTAATACATTGACGGGTATCTGATTTATCTGCAATCTTGTTCCCAAAGCGAATCAATGGCTTATCAGGCCTCGCCTGCTTTTTTTTCATTTTAAGTTCCCGCTGTAAGCATTGTAAAGAAGTTATTAGTTGATTTCTGCTCTATTTTTATTTAATTTCTCTGCTGTTCTTACTCCATTAATATAATCCTCCAAATCCAAATCAGCTAGTTCTTCCTTCAATTCTGCTTCTGGTAAATATTCGATAAAGTCGTCCTTCGATTCTTCAGTTTCATCTATTTTCGGAGACCCATTGACCTTGTCCAATGCAGCTAGTTCCTCTTCCAACTGCTGACCATCAACCAAATCTTCCTCAATATCTACTGGTGGCATTAAATGATTCATCCATTTAGCATAAGCCTGCTGAAAGAAGGCTGTCCATTTATCATTTTGCGTGTCCAGCCACTCCAATGTTGGTTTTAGCCACTCAAATATAGCCACACTGCTCCTCGGAGTGGTTATCCAAATGCAGCTGGTCACAACTAGCTTGAGAACCATATAGACAGGCATCTCGTCGAAAAATATATTAAGCATATAGTTTGGCACCTGGACAATCCCATACAAGACCCAATATTTTAGCCATTGACTCAAGAAGTGACTCTGACCCAGCTGCATGCAGCGACAAGTGGCCCAGGCTGGACGCAGGCAACCATAATACATAAAAACCCAATGGATTAGTTGTGCAAACAACATATTTATATACATTTCTTTTAAAAAATATATCAAAATATTTATCAAATTTACGATACGATGGAGAATAAAGTAGTTATGATTTGCTTCTGGAAATATGACACTGGGGAATGATTCTGACAGACTGAGAAACAGGCAGAGAGACTAAGCTCAAGGCAAAGTTGATGTGTGTCACTAGTTGGTAGATTATATATGGAATATATATGTATATAGCAGCGTAAAGTAGCCTATCCCAGCGGCGCAAATCGACATTACATAATGGATTACTCTTTCATTACTTTGCCTTCAGTATGACGGATATATTCCCTTACAGTCTGGTTTACTTTGCCATATGCAGGTGCGCACATCCTGCATTACTAGTAATACAAAATGTATGCTACAGCCGAACTGTCTTCGGATTCCCATTACAAATTAGTATTACTTTTATAAAATTGTAATGCGGTTTGTTTGCAATCTGTTTACTATCCCTTTATAGAAAAGCAGCAGTTGTAGTTCATTACTTTTCCGTCAGGCGTAATGCATACTTTCGACAGAACACTTTAAGCTGTGCACCGCTGGGGTCTTGTGCTAAGTTTAAGGATCAATCACCGACACCTAAGCTTACAATATGTAAATACGATCGACAAGTTCCATCGATTTGTAAGTAGATGAAGAGAAGTCTGTTGAATTCCACGCGTATTGACAGTTCTTTTAGTTTTGTTTAACGTGTCACTTTGTCATAGAACAATATAATCGATTTATTGATTATTTACACTAATCTGGTACTCACCCAATGTCCAGAATGTACATTCGTTCGTTTTAGCACCATTCATGTATGCCCATATTCTTATCAAGGTCACATCCGGCATAGATTTTTATAACCCTCAGGTGTGTGTAAATGTTTAATGATAATTTCCCTAATCAAATAAATTCTGGCATAGACCCTAATGCAATTTGCATTGAATGGAGACCTCTTCATGCCCATTTGTACATATGCCTGGTATCGTTTTTTTTCCACCCGAGTTTGTTTATTGTCGTGCGACTGTATCGGTGTAGCATCGTCTGTTGTTTCTTCTGGCCATTTACGGTTAATTACAGTTACGTGAGGTCACTTGTCGGCAACGGTAATGTGTCGCGTGTTCTCGGTTAGTCACTGAGCTTAGCTTACATAGTCGTGTATTAAATTGCCAGCGATTTTGCTAATTTTAGGTGGGTTAATTTCGAAATCCGTTGAACTGTGAGGGCAAAATGAGATTGAATTGTGGACCAATTAGATTAAATTTCCTGGGAGCCGATTTTGGCAATGTGGATCTGTGATACAAGCTTTACATGATGGATAAAGTCCGATAAATTGAGATTTGAGTCGATGGCTTTTTTAAAAAAGTCAGTGCAAATACCATTTCAAAAGTATGTAACATCCAGAAGGAAGCATCTCCGACCCCATAAAGTATCAAGGCTGCAAACCTCAAAAATTCTCCAGGTGGTTCGGTCCGGGGGTTCGAACCCATTGTAAAATAAAAGGTTCGGTTCGCGGACCGGTTCTTGGAACCCCTGAACCCAAGGTTCTGGTTCGAACCTTGGTTCGCTTGCACTTAAAAGAATAATAAGTCTTTTGATTTATTAATACGTTGAAAATGAAACATATATGCCTTCTATCCATATGCTTAAATATAATGATCATTACTGAAGTTATTTCAATTATCAAATCCATTAGGTGACATTAACAGCTTTTAGAAACTGCTTAGTTTTAGTTAACTAACATTATATCTTCCAGGAGCTGTTTATCTATACTAGCTCTAAAATCAGAAAGAACAAACTTAAGTGTTGAAAATTCTCGTTTAACTGATACCTGAGTTGCTGGTACAGCTAGTATAGTAAACTCAATATTTTTTAAGTCTTCGTTATTATGACCTTTCCAAAATTTTAAAACATTTATATATGCATGTTGTAGGAGCCTGGAACCTTACGTTAAATTTGGGACTTGGAAATTCATATTAGGGGTCAACAAAATTCAGTTCATTTGTGACTACCGAGCAGAAAAATAACAAAAACCCGGAGCTTTACAGATGTGATGTTGGACAATTTTCAAAGGAATCTATAACATAATCCACAGATTTTATATTTGATATTTGTTTCTTGCTTTCATAAACTTCTCGTCTTCGCAATCAGACGTTGAGTCATTTATTGTCAAACTTTGAAAACTCTCATTAGGCATTTTTTTGGGCATGTCTGCAATGTCCTGCTTTGCAACTTGTTTTTGGTCAGAAGTAAGCAAAGTTTGAAATCTTGGGTATAAGAATACAGCAGCCAATTTTGGTACAGAGCTCATAACAGAATAACGATTGTCGAGGCACTTAGAAAGTAATAAACAATGTTTTGCTGGAGAATATCGAAAGTATCGTTGAAAATATTACTTAGATTGGTGAACCGAACCTCATTTTTCGAAAAAGTGGTCCGGTTCGGGTTCAGGTACGCGGAGTCAAAAATGTAAGCCGCTAGGTTCATGGTCCGGTTCGTGAACCCCAAAACACTCGAACCGAACCGGTTCTCAGGGGTTCGGTTCCGGACCGGTTTGCAGCCTTGTAAAGTATATATATTCTTGATCAGCATCAACAGCCGAGTCGATATAGCCATGTCCGTCTGTCCGTCTGTCCGTCCGTCCGTCCGTCTGTCTGTCCGTATGAACGCACAGATCTCAGAGATGGTAAGAGATAGAGGTTTGACGTGTATGGGACATATGCTTCTTATGTCTGCAGGCAGATCAAGTTTATTTTGAATTTTGGCCACGCCCCCTCCCGCACCCGCAATTTAGAAAAAACGTCATATCTCCCACAGTTTTGAAGATAGATGGCTTGTTTCTTCTGGACATATTTAGTTATTAGAATAAGTTATCGATCCGCCAAAGGAATGAAGAAGATCGGATGAACGGTTTTCGAGTTATAATCAAAAGACAAAATTTCTTGGTACAGAGTATGTTATAGTCGGGCTTGACCGACTTTCTTTCTTGTTTTTATATTAGATAATATACATAATAGGAGATACAGGTAGATTGTCATAAAATATATATAGTAATTGAGCTTGCGTGAATACCCTGACTGCAAGAATGTCTAAAATAAAAGAATAAAAATTAAAAATGTCCCTTCTTACAATGCAGGTCGAAAAATTGTATATACATATGGGTCATTCTTTTCCAACTCGAACGGCTTGCAAAATTTTGAGACTAAAACTCACAAAACCATAAAAAACAATTTTTGGCCGATCATTCCCATGGGAGCTATATGATATATAGCTGCCGATCTGCCTGATGTTGACATTTTTGCAAGGCTTAATAAATATAAAGACCACTTGTCGAGTTTCATTAATATAGCTTTGAAACTGACTACGTGGGGAATTTTTTTATTAGGGCATATTTTAATTTGTTTATAACTTCATTAATTAATATCTTTTTAACTATAAAAGTCTTCAACTTTTGGAAGGTACCATAATTTAGGTTATGCCTAGGGCAATAAATTGTATATTCTTAAAAGCTATATCATGGTGGTTAACACTGAGAGAAAATTATATGTAAGTTTTAGCAACAATTTAAAACAATTTAATATTATTAAGTAATGAAAATTTTTATTAAAATAAGATCTTAGTAGGTGCAGTAAAATACTATTCAGCAATATCAATTCGAGACGTGTCCGATAATCACAAGCCGAGAAATTAATTTTAAAAAAAACCCTTTTTTCACTTTATGGTTTATTGCGATGTTTGAAATTGTGTGAAATTTTGGGCAAAACTGCAAATTAAGTTTTGGTGGGCATGTCGAGATCTAATTTCGAAATAAATTTGGTTCAAATCAAAAATGGTGAGTCCGGAAACCGTTCGAGTTGGAAAAGAATGACCCATATATAGTATATAATGAAAATCTTTAGAGATTTTTGTTTAAGCGCTTGCAAATCGAATCAATACGGGTGCCTTTATACTGGGATACCGGATTAGATGGCTCATGTAAAGCGAATTTAAAAAGATCCATCATTCATACGGGTTCTATCCCTATTATATAGTAATCATACATTATCTTGCAAGTTTCCATAAAATGTCATCAAAGCTTGGTTGGAAATGCAATCGTTTGTTTTAAAGTCCCCCAGAGATTTCTAATGCTTCCCTGAATGTGGAAAAAATGACTAAGCCGTGTGAACCTAGGCTATTTTTAAAAAAAGTGGTCCGGGTTGGGTTCAGATGTGAGATGCTTATGATCTGGTTTGAGAACCTCTAAATTCCCGAACCGAGCCGGTTCACAAGGGTTCGGTTCCGGACCGGTTTGCAGCCAACAGAAGCAATCTAATCCTCTAAGTACTTAAATAATTTGGATGGTATTACATTGCTTAGCTCCTCCTTAGCTACCCCTTTCATGGGCCTCTTCAGTTGTGGGATTATATTTATTTATGAAAAAGCAATGAAATATGAGCAGTGGCTTCACCATGTCGCAATTTATTGTTCTTCCACAGTCTCGGACGTTGCTGACGGGTAACTTCAAGATATTCCTTATTAATCCTTATTGTTTGAACAATTGTGGCTGACGTGCAATTGGCCCAAATTATCTGAGATCGTTCATTTAGGAATCAGCATTATTAACCCATGTTGTCACAAGATCTAGTTTCACATATGATTCGGTCGGTCGTCTTTTATTTTACAAATCAAACCAGGCAAATAAAATTATTACAGATTTGGTTCAGTGGTTCACACAGTTTTTGAACCGTCGGTTCAATACATTACATGATTTTTGGAGCTAACTAAACCGCGGTTTCGGTTCGGTTCAGTGGTTCAGAAAGGCGTAATATAACTATTCGCATACTTTGGCAATTGAATTCCTATAAACCATTTGAAAATCTGTAAAATCCTCAGAAAAAGTCAAAAATTTATGATTTCGGATTTGCAGGATTCGTCCATAAGTCCTCTGAAATTAGAGAATGTTGGCTAGAAACGGATACGTACCATGCATCTTATTTATCATTTAATATTAGAAAAAAAAATCTCCTGGCTAAGATTGAATTAAGGGACAACACATAGAAAAAAAAGGATATTACAAAATATCGATTGGATGATTTCCGGTATCCATTTGGAATGGATATGTCTTTAATATCCTTTTAATCATCCAACTGAGCTCAAAATCATCCAAAGGATATGAAAACTGATGATCATTAGGATGATTTTGCAGCTCCGCTGGATGTTTAAAAGGATATTAAAGACATATCCATCCCAAATGGATCTTTTTTTTCTGTGTAGGTAAGAAATACTACAGAAAATGTAAAACATCGTCCACTGGAGGACGACAAATCAATTTTCAACTTTCAAGAAAAGAATGCAGATTGATAATAGGTATATTAAGAGATCGGCGGGAATTGCAGCAGAATTACAGGATTACAAGGTGGAACGAGATGTTCTAATAAAATTAATAGAGGAAAGTTAACTGCGGCTCGGACGATGCTTTTATACCCTTGCAGCACGTTTTTCACGTTGAAGGACATTTCCACTTAAAACGAACAAGTTTTTCACACTAAGACTACTTTTCTGACTCAACTTTTCTATGACAGCTATACTATATAGATGTCCGATTTCGACCAAACTTAGTGGAATCATGCAAAAGCATAGCAAACTAAGAAATACAAAGTTTGGAGGCGTTTTCTTTGAAAACAAACAAGATTTTCTCACTTAAACTAAATTTTGAAAACCCTTAAAGAAAGCTTATAAAATAAATATGTGCCAATTTTATAGAGGTATGCATTAAAAACAAAAAAGTTTTTCTTACCAAGATACTTTTCTAACCTTACTTTTCTATGGCAGCTATACTATATAGATGTCCGATTTCGACCAAAGAGTTGCAGAGTCGTAGAGAAGCATAGCAAACTAGTAAATACGAAGTTTGGAGGCGTTACCGTGGAAAACCAAAAAGTTGTTCCTATGGCAGCTATTTGTTATAGTCATCCAAACCGGCCGGATCGGACAAATGTGCAGCGTATTTGTACTAAAAGACTTCGTGCAAACTTTGTTGAAGATAGCAGTAAAACTGACGGAGTGGATAGCATTGACGGACGGACAGACGGATGGACAGACGCACAAGACTACATCAACTAAGCTCATCATGTTGATCAAGAATATTTACTTTATGTGGTCGAAAATGATTCCTTCTATGCGTTATAAACATCTGGACAATTTCAACATACCCTCTGCAAGGGTATACAAATAATTACATCGAGTAGGGGTAACTATTCTACACGATTATTAATATGAACAATGGTTGTTGGTCAGAAGTCAACCCCGTTTCGAATTTTCTTGAAACCTCTTTTGTAGACTAAATCCATTTCACGTCCACAATGCTCAAACATGAATGATACACTTATAAGAATATCAGAGAGAATAAGAGAATACATAATAAACGGTATTTGGATTCAAGAGGTAACATAAGATATGGTAAAAAATATTTATTACTGAAGTCTCTGACGATCAATGAAAAGTGTATATTTTAAATTCGGGTGTTATTTCACAGCTGAAATTGATATAATGCCCGTGGTTGCTATGTTGCACTGAAAGCGGGCGTTATGACACAAACAAAACTAAAAAAAAGCCCGCGGGCGTAATGTTCCTACTAGACCGACATAACACCCTCGGGCGTTATGCCATCGGGCGCTATTATATGCATCCTTCTCAGCACAAATAAGGGACAAAAGTTGACAAAACTTTAAAGAAATGTCTGAAAGCTTAAAAAATAAATATATGCCAATTTTAAACAGGTTTACATTGAAAACAAAAAAGTTTTTCTTTCTAACTGGCATGTTCCGGTTTTCACTTTAGTGAATTCGAATTTAATACATGTGTCATTTTTTGGTGAACAATCAAGGTAACCTGTATCAACCTTAAAATTTGTACTTCCTTTTAACAGGATGAACTCAAAATGAAAGGTCTTATGGCGATTTAATTTATAAATTTTATACAACAACCACTTCACCAAATTCGAATTCGACAAATTTTGTCGAAAGTGAAAACCGGAACAGGCCTGTAAGACTATTTTTCAAACCTTACTTTTCTATGGCAGCTATACTATATAGATGTCCGATTTCGACCAAATTTGGCAGAATTATGGAGAAGCATTTAAAACTAGTAAATACGGAGTTTGGAGACGTTTGCATGAGAAACAAAAAAGTTTTTCTCACTAGAACTAGTTTTTCGACCGATCGCTCCTATGGCAGCTATATGTTATAGTCATCCGACAAATGTGCAGCGTATTTGGACCAGAAGACTTCGTGCAAAGTTTCGTGGTGATAGCTTTAAAACTGACGGAGGAGATAGCATAGAAACAGACGGACAGACAGACAAACGGACAGACGGACATGGCTATATCGACTCAGCTCGTCATGCTGATCAAGAATATATATACTTTATGTGTCGGAAATGATACCTTCTATGCGTTACAAACATCTGTACAATTTCAATATACCCTCTGCAAGGGTATAAAAATGAAAACTTAAATACAGGTAGCTCACGTAAATTCCAAATTCGCAATACTTTTTGAACAAACCTTGTATTTTTGTACAGCATTAATAGTCAAGACGATATAGTCATGTCCGTCTAAATGTCTCAAGGCGTCTACACCAGAGACTATAAGAGATAGAGCCACAAATATTTGCCTGTACCCAGAGAAAAACCATCGATAAGCTCGCATTACGCCATGCTTTATGTAGATTAATGAATTTACATATTTATGGCAGATCAGTTGGCATTATAGCACCATATAATCCAGTATTTTATGTCCATACTGGGTCACAGTTTTGTATTCGTGAATTGTGTTTATCGCCGCCGGCGTCGTAATCCAATTTGTGGCCCTCACTTGGCTGCATATCCAATTCGCACTCATTTTAAATATCATATGTTAAGCACCCCCGTACTGTCCCAGCCACCCCTCGACCCAGAATAGCCGGCGTATCAACTTTTGGCGCCCAATTTAACACACAGAGAGAGGGAGAGACAGATAAAAAGCTCTTTCCAAAGAGAGTAAAAGCTGTCCAAGGACAATACGTGACGGAGCAAACAGACGCCAGTCGTTCGCAAACAATCCAAGAGAGATATCGCTAGCGGGTTGTAGTGTTTTTTGTGTTGCTTTTAGTTTGGCCGAGCAAAATGCAAATATGCAAAATTACAAAACCAAAAAAATGTCTCAAGCATAAAACATAAATTTAGAATGTGTGCTAAACGTAATGGCAATGTTGGCTATATAAGATCTCAAGTGCGTGGTCGGTGATTTTTGGCAAAACTGTGTGTGTGTGTGTGAGACGAGCTTTAAACCTACCACGTGGAACTGGCTTGACAAACAACGAGGAAGAAATCGGTAAAATGGGGGACGAAAAATGTGTGCATTGAAAAATCGAAAATAAAAAGCGGCCTCCACCCTCTAAAAACAAAAAGCTTTTGGCCACACAGCTGACACACAACTACCCCCAACTCCCAAGAGCAGAAGTAAAGGGGAATAACAAACAGCCAGAATTGTTTGTTTTTCTTGGCCAACAACAAACACTTTATTAACAGATTACTGCCACAGACGTGTCCTTTCTGCTTTTGGAGAAGCTTTGGGAAGCTTTTGTGAAGCCCAGGTTTCTCTCCCTCTCTCACTCGCTATCTCTCGGCTGCTCTTGACAATGAAAATAGCCTAGGCTAGGAATATATTAGTATTTACCTCGGAATCATAAGTGAACTGCATTCTAAAAACGCACAAAAGTATGCTTTAGTCTAAAAATAACATTGGCCGGCGGCATACTCTCTCACTTCCCTCCTGCCCCCTCGCTGCATGCACGGCCTTCGGCTAGTTGGCATTGGGCCAAAATGGACAGCTGCGGCAACTGTCAACGCTGACATGATTTCCTATTTTCCATTGCGACAACATTCAATTTCAATGTACATCGAACAATACGTTGCAAGCTGACTACACAAATTCAACAAGCTACCCACCGTCTTTTTGGTTGGCAAATGGCCAAAACAAACAACAGCAACCAATTGCAGCTGAGGCGGAAATAATGGCGCTAGCAGGCGGCGCTGAACGGCTGCGACGGCGACCGTTAACCGTTAATGCTGCCTTTCGAAGGGCCTGTGCTCACATGTTCTTTTTCGGCTTTTTACGATTTCCGCTACCAAAACAGCCAGGACCATAAATAAGAATCAAATTGGCTTAGATAAGCAGCGACAGTTGAATACTCTTATTCACTAATATAAATTGTTAAAAATATCGTTGGGAAAAGGGTAGAGCGAAAATCAAATAAAAATATACGGGGGTGACCCAGAAATCTCTATAGAGATTTTCGTATAAATGCTTTCATTTCGAGCTAAAATGCTTGCCCTAAATGCAAAATGTCGACAAAATGGTAGAATACTAGATTAGATGACAAATGTTGAGAGATTTGCAATTGACTATTCAATGCCAAGTAGATTTGATGCGTACGATTTTCCTTCTCTATAATCCAGTAGCCTGCAACGTTTCAGTCACTTTACATCCAAAGTTCTCCTAGTTTAGTTCAAAATTCAATCGTTCATCTCTAGACCTAGAAATCTCTAGAGATTTCTGTGTCCCCCCCAAAGAAAAAGTTCTAAAAATTTAAGTCTCGTTTAAAAAAAAAGATGCAATAAATACCATAAACCGTCCATTATCTACAATCTTACAAATTTTCATAAAGATTGGATAACTGTCGGAGTTATACAGGTTATAAAAAACGTTGCATACTTATCAAAACCACATGCGCTGTCTGCTTACATAATGTTGAAATATTTTAATTAATGTTAATGCTCTGTTAATTAACATAAGGAAGGTTTTTAAACACTAATGCCCCGAGTTACGGGTATATCAAAGTCGGACAGGGCCGACTTTAACTTACGCTCTCGTTTTGAATAGTAAAAGTATTCTAAACCGAAAAAGTCAGTTTCTGACACTAAAAAAATATGCACACTTAAATATACCTACACTCAGAGAAGAAATAGAGATTTTTATACTTGCATCAAGAATTTTTAGTGTCAGAAGTTCGATAAGAATGGAATTCTTGATCCAAAAGCAAAATTATTGTTTTAGTATACATTTTTATCCCGTTATTCTTGAACCAAGAGCTTCATTACTTGAACCAATTGCGAAACATTTTGAACTCAAGTAGAACAGTTCTTGAATCAAGTGCTAAACGTATTCAAATTCAAGATTGCTCACTCTTAAATCAAGAGTACAGTGCATAGATAAATTCCAAGAATGTGTTTTCATGTATCAAGAGATTATTAGGTTCCAGAGAAAGACAGTTGTTTTTTTCCTTTCGTGATCAAATTTTTTCAAATATTTCAAAGAAAACTAATTGTCAAACTATGTTGCAAGTCTTAGATTTGTTTTTAAAGTGCCTTCGTCCTCAATTTATTCGTTCTATGTTATCCTCGTTTACAATTTAATTTATATTTTGACAAATTGATGTCCAACATTGGAGAAACCGATCAAAAGAAGACAATCAGTGTTTAAAAAACTGCAATAAGTTTATTTTCGTCTGTTTTTGATTCTGATTCAGCTTGTAAGAAAATCAAAAGTCAACTTCAAATTGAACGCAAAAATCGAATTGTGAAAAAGCTAAGTAGCAGCGACAGTCGGCGCTTTAAGATTTGTTGTCATTGGCCCTGCCGTTGATATCTGGCGGCAATTTTTTTCTGCTCTGTGTGCGTAGAACAAACCAAATACATATCCGACCAACTTCTATCGAGACGGCGTTGCACGAAGCTTGAAACAATCTCGAAACCTGTGTATCAATTCCAAAAAATTGATTCTAAGCTCGGATCCGTTCTTGAAAATCAAATGATCTTTACTCTATATTGAACTAAGATCGGATTTCCAATATCCAACCGAAAGAACAAAAGAAACTGATAGCAAGAAAATCTATCTGACCAATACAGTGAGGCTAAATGGGCTCACACATAATCAAAGGCAGCTATCAACTTAGCGTTACCTTTATTGTGTCGATTTTTGCATTTATGCTGCCTTAGAATTCCCAAACAGTCATAGCACTGCTGGCTATGAAAGAATCGGGGGGTATGCATGCAACTAATGACCTCGAGCCGGCAAAAGCTCGCTGGTTTTCAAATCAAAAAGGTCGTTAAATAAGTAACATGGGGCTTGGCATAACATCAAATTTGAAAGACGAGGGTATGTAAATCTCGGTCATTTTTGAAACAGTCCTCGGATTGAGTGCAATTCCAATATCAAGCTCAATTTTATCTCGGGCAAAAATGCATCAAGCTGATTTAAAGATCAAATCAATTACGTGTTTTCTGGAATTGATCCTACTAAGGGATCATGGCGAGTTTGGATAAAACAAGCTAATATCAATTCCGTGTGTTGTTGAATTAAGCACATTTCGATTTAAAATCAAGCTCCCAGGAGACACATTTTAGATCAGTACAAGATTTCTGGGAGTGGGGAAATCCGTACTTAACCCTTTAAACCCCAAGTGGATCATCAAATTCATGTTTAACAATTTTATAATCCACACTGGAAAATAATTGTATTAATTCGGTATGATGCAGATCTGCATTACCACCATGTAAAGGGTTAAGTCAATCCACTTTGTACTTGGATAGGGAAAATACGGTATCGGTCGGCTTGTAGAGAGAATCGTTTAAATTGCCACATATTGTGGCGTTTCCAGTCCGGAAAATCTTTAGTGTGATGTTTATGATAAGTATATGGAAATCTCTACAACTCTTGGCCTTAGTTGGTAGCAAATCACTCCACAAATCTTTCGGTGTCATAGAACCTGATTGGTCCATCTTAGCAATTAGGTTCTAGTCTCTGCAAACAAAATATCAATTTCTTAGTTATGCCTATTAAATGAATTTTCTTGTAAAAAAACATTGTTAATACCCGATCTGACAGTTCCCTTCCTTAAGATATTTGATATTTGATAAGTTATAATAAGCCATAGAATTGTTACTTAACAAAACTAATAAGAATGTTAACTCAAAATGCATGATGCATTCGTTATTTGAAATGTAATTAAAGAGTATTTTCAGCCAAGCATTTTCTGTCCTGTTCGAAAGGGGTAAATTCGGCCTATTGTTATGGCCCTCACTTTAAATGCCTTCCAGCAATAAAATTTCCGTTTATTTAAAATATTTTGTTGGTTGTTAGCCGCACGCAAGGCAGTTAAAACTTAGAGTTAGCTCAAGGAGATGGAGGGGAGCTGGATCAATATTTATGCATATAATTATATAAAAACTTTTACTTCGATTTAAATCTTTCAGTACTCCCCTCACACACCGCAAAATACTAGCGAATAGAGGGTAACAATGGACTGGGATTGGGCTGTTGCTGGTATATCCGCCGATATACCGCGTACAACGGGTCCAGAATGCATCAATTATATGACCGATCGTCGACGCTGGATAGAGACCGTATTGCTTTGCGCTCTGTTTATACTGATCATGTATCGAGCCTGGAAACATTTGGCACCGATACGGCTGCCCCCGCCGCACGAGCTGCAGAAGCCGCATAGTGCCACCCGAATGTGTCTACTCATTGCCATGTCTATGGTTTTTGGCATTGAGATGGGTTTCAAGCTGGCAGGACATTCCATGATCTTTGCCCTGAATCCATGTCATGTGCAAACGTGTCTGCAGGTGGGTAAATCTGTTGCCACACAAGGAAATCATTTTTTAAGCAGAATTTTGTTCTCACTCATAGATATATCTGCTGGCGGCAAAGCCTACAAAGACCACAACAGCTTTGTTTCGCATACAAATGAGCAACCTGAATGGACCCTTTCTGGCCTTTATCTTTCCCGAGGTGGAGGGACGCACATATCCCTTTGAACAGGCTACCTACTGGATACAACATGCCTTGCTGTATATTATACCGATTTACTTTCTAAGAAGCGGTAAGTGGAAGCGTGCGAAGAAGGGGAAATTTCTTAATTTAATGAAACTCTCTTTACAGGAGCCTATACCATTGAAGATCTGGGCGACTTTCATTGGACCAAAATAGGCACTGCTTTTATGCTGTTCTACCATTTCATACTACTCTCTCCACTATCCATAGTAAGTTCTAATCTCCCATTTTTTATTACGCAATCACAGCCAAATCTAAGAAAAAAAAGGATATTAACAACGAGAAAGCTAAGCTAACTTCGTCTGTGACGAAGTTTTAATACCCTTAAATATTTTCAAAAATAATCTTTTTCCCACAATGACCCGTTTTCCGACCTATCTTTCGTAAGGGAGCTATGTAATACAGTCATCCGATTTGGACAAACATTTGTAAAATTATGTGAACGCATGTGAATCAACAAATACTAAATTTCAGGTTGCTACCATTAAAAACAAAAAAGTTTTTCTAACTAAAACTGTTTTTCAGACCCATCTTTTGTATGGCAGCAATTCCGTACATCTGTCCGATTTTCATCAAACTTGGCAGAATTATAAAAAAGCATAGAAAACCAATGAATACAAAGTTTGGTAACGTTTCCATTGAAAAGAAAAAAGTTTTTCTCACTAAAACTAGTTTTCCGACCGATTGTTCCTATGGGAGCTATGAGATATAGTCATCCGATCCGTTCGGTTCCGACATATTAGTGGCGTGCAGCAAAAAGAAGACTCTGTGCATAATTTCAGATCGATAGTTTTAAAACTGAGGGACTAGTTCGCGTAGAAACAGACAGACAGACGGACGGACAAAGCTCAATCGACTCAGCTCGTCCCCCTGATCAAGAATATATACAGTTTATTGGGTCGGAAATGAATATTTCTATGCGTTGCAAACTTCTGGGCAAAATTATAATACCCTTTGCAAGCGTATAAAAAGCTCCACTTAATTTCAAGATGACTTAAAGTGTTATTTAAATAGTTGGAACTTCAGCAATAGACAAATGCTACGAAAAGATTTGTAGAGTACAAAAAGCATTTAAAAGCATCATTCATAGTAACCGAGTAATGAAGCGAAAACATTAGGGTCCACAAACCATTTCTTACTAAGATCCATTTTTCAACCGATCTTTCGTACAGCTATATGCTATAGTCATCCGATTTCCGACAAAAATTAAGATAATGCATAGAAAACCATTGATTTTCTCGCTAAAGCTGGTTTTCGACCGATCGTTTCTATGGAAGCTATAAGATATAGTCATCCGATCTAGTTGATACCAACATATTAGCAGCGTGCAGTGCAAATAAAAGCTTCCATAGTAGGAATGCCCGAAATATATCGAAATTTCGATATACTTAAATATTTATAAGGACGTTATAAATATTTATAACGAATATTTTTTTGAGGCGATATAACGGATATCGAAAATTTTTTGGTGATATTTGTTGGCAATATTTTGGTATCAGTTGAAGCCGAACCCTTGGGAACCGAACCCAGAAAAGAACCTTCCAAATTGTTAGCTTATTGAACCGAACCGTATCCGAACTGAACTTCTCTTCTTGGAAAAGTTTCGGTTCAAAGAATCATTTCAGTCAGTTTTTGTAGATTTTTAAACTATCAGCATAATTTTAATTTGAAACGAAGGATTGTCATTTTAAAATCATACTCAATCTCGCACAATACGAGATCGATAAGGAAATTTATAATAATTGAAGTTATGGAATGGCAAAGATTTTGTATATATTTATGTTATTGTTGCGAGCGTTTCATATATAAGTCTAGGTACTTGTGTAAACCGTGGTAGAAGTCTTTTAAAGTCTGGCATTAGTATTCCTATGCTGGACGCTTCATTCTTATCAAAAATATATACTATTTTTTTCAAAAAAGTCTCAATGATCTAAAAGAACATGAACCAAGCTTCGAGCCAAAACCTAAGGTTTGATGTGTAATGGAACCGGTCCGAGAATCGAACCTAAGACCTTTCAAAGGGCTCGAGCCCTTTTTCCATATTTTGATCTCTTGAGTTTGAGATTGTTGGGAACATAATTTTTAATATTATTTCATGTTGCTGTCATAGGAACGATCGGGTTTAAGAGTTGAGATACTTCGGCACCGACAGAGTTAGCTTTACTGTATCGTTTCTTACGAAATTTGTCTGTTTCTGATCTCAATGAAGAAAACTTAATTTCAGAATTAGTTATTGGTGGTTAAATTAATTTTGGTGGAAAAGTCTGTGGGGATAATTTGATCTTCAGTAATATTTTCGTAATTAATTTTCCTTGTTTTTCTTCGTTTCTTTTCAAACAGTTAACCGGCATCAATTTGGATCATATGCTGTGTGCCGCCTTGTCGGATCCATTTCAGGGTCCCAACTATAGACTGTTTGCTTGTTGCCATCAGACCTTGCTCTGCCCACTCCTAAACAAAGGCACTGTATTCCTGCTGGGCTCTCGCAAGTGTCGTTCCACTGAGAATGAGAATGGCATGCATAATGCCGGCATTGGTTCCGAAAGTATGGCACATGCGGGCTATCATCAAAATCATCCGGAGTATGGCACAGCGGAGGAGGCGGCCGAGGAGAGTCTCATGCGGCATCGCTACAATGCTCAGGTTCAGGCTGGTGTGCATCATTCCCATGATAATAACGATATGCAGGCCCTTACAGCCGAATATACCATGCCCACGACTAAGATCGACTAGTACCGGGCCCAGCCATGGAGTTAGCGTTGTACAATGTCGATTATGAGGGTCAAAGTTCATGAACTTCTTCTACATCAATTTTTCGGTTGAACTTAAACGTATACTGTTTGTTTTTGTAGGTAGACCCCCCTTCCCTACGCCATAAGAGGATTTCCGGTGTACATAAATAATATACAATTAAGTCAAATTCATGCTCATTGAGGTTATACTTCGACACAAAATAAATAAATATATATATTTATAAAAGTACTCTATAAAGAAACAGTTCTAAAGTTTTCAAATTGTTCAATTAACTAGAAATTTATGTAATTTATTTTTGGTTTAAAGTCAAATATGACATTATGGCAATGAAACATGTAAATTTCTGTATTTTTTAAGAGAACAAATATAAATAATCAAAAACGTAGAATTAAAGACTTTGATTTGAATCAAGCGCCTAAGCAGAAAACTAGAGGGAACTAGTTCAAAAGTGATTTGTATCGGGGCTGAAGGCATCAACTATCGATAAGTTCGAACCATTACCGTAGCTACAACGGTATATTAGGTAATTAGAATTAAATTGAAATTGTTCAATTATCTTAACTTACTGTAATTGACGGGCAGCCGCGGCATAATGGCTTAGAGCATTATAAACGAAAGCAAGAGCAGAGATATAGAATGAAATACAACTTAAGCACTTTTTCAGTTCCAACTCCGAACCTCACAAACTAGTCGACACGCTGTCGTCTCTAGCTGCCCAGCTGTCTATTGTTTTGGTTCGTACACGAACTAGTTCCGCTGCTCTGCCGCTCAAGTTCTGCTTACAACTGACTCATTTCTCGTGTAGCATTCTGTTTTAACGTGTGCGTGACGTCGGGTCGCGGCATAATTTTCATTTGTTTAATAAAAAAAAAACGTGTTTAATAAAAACCTAAATTTGTATCACAAACCCAATTGGCAAAAGCCGCCACTCGGTAACAAATCATAAGAAGAAAGTGAAGTTCTCGCCAAGAAGAAGCAGCACGATTCGCAGTTGGATTTTTTTATGCGCCGCAAACCAGAAAACGGCAAGGAAAAAAGTGCTGACCAATTGATAATACAATTCAAAAATAAATGCAAAAGAATAAAAAGCAATACTTAAGCTTATATTTATGATAATTTGATAACAATACGCAAATTTAATTGAGGGTAGCAGAGCGGTGATGACGGTGCTCACAGCGGGGAATGTGAATGTGGGGGGTGTGTACGATGTTTGTGCGAAGCAGAAGATGCCCGAATACGTAAATTAATTGCAACAACAGCGCGCTCGTGTGTGTGTGTGTGTAAATGAGGCGCAAGAAAAAGAAAAATCAATAGAAAACTTGAAGAATGCGCCCCGCGACTTGTGAAACAACAACAAAATGTGCCGAGATAGTGAAACCACAACAAATACAACAACGAAGCTTTTAATATATACAAATAATATGCAAAATTGCGTAATTTACTTGGGCAAAAAATTATAAATCTAAACGAAACAAACCCGAAAGCAGCATATTGTTTACTCCTAAACAAAGTTCACAGATTGCGTGTGTGTGTGTGTGCATGAGTGTTTGTTTTGGTGTAAATTCTTTGACAACATGGCCGCCGCAACAGATGGTTCTGGCAGAGTCGCAGCCGCAGCAGCAGCCACCACAACAACAACCACATCGAATGGCACCGGCAAATTACCAAAAATTGCCTCATCAGCAGCGGCCGCAAAGCAATTTTCAGCGGCTTCAGCTTCCACCTCCTCCGCGTCGTCATCGTCCGCGGGCTTACCGGCTTCGGTAGCGCATTTCTACTACAAGCATGGCCTATTCCTGACCAGCTATCCAACTTGCGCCAGCAGTATTGCACTGATGGCCATTTTGTTGTCATGGTGAGTAAGGGTTCCTAAAGGCAGTTCTTGGAAATAACATATCTAGCTATGAGAATGTTTACACTAGCCTACGGGGATGCAACCACCCCTAGAATAATTGCATGGCTAATTCACATACATGTCCCTTGTCTGATCAACAGAGCGTGACTAAATAATGTTTTTTAAATGGGTTGTCATAGAGCTTAATGTCAAATTGTTATTTTGGATTAAAGCCAAGCGGCAAACGAACTGGATGCACGAGGGGCTAGGGAAGTGAACAGAAAAGTGACATAAGTTTACTCAGGGTCTTCCAAACTAAGCTATGAATTCATTGTAGATGATTTTGGATTTTCTTCTTAGATTGTTTCTACTCAAGATAAGACAGAATTCTTTCAGGTTCTGAGCTAGATTGGGTATAAATTTAGGGATTGGTATTGGGGAATGGATGGAAAAGAGTAATTTTTTTGTTCTGTTCCAAAATGGACGAAGGGCTTTTAGTACAACTTAGAGAAAAATCTGTTTAACTAAATAAATTATTATTTTTTCTGTACATTTAAAGCAGCAATGGTCACACATTTGTGCCAAGAGAGCAAATAGCGCGTTGTTTGCTTTCAGTTGCAGGCCAGCGGTCGACGAGGGCAGGTCAGAGCTAGTTTAACGAAAATACATCTCTATGAGGGTTCAATTTTCCGTTTTATGGTTAATGGTTCTCTTAGTCAATTCAGAAACACTGTCAGATCCTTTAAATTTGAAAAGAACTCACCCAGCATTTTTTCAAAAATTTAAGTCCGAACCTAAAATTGTAAATTATACAGATTCGGTTCGGGTCTAACCTGATTCGTATGTTTATTATTAGTAACGTCTTGAAACGCTAGATAAAATAGATACAATGTGATCATTATAGCGACTGATAGTTCAGTTATGTACATCTGCTGCAATTGGTTTGTCCAAGCAAATAAACCACTGAACTTTATCATTAAACTAATGAATATACAGGAGAATTGACGTAAGGTGGAAAAGATAGCTGAATTGGATAGAAGAAAAGGAAAAAGAAACTAAACGATCGGATCGAACAAAACTGAAAATTTACTATTTAATTAGGTGCCAGCATGAGTGTAAGCCTTATCATCATGGGAGTTCCCTTAACACTTCTCGAGAAAATCTTATCTCATCAATATAAATTAAAAAAAAAATTTACTTGGACTTTAATTTATTACTACATTTTATTACCATTGAATAATGTGCGATTGGATTTTAAAATATTTAAACTTTGTTATACCGTTACTCGTAGAGTAAACAATTAAAATGGTAAAGAGTAAAAAGGGCACAGACACCGGCAAAAGAAAACTTCCCCGATAACATAAAGTATATATACACTGAGCATCATCAGGTTAGTACACCCCTTTTGTTAGTCGTTTTTGCTTAATTCATGTCAAAACAAAAGAGTAATTGTGTTAAACTGTTTATTGTCGATTCAATTCTATTTGTTTTTAACTTTTTACAATTATTTTTGCAAAAATAACACTAGATATTTCAATTTTAATTAGATCATCCGGTTAGAACTCCCTCTTTTTATTTAGTAATAGTTTTTTCAGTTCAATTAATATATTATCTGTCGAAGAAAGCAAAAATTTGAAATGAGTCAAAGCTAATCGGAAGGACGGCTAATCAAAAGAGTCACGGCTAGGGTACCATTTTCTCCCTACAAAAATATCTTTTATGATCAGAAAACGATCGAATTTATGACTATTTTAACCAGTCCGAAGACTCGAAAAAGTCTCTGTGATCAAAAATGATTTAAAATGTTTGCTAAGAGAATTTCCACCCAACATTTAGAAGATCTTTTTTACAAAATAACCTTCTTAAGTCATTTTCAAGAGAGAGTGATTTAAAAGAGGTCTCAAAAAAACTCTTGCATTCGCCTTAAATGTGGTTTATTAAAGTACGACTGGATAAAGACTCGCAAATGATTCGAAAATAAGTCGAAACTGATGAAAAA
Organism: Lordiphosa fenestrarum; assembly: GCA_035044985.1. NCBI lineage: Eukaryota > Metazoa > Arthropoda > Insecta > Diptera > Drosophilidae > Lordiphosa > Lordiphosa fenestrarum. The sequence continues at coordinate 179,940 of JAWNNO010003907.1, read as the reverse complement.
AACGGTTTAAAATCGACTCTTCAAGAAGATTCTCGGCTAGGGTATCACTTTCTCCCAACAAAACGATCGTTTTCTAACATAATGTTGATAAGTTTACATAAATGTTAGTGCTCTGTTAATAATTAAAATAATAATATGAAACATTAATTCCCCCGAGTAATGGGTATATTGCAGACAACCAGGGCCGACTTTAACGTACATCATACAAAAAGATCTATTTTTAATTAATGCAAATGCAAAAAAATAATGATTGCGGTTTCTTCTTATTAATCATCTTCTCCCAAATAAGGCTGATCCAGAACAACACAGTGAGAAGTCGCCATATGTTTGGCATATTTAATTATGGAAATAATTTCTAATGAAACATCTGCAGCCAGTCACCAGTCTAGACATAATTGTAGTTGATAAAAATCTATGAAAAGCAAAATATGGACTATCACCAGAATTGTTGAGCAAGTCAACAGATTTTGTTTTCGGTAAACGACGAAAGGTGAATCAAGCTTGGAGTTTCTAGCTTTAAGCTATTTTATTTTTACTAAAATTTGGATGAAAATTTAACTTAAGCGCCATGTTGGCAGATTTAGGCCTATTTAATCAAAACTTTCAAATAAATTATCTGTACAACACAGTGCTACAAATTTCAACTTTTCGTTAGACCTTTAAATGGGAACAATAAATTGTGAAACTAGAAGAGGCCCCATAACCGATATGGGAGCTTTTTTAAGAGAATATGAATAAACTTCTGGGGATATGGAAAAGCTTTATAAAAATTACCGAAAAAGGATACTCCTACTTGGTCAGGCGGCAGCCCATTTCCCAGGAGCATTGTGATAAATTGTCCACCAATTTGCTATAATACTTCATCAAAATAAGAATTCTTTCAGCCTAATTAAATGCTCAATTGCTATTGAAAAGCGTTCTTAATTAACTGAAATATTGTGGAAAAATAAATTATTTATCATATTGCAATCAATCAAGAAAAAAACTGTAAAAATAAAAGGAACATCATGAAAACCAAAGTTTTGTTTTTTACAATGTTAATAAAACCAACATAAAGTATTTAATGGATGAATGAATACAAGAATGCAAGAATGTTGCCAATACGAACACTTTTTTGCATCTTTTTGATAAATCGAGATGTCAATGACAAAATCTTGGCGGTGAGAACCTAGCATAACTGAGCATTAACATTCAAGTAAACATATTAACATCATCTTAGTAAGATTTATTAAAGCTCTGCTTTAATTCCCACAACTGAGAATTTTTTCCGTACTTCGCTTCTTTTCGTTTCACCGATTTATTCTACTCTGAAAATTAGAAAAATGGTAATTGCTCGACTTTTCATTTGAAAATATCGAAATGGGTTATGAATAAATGTAATATTGGCTTATCTCGCGGTTTTTTGGCTGACGAGTACCATCTTTTAGGGACGTGCACTATCCCATTGTGCCATCATAAATTTAGTTTTTAATAAAAATCTACCGTGCGGACTTAAAGATATTCAAGAATTTGTGTTTGACACTTTCTGGAGGTACCTTAACGAATTGTACGAATAACGCGATTTTTCAATATTACGTTCTAAATCACCCTGTCTGTGTTTGCTGAATTTTGTAGATTTTTATCTTGAACCAATTACTTCTAAGTTAAAATTGTTGTTGCTTTGTGTTGCTTCTACAAAAGTACCCATAGAACGCGAACCTAGGGTACAGTTGAAAAACTGAGTATGAGGTGATGCTTACAGAAGTCCCTTCTATCAGAATTTAAGGGTCTCATCCCGGGTTTTTTTAGCGTCGTATTGTTTCCCCATGAAAATATGATCAAAAACAGTGTTTTTAAGCGTTTTTAATTATTTGGTCTTGGTTAACCTTTTTGTGGAAATGTCCATATATTCTTGATCTTCATCCACAGCCGTATGAACAAATAGATCTAGAAGATGGTAAGAGATAGCACTTCGAAAAGTTTAGGACAAAAACTTATTATACAGGCAGGTAGATCAAGTTTATTTTAAAATTTTGCCACGCCCTCAAAAAGTAAAAGTTAAAATCCCATTTCCCGCAATTTTATATTTAGAAGTTTTGTACCCTCTGGACATGTTATAGGAAAAAAACGTTTATGCTGGGTAGCACCGGCTGGAACAGCGATGGGCAGCACTTAACACACCTTAACATTTTGTGTGGTAAATATTATGTTATACAAATTTTGGGAGGTACATACCCCGTTTATATACAAAAAGGAATATCCTGATAAATGCCCCTAAAAGTATGAAATTTTCAGTTCCTTTAATAATTCTTTCTTTTAAATAAGTAACTGAGAGTCAGTTATGCCTGCGACATACATAATCCCTTCGTTGCATTCACTAAGATTGACGGACTAATTTAGTCAGCCAACTATAAGACAATTGGTTTTCTGAACTGGAAATATTATTAGGCATAGCATACTTTAAAGAGCATTTATCATGATAATTTTGCTGTGTATAAACAGGGTAAGAGAGTATGTTATAGTCGGACTGGAACGACTTTCCATATTGTAATTTCAAGTTTCTGGCCCATAAGGATTCGATAATGGGAGTGTACAAATGTGGGTTTAAATAAAGCGGCTTTTCTTTGCATATTACCATCTCTTGAGATCACATTTTATTGGTCAGCATCTGCATAAAATTCAAATCTTAGGCAATTTTACAGTGTGGTCTTCCAAACAATCAAACTATTGAAAGTTTGATCTGTATTAACCACATGTCCATAGGAGGCGGGACATTAGTAAAACAATTTTAATCTCTTCCCCGTTTTTTTTTTAAACAGCAAAAAATATTGTGTCGGTGTGTTGCTATTATAGTACAAATGTGCACATTAAGGTATAAGGTGTTGCTACCTGATGCCTCTAGTTTCACTATTAATAAGTTCGGTTCATATTTCCTTTTAAGTGTCGCACCGTTTAATATATAATTAATTTAAATACATACAGATTTGTTTACTAATCGATTGATTTTATATAGTTGCTGCATTAAACGCCATTTGGTTTTTGCTTATCAAATTCGACAGGAAAGTGTACAATCCAAATACATTTTGTATATACAAGACACTTTGTAATACACACAAACAGACATATGTCTGTGGAAACCATTGACGCATTTTGGCGGGGCTCAAAAACTTTTAGTGCTAATCAATAATATTATCTAACTGCAAATGTAAGCAATATATTATCATTTAAATACACGTTACACTTGCCCGGCTGTAATTACAGACACTTGGGCCAAATGGAAGCCAAGTCAATGGCATATCTTGGGATTAATCGATAAACTCGTAAATGTAGATTTGTAATTCACTAAGGCATAGAAATTAATTTCTTTCCCTAGAACTTTGATCTCATTATACTCTGTACCAAAGGGTAAACAGTTGTTAAGTGTGCATATCTATATTCTTATTTGTATGTTATAGTTGGGCTTGACCGACTTTCTTTCTTGTTTTCTTTAGGTTATTGTTGTTGGACTGCTTTTAAACTATATTTGCATGCCCACCGCTGATTTAGACTATCGGATTCTTCATGTTTCTGAATTTGTCGAGACTTGGGATTAGTGGAAATGAAATGTTGAAGTTAGCTTTGTCATCTCTAACGTGATATAATTCTCTCTTAAGAATTTTTTATGTAGCTTTTTGTAGCTTTTTTTCTACCTTTTCAAAACCTAAACAAAAAAAAGTTAGTTTTCATAATGAAACTGAAATCTCAGAGCAATTGGGACCCATTAAAACTTCAGAACTGGAGAAAAATTGTACAATTTTACGTTCAAGCATTTATAGATTTCACCTCTAGAGATTTCTGGACACACCCCCTTAACATGGATGACTTGTATCCCAATCAGTAAATAGCTAAAATGGCAATTCCATAAACAATATTTATTATAAAAAGTTTCCTTAGTTGCCAAGTGTTATCAACCCGTAATGAAATTCATCGCTGGCGTCTCTTCTGGTAGCCTGTGCCCTTATCAGTGGTCAGCGACTTGGTTGTGTATTTCTTTACGATTTTTTTGTTCATCCATTTTTGTTATTGTCTATAATCATGGCCTGCTAACCTTGAACATATAAAATGCTGAAATTGCTGATAAATCAGAGCCAAATCTACATTGTGCTAGGTAAATACATTCGGGAATGCTTCCTTTCGACACGCTTTAGATGACAAAGCGTTGAGAGACAACACGCGCCGGGTCTTAAAATAGCCAATGTCTAGTAAATTAGCAGTGAACACTTCAATTAACCTACTCTCTTCCGTCTCTCTTTCTCTCTCTCTTTTATAGCTATCCACTGATTAATATTCCGTTGCCGGGAACCATACCCACCAAGATTGTGCTGCCCTATGAGGGTCGTTTTGGCGAGGGGCCAACAGCACCAGCAGCGGCAACGCCAGCGCCGGCTCACAATCAAAGTGGACAGTCGACTACAGCTTCTTTACCCCCCAATCCTTCAGTGCCGCCGCCGCAGCTTATCAATGCCAGTGCCACGGATCGGAATCTTCCACCACCGGTGTTGCCCTGGGCCCAAAGCAGTCCGGCCTTCTTCTATGTGCAACAGATAACGCTAAGGGCGAGTGTTTTACCCTGGTCAGAGGGGATGCAGTTAATGGATGCATTTCGTGCGCCGCTCTATGAAGTTTTTAAATTGCTCGAAATTGTGCGCAATCATCAGAGTAGCGAAAAGTAAGTGACCTCCCAGTATGAGTACATACAAATTTACATTAATGTGGATAAATTGAGCTGTAGGGTGGACATTTTTCAATGGAAACAAATGTGCAAAAGCAAAAAAAGGATCCGATGCGATCCTGACCATGTACATCACATAGAGTTTGAAGCTTCTGCAGAACTTCACAGGATTGCAGACTTGCTAAAACAAAACCCCTTTAAGACAAATTATGTTTGAAAATATTGCTAGAAAATTTCTGGATCCTGCTGCATATATTTGGATATAACCAAATTTGTTTACCCGTTATTCGTAGAGTAAATATCCATTTAAAGCAGGGATGCAAACCGGTTCTGAGCCAAACCGGTTTTGAACCGAACCGAACCACTTATTCCAGCTAGTGAACCGAACCGCAAACCGAACCGGCTTCCTTTAAGAATTGCTGAACCAACCCGAAAACCACAAATAAAATCGGTTCGGTTCGGTTCAGTTCTCTGACGAGTTTTAAGACGGGACTCGCTTTCCTCTAGCCAATGATACTTATTAATTTGGGAATTGGAGTCGATTCCCTAAGATCATTTTTCAACATTTCGTTTGACTCTCTACATTCTTACCGATGCCGGATCTTTTAAGGATGACTTGACGAAAATTTAAGAACAAGTAATTTTGCAAGTCTTCTGTAATTGCCCTCCGATCTCTTAATATACATACCATCAATCTACATTCTTTCATCTAGTGGACAATATTTGGAATTTTCTGTAATATTTCTTCACCTTAATTCAATCCTAACCAGGGGAGTTTTTACACTTTTCTATTTTAATTTTTTCTAGCTGACATTCTCTGTTTTCAAAGATCGTTCCTCAAGGAACATATAGACGAATCCTTTGAAGCCGGACATTATATATTAGGAACAATCTTCTAAGGATTTTAAAGATATTTAAACGGATTATAGGAATTCAATTTGAAAGTGTGCAAAAGTCACATGACAATAGAAATCATAATGTACCTTTGTGAACCACTGAACCAAACCGGAACCGCGGTTCAGTCAGCTCAAAAAACCATGTAATGAACCGAACCGGCGGTTCAGAAACTGTCTGAACCACTGAACCGAACCATATTTTCGAGTAGTTTGCATCCCTGATTTAAAGTTAAATTAATCTTAAATTTTCATCCTACTGAGCTGAAAATCATCCAAAGAATATGAAAGTAAAAGTATTTTTAAAATCGATCCATTCCAATTGGATCTTTTCGGATCTGTTTTTCTGAGCAGAAGCATCTGAAAGATTATAAAGTACATATATATTCCTTAGTTCTCTTTCAAAATTGCATCAAGATCGGTTAATAAATGGAAGACCTATACAAATTATTGAACAAGTAGCATACGCTTCGGAGCACTTTGCTATGCTAAGATAATGTTGATATGTTTACATTAATGTTAATGCTGAGTAAATTAACATAAGGGACGGCTATTAAGCATCAACTCCCCTGAGCGATTGGTATATCAAAGTCGGGTAGTGAAGCTAATGTTTAATAGCCTTTTCTTATGTTAATTAACAGAACATTGGGTTAGGTTAGGTGGCATGGGAGCTATGAGATATAGTCATCCGATCCGGTCGGTTCCGACATATTAGTAGTGTGCAGCAAAAAGAAGACTCTGTGCAAAATTTCAGCTCGATAGCTTTAAAACTGAGAGACTAGTTCGCGTAGAAACAGACAGACAGACAGACGGACAGACGGACGGACAAAGCTCAATCGACTCAGCTCGTCACCCTGATCAAGAATATATATAGTTTATGGGGTCGGAAATGAATATTTCTATGCGTTGCAAACTTCTGGGCAAAATTATAATACCCTTTGCAAGAGTATAAAAAGGGTGACACAGAAATCTCTGGAGATTTTCTTATAAACGATGTAGTGACTGGAACGTTGCAGGCTACTGGATTATAGATAAGGGAAACCATACTCATCAAACCTACTTGGCCTTGAACAGTCGGTTTCAAATCTCTCAGCTTTTGCCATCTAATCTAGTAGGCCCGCATTGTGACATTTTGCACATAAGGCAAGTAGTCTTAAGCTCCATTTACACGACCTGATCGCTCAGCTGAGTTTTCGTCAGCTGAGCAACTCATTTCAGCTCTTACACATGCCTGAGTAGCTCAGTTGAGTCAGTTTTGATTTGATATGAGCAAAAAACCAAACCGATAGCCAAAAATCGATAAGAAATGTATATCGAAAGCCAGGAAGTGGCAACGCTCGCACCTATAACCACTCAGCTGAGTGGTCAGGTCAATTAGAACCGGTTCTATTTTTCCTGATTACTCAGCTGAGTAAATCAGGTGGCTACTCAGACGCCTGTTTACATGAGCTGTCAGCCAATCAGACGAAAACTCAGCTGAGCGATCAGGCGTTTAAACGAAAATCTCTAGAGATTTCGGGGACACGCCCGATTAAAATATGTGGATGATAGAGATAGGCGACATTCAGTGGGCGTTTAAGCATTATTTGTGTATGCGTCGAGTCCGAGTAAATAAATCAGGGCTGCAAAACTGGTTTTGAGCCGAACCTATTTGAGCCCGGAATTTCCAATTTAATTTAATGGCAGACATCAGAAAATTAGACATTCTGTATTGCGATTTCATCTGTTATCTGGTAGGTTTAAAGCGACCGAGTCTTAAAATGGGTTTGGGAAAGTTTGATAAAAAACCTAGAATAGCATTTAGAACTATGTAGTTATAAAATTCGCCCCCATAATAGACTCTGTTTTATAAGATCCTCGACTTCAAAGCATAGCATTCGATCGGTAATATTTTTCTACCAAAACTACAAAATGGAACTCTACTTTACAGTAAACTATATTTTGAATATTCCCATGAGTTCCGCTAATGATTTTCGACCCAAAAACCACCCGACTAGAATAGTTTATAGGTCGGAAACGATTTTTAAAACACAGTGGATTAAATTAACTTCTAACATTAAGTAATATTTAGTAAACAAGTAAATGTATTGGTTGTTTTGTTTATATTTATACTGTGTTAAGCATAGGCTGGACAAAGGTTTGTACCTCGATCCTGAATCCTAATTTTCGAACCTTAACCATTGGTAAAAGTTGGTTCAAACCATTGAACTGCAGATCCGAAAAAATTGTTTGTGCTTTGCTGCCCCTGACAAAAATACGTTTCCTTTTTTTACCGTGAGTGTGCTTAGATGAAAGGCAGCTTCCTGGATGGCTACCACTTCTGTTTGGTGCAAACTAAAGTGATCAGGAAGGCGAAGCGGTAAATTTAGGTCTATTTTTATATACCTTTTCATCGAGTTCAAAACCAGCCGCAAGGTAACTTGCAATTCTACGTTTCGGTGGCTGATTTAGGCCTGAGCAGTAGGAATAACTGAATTTCCTGCCTGAATTCAGGCATTACTTAGTACTTCACAAGAGTTCAGCACTGAAATCATGCTTAACCCTTTACATGGTGGTAATGCAGATCTGCATCATACCGAATTAATACAATTATTTTCCAGTGTGGATTATAAAATTGTCAAACATGAATTTGATGCAGTTCACCAACATTCCTTTTTTATATTAAAAGTGTTGGTAACCCTTAATTATGTCGATAACTCAACAGCTGATCACATTTCCCGCCAATTTTGTGAATGTGGTAAACTCAATTGGTTGCGCAGTTTCTCATTAATCTACATTTTAATCATTTCTATGAAATCCATTGGTTTGATTTGCACAAAACAAAACTGTGCTAGTTCAGAATAGTTAAAAAAATATATAAAAAGCTACTTTACGAGAGAAAATTGATTAGCTGAATTTCAGGAATTTTAGAAAGGTTTTTAGGAATCGTTTTCGTAAGGACGATCTAGGATTCGTGGTAGGGATGCCGGATATTTCAAAAATATCTATATCGATATTTTTGATGATATTGAAAAAGTATCATTTCGATATAAATATTTTAGGGCAAAAAATATCGATAATATCGATATTTTCACAAAATGAGTCTAAATAGCTAAGTGTCTTTACTATAAGCTGGTCTATTGAGGTAATTAAGATGTCATTTGACGCATAATAGGAAATACATTTTTACAAAATAGATTAATTGTATTTTTATAAGTTTAACAAAATATATGTATTTTATTTCATTTACAACAAAAAAAGTTTTGGAATCTTATTCATGATACATTCTGATGGGATTGAGGGAAGACGCTTAACTTAAAAAGTAAACTTATTTTTATGTTTTAAAACATTTTTTTGCTCGCCAAAAACCCACAAGAAACAGTTGAATGCAGCAGTGTAACCGAACGCTGGAAGCAAAATATCGCCGAAAAAAATCGACATAAAATATTCGATATGCGATATATCGCCTCATAAAAATATTCGATAATGATATATCGTTTTTTTGGACAAAAATACCGATATTCGATATTTCGATATTATTTCCGGCATCCCTAATTCGTGGATCTTTGAAATTCATATCAGTTAACCTTTGTGGCCGTACCACTAAAAATATGAAGTGAAATATTTTTAGGGCCACCCATTTTAAATTGGGGTTTAAAGGGTTAAAATCAGCTATGGTCATGACGTAGTGGGACATGTCTGTGTTAAATTCATGGCTGAAACTCCTTTAAAGGATGCCATGAATTCGATAAAAGCCCTCCCATTTCAGGGCTTATTCAGCTATGATTCAGGTCTGAGCCGAACTGAAGGGTATTGATGGGAATGACTCTTCTGTGGGACAATAGTCTGTGTTGAACGGTAAAAATGCTTGGTTAGTGATTATAGAGGAGTGCTCCGACTTACCCCCGTTCTAGGTATAGAACTCTCGTAATCTCATCATATAGCCTTCTGACTTGCTACTAGGTATAGTGGAACGAGATGAGTGCACCTCCTCTCATACATATTTCTGATCTTTATGATATGAGCTCGATATTTTAAAATCTATCTTAAAATCTCAATATCTAGCCGAATAAGCCTGGGGAAAGTGGACATTTTTGAATATTTTAAATCAGGAATTGTACCTCCAATTAAATATGCAGAAAACCTGAAATTTAAACACTGAAATATCTGGCTTTGTATCACTTTTTGCCATGCAATATTAACTGAAAATTAATAAGATTTAACGTACTCATCAGTTTCAAAATTCACGAAATTGTACTTCCATTTCGTTCGTCCCAAAACGGTCATCGAAGATTTCAAAATTGAAAGTGACCAATTTTATAAAAATATCTTTATCCGCAGTAAGCTAGGATTTTCTTTAATGTACTCCATATTTATGGTGTCATCTGCATTTTGTAACTCCTATTGACTATATACTAAAATTGATTTGATCCAATGAAACATATTATAAGTTCACTTTCGGATAATTCGGAAAAGTGATTTGACTTTTTTCTTTTAATCAGTCCATCTTTTTCCCCCTCATCCGCCAACGAATTACCTTCATGGATATTTCAATGAATGATAGATAATGATGTTAAGCGATCTGGCTGTTGCCTGATAGTTTCACAGTTCTGTGTCTCACAATTTCCCAAAAAAAAAAGCGTTTTCCATTGTATTGTAAATGTCCACCCTTAATTGTACCCTGACATTGTCGTGACATTTAATTCAATCAAACAAATTTTAATGAAACTTCCCCGTTGCAGTCAACGCACACTGGAGCACAACTGTCTGCATGTGGAGAATGTGAAACGCGGTGCTCAAGGGCAACTGGATCAAATCTTTCCGGAGTACGGCTGTCTGTTGCTGTCGCCCGCCAATCTATGGACACAAGATGCACAGAACTTTACCAGAGATACAAATATACTGACTACGATATATCAATATCATGTAAGTGATGAGAGAGAGAGAGATTTGTCGAGTGTCGAGTAAAGAGGAGTGATGAGAGTGTGTGTGCCTAATGTGTTTGTAAATTGCATGCCTCATTGCCCAACTCAGAGGGGCTTCCTATTTAATTTGTTTGATAATCACTTAAAATGGAAACTTTGCTTATTGAATCATGTAATAGGAATCGCTCGGAGAATTCGTATGAAGTGCAAAATCTCACCTATGCGTAGGTCCGACCTTCCGCTAATCTAAAACTGCATTGCACTGTGTAAATATTTATGGATTTTGCGTATGTATATATTATGCGGCCAGTCTAAACAAGCCAGACCTTTGATATTTCCCCCTGTTTGCTTTTCCAGCTAAACTCTACTGTTTAGAGCTCGGTTTTTTGTTTGTGCTAATGAGGGTCGCACACACACACACACACACACAATCAAGACTATACGTAATATCCATAGATATATGGACTCTGACTCATGCCCAACTGATTTGAATTGGCCACAATTGCACTCCATTTTAAATTGAGATTATGCCGGCCACTGTTATTCGGCTCTTATCTTCGAAGGGCCTTGAACTTGTATGCCAATTAACAACAGTCTTGTTTATAGTTTCTCACATATGCAAACATTTTGAAGTGGAAAAATTTATAAGATTTCTTGATATGATAATGAAAGAATTGCAAGGAAATCCATGATATTCGTTTTAGTCAGAAAACACTTTAGATAACAAAAAATACGCACCTGTACCCTGTCCTACCCAAAAAAGAGCTACAAATGGTTTGTATAGCCAGGTGATAAGCGACTGAGTCAAGAACTAAAAGTGCTGATTTGGTAGCAGAGTTAGAAACAAAAATAAAAATGGAAACATCGTCGTCGGCTGTGATGAAATTTGAATACCCTTTATGCGAATTAGAAATAATAGAAGTTGCAATGGAGGAACAAAACAAACAAACAAAACGACTTGCCGTCAAACAAATAGATTTATGTAATTTTTGAAAGCTCACAAATTGCATTTGCACATTTTACTTAAAACTAATAATGTTTCTCGGTTTGTAATTGTTGTCATATTTATTTCAAGGCAATAAGACAAAGTTACAAACAGTGTAAGGTCTAAAGTGTTTTTGAATGGTGACTAGTTTGCCCCTGTCCGCATCCAGTCATCTCAACAGATTTGGCTATCATTATCACAAACAATAAGATATATCCCACTGATAAACGATTTGTGCTCCTAAAAACTCTCAATATTATATGTCGATTGTGTTCCGAATTTCTGGTTGATCACTCTTAAAGTCTTTGGATATAAGGTGTGATTTTTTAGCTATTATCTTTTTGGCAAAACTGGTTTAAACAGCTCACGCACGTTTCGTGTTTTGTTTCACTGTCAAACATCTTCAGTTTGGTCTATAATTTAACCATGAATCGTCTTACAAACGAACAACGACGTTGTGTTCAGCGACGAAGCTCATTTTTGGCTCAATGGGTACGTAAATAAGCAGAATTGTCGATTTTGGAGTGAATATCAGCCAGAAGCATTGCAAAAGCTACCAATGCATCCAGATAAAGTCACAGTTTGGTGCGGTTTATGGGCTGGTGGCATCATTGGACCGTACTTCTTCAAAAATGATGCGAATCGTAACGTAACTGTGAATGTTGAGCGCTACCGTGAGATGATATCCAACTTTTTTTTGCCCAAAATGCAAGAGCTTGACTTGCATGACATGTGGTTTCAACAAGACGGTGCCACATGCCACACAGCACGCGCAAAATTGACTTATTGAGAGGCGAGTTCGGTGAACATTTTATTTCACGTTCGGGACCGGTCAATTGGCCGCCTAGATCGTGCGATTTAACGCCTTTAGACTATTTTTTGTGGGGCTATGTTAAAGCTCATGTCTATGGTATACAGACAAGCCCGATTCAATTGACGCATTGGAAGGCAACATTGAAGCATTTATTCGTGAGATACCGGCCGAAATGTTGGAAAGAGTGTGCCAAAATTGGACTAAGCGGATGAACCATTTGAGGCGCAGACACGGTCAACATTTGCATGAAATAATCTTCAAACATTAAGTTATATGGACCGTACTATCGATTCAAATAAAGATTTCATGCATTTTCCGGAATTATATGTTTTTTTTTTGAAAAACTTTCCTATAGCTCTTAAAAAATCACCCTTTAGAACTTAAATATTTTAAGTCTTTATTTGAAGATTACTAGATCAACAGAATTGTGCTCAATTCCACTTTCACAAAAATATTTCGAAAGTGGAATTGATTCGTGTTCTGATAAAAGTAAAACGAACGAGTTAGGCGGTACCAAACGTTTTGCCTTGTGGCTATTTAAATGAAAAATAAATGGTAAAGGAACTTAAAATTCAAATCTACCTACAAAAGGAAAATAAATGATTATTCCTTGAATAAATTTAAGATATTTTGGTGTCTTGAAACGTTCGTCTGTAATGTTAAAAATTATCTATACTAAATAGATGTCCGATTTCGACCAAACTTAGTGGAATCATGCCAAAGCCTAACGAACGAAGATATAAGAAATTTGGAGACAATTCCAATTAAAACCAAATAGAATCAATAAAATTGTCTTTTTTCACCGATCATTCGTATTGCAGCTATAAGCTATAGTCATACGATTTTGACAAACCTTTTTAAAATTGTGTGAGAGCATATCAAATAAATAAATTCCAATTTTAAGGACATTTCCAGCGACAATAAAAAAGTTTTTCTCACTAAGAATACTTTTCAGACTCCACTTTTCTATGACAGCTATACTATATAGTTGTCTGACCTAGTAAAATATTGGGAAATCATGGCTGACTAAGAAATACAAAGTTTGGAGGCGTTTCCATTGAAATCAAACAAGTTTTTCTCACTAAAACTAGTTTCTTGACCGATCATTCCTATGACAGCTATATGCTATAGTCATCCGATCCGGTCGGTTTCGACAAATGTGCAGTGTATTTGTAAAGAGACTAAAAGAGTTTATCCAAAGTTTTTTTGAAGTGAGACAGACGAACATTTGTAAATCAACTCAGTTCGTCGTGCTGATCAAGATGATATATACTTTATGTGGTCGGAGATGCTTCCTTCTATGCATTACAAACATTCGGCAATTTTATAATAGTTAATTTGTTGAACACCTCAGACCTCTTTGGGGCCTGCTTCTGTAAAAAGTAAAACGTGGACAATTCGTGTCCTAAATTCCATCTCACGAAAGCTCCGACCAGTTTGATAGTCATTTATCAATCGATCGGGTCGGGTATCGTTGGATAAAGGGTTGCCAGACCATTAGAAAAGTTACAATTTCGTACAGAATCGTGTTTATATTTCGTTTGAATGTTTAAATGAAACTAAAGAGATCCAAGTTACTTGACTATATATGCTAGAGGAAAGTTAACTTCGGCTCGGCCGAAGTTTGTATACCCTTGCAGCCCGTTTTTCTAACAAATTTTTCTCACTAATAGGCTATTTACACTGAGCACATCTAACATCCAACATCCAAAATTATGAATCATTCAATTTTACGCGGACAAAATTTGACATGTTTGCAGCGCATTTCTATAAGCCACTGATCCGCTTAATAATTTGAGAAAACAAAAATATTTAAATGTTGGCCTAGCCATTAGTTATTAAGCATTTTAACTCAGGATGTGGGATGTTAGATGTTAGATGTGCTCAGTGTGAATAGGCTAAAAGACTACTACTAGATTTTGACAAAACCTTGAAGAATTGTGTGAAAGCTTATCAAATAAATATTTGCCAATTTTAAAGAGGTTTACATTGAAGACTAACATTTTTTCTTACTAAGATTATTTGTCTAACCTTACTTTTCTATGGCATCTATACTATATGGATGTTCGATTTCGACCAAACTTGGCAGAATCATGGAGAAGCATTAAAAACTAGTAAATACAGAGTTTGAAGTCCTTTGCATTAAAAACAAAAAAGTTTTTCTCACTAGAACTAGTTTTTCGACCGATCGTTCTGATCCGGCCGGTTCCGACAAATGTGCAGCGTATTTGTACCAGAAGACTTCGTGCAAAGTTTGGTCACGATAGCTTTAAAACTGACGGAGGAGATAGCATATAAACAGACGGACATGGCTATATCGACTCAGCTTGTCATACTGATCAAGAATATATATACTTTATGTGGTCGGAAAGGCTTCCTTCGATGCGTTCCAAACATCTTGACAATTTTAAGCTAAGCTCTAAGCTAAGCATTATCTCCACCCTCTCCCATTTTAAGCTCTCTACAAAAATATTGAAATCAGATTTGCTTATATTCAATGGGCGTTATTTCACAACCATTATTCGAAATGCGGCAATGGAACCACTAGTTCATAAATGTAGTTCCGAAGTCATTTCACGAGGAAATCACACCCCGAATATGAAAACGATTCGAAATTTATGCGTAATTACTTTGGAAAAACTTGCGAAATCGAGAACAAGGCTTTTGAAAAACGACGCATGCCTATCTGTTGAATTAACAAACTACATATCAGGTTATACTTGAAAACGTAATGTCATTGAGCAATTTCGTTAGAGTTGCAATGACATTTCAAATTTTTGGAAAAATTATTATCGGCCCTGTTCCGAATTCCGAATCGGGTTCGTGTAAACGTTGCATTGTAGAGCTTAAACATAGAAATGTTATAAGGAAGGCGACAAGCATTTCAAAGGGTACTTAATCAGTTTTGAGAAAAATCGGAATTGCTTCCGCAGTTGAAACCGACAGCTCAATGCCAAGTGGATTCAATTCGACTAAAATAGACGACCTGATCTAGTAGGCACAGACATTTTCCTAACTTTTCATAGAAAATTCTGGGACTTTAAGTACAAAAACTAACGTTTACACGAAAACCGACTCGGAATTTTGAACAGGGCCGTATATAAGCATAAGACAATTAGCTGCAGTAGCGTTCACATTTGAAGAAAAACACTTACGCTAGCCGAAAGGCTTCGATTGACAGCTCATTTGAACGATTTTCTTACTTGTTTTCAAGAAAAAGATAAGTGTTCAAATTAATGGGAACTGGACGAAATCCACTTGAAGTCACTCATTAGTTTAGTTTTATACCCTTGCAAAGGGTACATTAAAAATGTTCAAATGTTTGTAACGCATAGAAGGAAGCATCTATTTGCTATTTGTCACATAAACCTACAAATAACAGAGCAAAAACCGAGTTTATCTGACATTTAGAAGATTTAGATGATGAGAAATCGGCCCTTAGAAAGAGTAAAAAGAAAATTGTGTCTTAAAGCAGCGGTGGGCCGAAATTTAAGTTGTAGAGAAGTACAAAAACAGCAAGCACTATCCTCATCAGCGAGGCTCGAGTCAGATACTGCAATAACCTGCGAAACGAGGCAATTCCACTTGCTGTGGCGTCTGCTTGTGCGAGTCGGCGCCTTATAACTACTGCCGCCAAATGCTCGACCCAAATGGCCCAGAAAAGCTTCTCTTAATCTCTTGGCTTGTAGGCTTATAATTTTTCCTCAGAGAAAGGGACCTAAAGTCTAAAGCCGAATTCAAACAGCACTCTTTGAGAAGGTTTTTCCATGCTAGTTACTTCCCAGCTGGCGCCAATAGCTAGTTTTGCACCTCATAACACTTCAAGTCTTCTCCCATAATCATATTCGGGGCTACTTGTAGGTTAATCACTTTATTCAACTGTTGTTGGGCAAAAATAAAAACAAAAAAGAAACATACAAACTATTAGCGGGTTGCTGACCACACTCAAGGCTACCTCTCCCCCTCGACGACACACAAATGAGCGCTATTGATAAGTCGCTCTATGTTTTATGATTTTTCTAATCTAATCTATTCCCTTCTCTTCTCCAACAGAATCTACAAAAATCGAAAGTGTCCACTGCAGAAATGTTATTTGGTTTACCCATGCAGGATACGGGCTTTAAGCGTTATCCTCTACGAGCACGCTCCAGAATAATACAATATGCTGTGACCTTGATATTGAAACAAAATGATGCGGAATATTTGGAGACACTTAAGGAGAAACTCTTACGTTACTATCCACCATTGCCAGTGGCCATGCCAGAAGAGCCTTCTTCAACAATTACCTACATCTTCTATCCGGGAGAGTACAAAATTTGGGAGTTCCTACCCCTGACAGTGGCCTTTATATTGGTTTTCGTCTATGTGTACTTTTCGGTACGCAAAATGGATGTATTCCGTTCACGTTTTGTGCTGGCCCTGTGCAGCGTCTTCACCACCGGCGGCAGCCTGGCCATGTCCTTGGGTCTATGCTTCTTCTTTGGTTTGACCATCTCGCTGCAATCGAAGGATATTTTCCCATATTTGGTCATATTACTGGGACTGGAGAACAGTCTGGTCATCACCAAGAGCGTGGTGTCCATGGACGAGACATTTGATGTGAAAATCAGAGTGGCGCAGGCTCTGAGTAAAGAAGGATGGCATATATCGAAGACACTGCTAACGGAGATAACCATATTGACCATAGGATTGGCTACCTTTGTGCCGGTTATACAGGAGTTTTGTATATTTGCCATAGTGGGCCTACTGTCGGACTTCTTGCTCCAAATGCTGCTATTCTCCACCATATTGGCCATGAATATTAAGAGAACGGAGTACACCACAGAGGCAAAGCATTTGCCCAAAATGATGCTTAGCTGCACCCAGGGAGGAGCAGGCGGCGGAGCTGTTGGAACAGCAGGCTTTCGTTTCTTTGGGGCCAGTCCACCGCTGCCTCCCTTTGTTCCCGGCACCTTCCAACGTTCGCAATCCCAACCGAAACTGTATTTTGCGGATACCTTGAACGGAGATCGTTCGCCCTTGGTCAATGGCCATGCCAGTCTACCCAAGGAGCCGCGCATACCCAAACGTATTAAAATTGTTAATTTCTGGGCGCGCACACGCTTCTTTCAGCGCGCCTTCATGGCCTGGATGATTGTGTGGATCTGTTCGATAGTGTATAACTCCGGTTGCCTGGAACAGTTGTTTAGTGTACAGAACAATGGCACCATGAATGCTGCCTTGGAGCTGCAACGACGTCTGCAGGCAGGACAGGGAGCGGTGCGCAGCTTCTTTCGGGGTTGGCAACCCACCAGTAGCAGTGCCCCCAGCAGCAGCGGCAGCGGCAACAGTCACGGCGGCTATACACCCAGCTTGGAACCGCTTCAGGATGAGAATGATATCAATGAGACGGTGGCAGAGTTGCTTCGCCTGCGTTATCCCAACTTTGATTTGAACTATTTCTTATCGAATTTCCATTGGTCTACCATTATGAAGCAATACAATGTCTCGCTGAGTGGACACTATGTCACCTTGCTGCCCACCATTAGGTTAACCCATGCCATTGCACCCGAGAAGGCCGCTCTATTGCGTAATCCGCAAGAGCAAATACAGCAGAATTTCGAATGGAAAGCCTTGGCGGCCGCCTTGGATCCCCTGGACTTTAATGATAACGATGCCCTGAGAGAGTCCCCCATGGTGATGCCTGGCGGTATGCCGCTGGTGCCCAAAAGTCCCATGGAAATCTTTTTTGCCATTCTCCTCTGCTGCATCAGCATCTTTGTGTTATGCTACACCATGGTGGTATTCTATCGCTGCATCTGCACGCGTAACTATGCCGAATGGCGTTCCAGTTGGCACGAATCGGAGGCGCCGCACAAGCAGACCGAGCAAATTCTTGAGGGTGTGCCCACCCAGATTGCAGGTCATAAACATCGCATCGAGTGTCTGGTTTCGGATGGTGCATACATCATTAGCTGTTGCCTCAAGGGACAGATTCGGGTGTGGGATGCACGCAGTGGTGAGCAGTTGTCGAGCATAGGGCGCTCGGATATGCAGATTGCGTCACAGCCACGCCAGGATGGGCAGACGCTGGTGCGTAAGCTGCCCATTTCACCGGTGTGGTGTCTGGACTACTATGATAATCTCATTGCGGTGGGCTGTGCCAATGGCAGAGTGGAGTTGTGGGAGAGTCCGGCCGGTGTGCTTAAATGTGCCTATCAAGAGGATGCGAAACGAAATCAGGGCATTACCCATATACATTTGAATGGGGATCGTGTGATTGTGGCACGTTTGAATGGACGCTTGGATTTCTATCGGCTGGAGACATACTACAAGGGCAAGCAGATCGATTGGGGATTCACCTCGGCCTATAGACGCAGTAAGTGTTTGCTTTTAAAATATTTAAATACATAATACAAGTAAGAGAAAAAGTAAAAAAAAAACTGTACCATCGAAAGTATATAGCTCGTTTCCCGTTCATCCAATCTTTACCAATCCTTTGATTACCAAATATGTCTAGAAAGTACCGTCTGTCTTGCCGTCTCTGTTTATACAGGCGGACAGGGCTATAACGACTGATATTTTTGATTTTTGATGCTGATCAAAAATATAATATTTATACTTTACTGGGTGGGTAATGATTCCTTCTTGATCTTGAGTTACGCCAAACTCGCTTCTCAATTGGTCCATAGCTGAAGCACCATTTTGTTGAAATCACATGAAACCACCAAGATCAATCCTTCCATTTGGGTCAAAAAGAACCGTTCTTCGTACGGTACTTCGAATAACACAAGCCCAATTCTTGCATTTTTGCATTCTTGTACTGAATGCCGCTTTCATACAAAAGTGATAGGAGCTGGTGGTAGCTAAAAAGTTGCATTCAAGCTGAATGCAGCTGCATGCCTGGTTTTCTGAGTAGTTACCCGACAATGTAATCGCCAGCACTAACAAAAACAATAAACAGCTTTGATAGTTGAAGCGCGAAAAAAAGGGCTAGTCTGGAGACCTTAGAGCAGCGATGTTCAAGAAGAGAGGCTCTCTGACGCTCTCTGTCTCTCTCCGACACTCACTGAAGCATTACTTCGGCAAGCATTCGGCGTGAATTACCGAAAGTCTTCGGCCCCTGGGGGCTATGGGTGAACATCGCTGCCTTAGAGCATACCAGAGGCAACATAAACGCTGTTGGAGCTTTGGTATGAGAATGTAAATAAATATCGGAGCATTTCTATATGGAAACTGCAGCATATATGAAAATACGGCGGGAGACCATCCCCAGGGAGTACCGCGATAAACTGTCCACTAATTTGATACAAAACATTATTCAACTAAGAACTTCTTATAGCATCTTTTTGATAAATCGTGATTTTGATTTTCCTAGCGTTAAATATGGGAATTAATGGCCGTGTTCAGCAGGAGAATTGATCGCTAAGCAAGTATCTGAAAAAGATGATACATCAAATAAATAGTTAGTACACAGACTTTAAGCAACAATTTTTAAAAGGCGGCGCAGACATTGACGCAGCTTATTGTCATCATGGAAATTTCATAAAAGTATCGCCTAAAAGGATCTTATTATTTTCTCGATACATGCTCCCTAGAGCGGCCCTCCTAAGTATGAAATTTTTAAGGTCATGGTCTCACCCCCCTATCTGATGCGCTTTGGTGTATAATAGACGTACAAAAAAACAAAAGTAGATAAAATTGAGTTTGAGGTGGCAACCCTTTTATAAACCTGCAGATGGTAAATTCAAACTTTCCAGTCGTTTGTAACGCATAGAAGGAAGCATCTCCAACCACATAAAGTACTATATTTATATTCTAGAACAGCATTAACAGCCGTGTCGATTTAGCCATCTGTCCGTCTTTCGTCCCTTTAGGCAAACATAAATCACAAACATAAACTCGTTATAATTGCAGGCAGATCAAGATTATTTTCAAGTTGGGCCACGCCCCCTGACTCCTTGACTTAAATTTAAAAAATATTCTTATGTCCCAAATACGCATATTTTATTAAAAGTCTTTTATTAAGGATTGTTTGGAGCAGTTTGGATACAAATTCCGATGATTTTCAGTGCACTGCAACACCGATAATTAATGCCGCTATAGTCCTCAACCACTTTCACTGCTCGTTCGACTACATCATTGACAACATGTACTGAAGATTTTACTTTCTGCCCATGCAAATAGTCCCGCCAAAAACACTGCCTTTTTGAATTTTAGATTGAAATGAATTTAATGAATTGAAAACTTTATCGCGAAAACTTCACGAGTCGTATGAGTATTTTTTTTTCAAAACTTTGAAGCCATGGCGCGCCCTTTAAAAATTAAAATAAAATTGTTTGGTTTTCACAATAATTAATCGTACAACAAATACTAGCTTTAGGAATGCTGAGAGCTACTTTTTTCCATTTTGTCGTTTTAAGGGCCGCTGTAATGCTCCCATATTATGATACGTCTAAATTGCCTATCATAATACCGAATTTCCGGAAGTTCAGCAGAAACATCAGTGCAAATGTTTAATTGATTAGGGAGCAAGTTTTTCTATTAAACTCAGAAAATGTTTGCATTACTGGTCTGCTAGTTTTTTCGGAAAACTAGTTCTAGAGCAAACAACTACTTTTGTTTTAAGTTTTTATACCAGTTACTCGTAGAGTAAAAAGGGTATACTAAAGTCGTGCAAATGTAAGTAACAGGCAGACGGAAGCATCTCCGATATCATAAAGTATATATATTCTGCATCAGCATCAACAGCCGAGTCGATATAGCCATGTCCGTCTGTCCGTCCGTCCGTCTGTCCGTCTGTATGAACACCTAGATCTCAGAGACTAGAAGAGCTAGAGCAACCAAATTTTAGATGTAAGCTAGTATTGTCTGCAGGCAGATCAATTTTGTTTCAATTTTTGGTTAAGCCCTCTCCCGCCCCCGCAATAAAAAATGATGAATAACTCCCACAATTTTTAAGATATCGAGCTCAGATTTTGCAGTGTAGTCTATGTGGCTAATATCTACAATCTCACAAATTATCAAAAGGATCGGATAATAAATGGCCGAGTTAAAAAAATGTTGCATACTTATCCGAGCCGCATGAAGTTATTAAACATTAATTGAACTGAGTAACGGGTATTTCGAAGTCGGGCAGGGCCGACTTTAACTTACGCTCTCGTTTGTAATAAGTTTGTTATCAATCTTAAATTTTTGCATTTGCTACCAAGTTTTGTAATAATCGGATGACCATAGCATATAGTTGCGTAAAGCTGAGATTGATCGGTTGAAAAACTAGTTTTAGTGAGAAAAACATTTTTCTTTTTAATTTTTGGCATCTTCACACTTATTAATATTATCTGCTTCAGCACTATTTTACCTAATTTCATCTAATTCGGACGAATACATCATATAGCTGACATACAATAAGCTGAACAGCCAAATGATCGTAGTAGAGACGTCATCTATTGGTCAGCTTGAGAAAACAGTCAACTAGCAATCTTCAAAGCCAAAAAGGACACCTTGAATGAAAATCATTTAAAACCTAAAGTTAACATGCTTCCATTTTTTGTTTAATTTGTGATTCTTTGTTTGTGACAATTGTTCCATGAGTAAACGGGAATTCTAATTACCACCTCTACTTGTTCTACATTTTCCATAGCTCATGTGCGGACCGGTTCCACAGGCAGTCTGAGTTTGATGCTTCAACACCAGCGTGGCTCTCAAGACCCCACTCAAAAGGCCACAAAGGAAGAGATGAAGATCACCCTGGAGGGAGTGCGCTTGGCGCATCAGCAGCCCATTACCTGTATGCAGGTGGTCAATGATATGGTCTTTACCGGCAGCCAGGATCACACCCTGAAGGTGCGTTTCAGCCTTAAGAAACATATCTCTGGTGATGATGATTAATGACATTTCGTCCTGCAGGTTTATTGCCTTAACAAATCGGATATAGAGTACACACTACACGGACACTGTGGACCCATTACCTGCCTTTTTGTGGATCGCTGGCAACCAGGTACCGGTGGTTCTGGCTCACAGGATGGTCTGCTGTGTGTATGGGATCTGTTTACTGGCGCTTGCATGTACAATATACAGGCCCATGATGGGGCTGTCAGCTGTCTGGCCTGTGCCCCCAGCTATGTGATCTCTCTGGGCACGGATGAGAGAATATGTGTGTGGGAACGTTTTCAGGGTAATTTGCTGACCACCATCAACATCTCCAATGCCTATTCGAGTTTGTTGATGCTGACGCCATCGTTGCTGGTCACCAGCAAAATGGGTAAGATAACGAAACAGAAATCAAGCAGTAAACATATAATAAATCTTCTCTTCTATTCTTTCCAGGATCCCTCATTGTCTGGGATGTGCGCACTGGTCAGCCTGCACGTGAAGTTAAGCTGGATTTTGCCAATCTACAACTGTGCCCCAAGATCATGATGCTTGCCTGTGACTCTGTAGTCTGCGATTATGGCACTGAAATTCGTGTTGTACGCTTTCCCATTGTGGCTGATAAATGTCACTAGAATCTGGGTTGAATTTATTTTATAAAGAGAGGAGAGCAACCATTAACAGAGAGAGAGAGAGAAAGTAACTCCTAAACTTTAAGCTAAGCTTAAGACTTTGACAACAAATTGACGCATTCATTAATTTATAATTGTTTAGGTTCGTATCTGCACTACTAAAAGTTAACCAGTGGCGTTGTGTGTTTATAATTTATAACTTTTACTACATAAACAAAAAGAAGGATATAATGTACGAGTATATATATTTCTATTTTTGCATCATAAAATAGTGTCTTAAAAGCGCCTCAGCCTAACATTTAATGTTAAACTATCTAATATTTAAAAACTACATATATATATATATATATAAAATATATTTATTATAGAATTGCGTACGCTTAATTTTTCTATATGAAAAGTAAAATATATAATTTTGAAAAGAGTTTGCGTTTAAATTTTCAATGCCCTGCAACTTAGGTCCACCCTAATAAGAATAATCCGTTACCAAACACGACATCGATAAATGGCTGTTATCGATAACCGGCAAACAGCTGTTTTGGCTGCTTCTTCGTTTGCTGCGCCATCAAAATGTTTGCGAATGTGTTTAAAGTGCTATATAATCCCAAAAATCCCAGCATTTTGTTTATAAATTTGCGGAACTTAACAGCCGCCAGCCAAAGTAATGAAGTGGGACCACACACTTTGCCTCCGGCGGCAGACACCAACAGTGCTAAGCGAGAGCAAGCAGAGCAACTGCAGCAGAAATCCCTAAACATAGCAGTCATAGGCGTACCCAATGTGGGCAAGAGCACCTTAATCAATCATATCATCAATCATAGGGTAAGCAGTCCGCCCCCTATTTCCTAAGACAATCCTTCAGTTCCCTTGCTTTTGCAGGTATGTCCTACCTCCGCCAAGGTGCACACCACGCGCAAATCCAGCACAGCCATTTGTACTACCGGCCACACCCAACTGGTGTTCTACGATACACCTGGACTGGTCACACAGCGTGAGATACGCAAACATCATTTGGAGCAGAGCTTCCGCAGTTCCTATCGTCATGCCATACAGCATGCTGATGTGATAGCCGTCATGCATGATGCATCCAACAGCTGGACGCGCAGGGAGTTGCATCCCACTGTCCTGGATACACTGAAGGCCTATGCCAACCTGCCCAGCTTTCTGATACTCAACAAGATTGATGCCTTGAAGTCCAAGCGGGTATTGCTGGATTTGATTAAGACCTTGACCAATGATACGTTAACCGGCAAGAGATCAAACAAAGTGGTGACACGGGAGGAGGGCACCCCTCTGAGGGAGCGTATCAGCAGCTGGAGTCATTTTAGTCAAGTGTTTATGGTGTCCGCAATGACAGGAAGTGGTCTGAATGAATTGCAGGACTATCTGTTGAGTGTGTCACGGCCCAGAGAGTGGAAATATGCCTCGGATGTGCACACAGATGCCACACCAGAGGCCATGATTGTGGAAAGTGTGCGTGCCAGGCTGCTGGACTACTTGCCACAGGAGATTCCCTATAGCTTGAAGTGCGAATTGGAGTTCTACAGCGTGGAGAAGCGTAAGTAGCCAAGATTGATATAAATGCTCTGATATAATGGCCCTTAATTTCCCTTGAAGATGTCATCTATACCTCGGTGCAAGTGCAATGTCCCACTCCTCGCATAGAACGTCTAATCTGTGGCGAATCCAATGGCAAACTGAGACAGATTACCGAACGTGTCACCTCTGACTTGGTAGAAATGTTTGGCCAGGCGGTGTCTTTGACCATTTCTACTGTCTCGCCCGCAGGCAAAAAGCCCTCGGAAAAATAAGTTTAACTTTGTTTCCCTTGTTACTAAAATTATAAAGTTATATTTAAAGTAAACCGAAGACGAAGGATTTGGTCAAAAAGTACTATAATTTCTACTTTATTTACAACAATTTCAAATGCTTTATCAATCCATCCAGTTCCTCTGCCTGGGCTGGTCCCAGTCCCAGCACAGTGGCCGTTCCCGCCTCCAGTTGTGTGCGTCCCGCATCTTGCACCAGAGCAGCCACCACTCTACCTTCCCTGCCCTTTTGTGCCAGGGCCTGCAGTTCCTCGTAGTTGTTCACACGTAGCACTATCTTGGGTTGACCCATTAAACACCAACGGCGAAGCAAATCTCGCTGCTCCTCTGTCCCCTGCGAGGCATTCTGGTAGCACATTACAGCCGCATGAGCGCATTGTGCTGCCGTCTTGCCTTTGCTCATCTTCAGGTCGCCACGCACTATGAGGGCCAGTTTGGTGGGCGGAGCGGCCAGGAAACTGAATAGTTTACTTAACATTCTTGTACTTTTGTGTCTGCTGGTCCACATATTTTTGCATGCAGGTTTTGAATTCTTTGACTTTGTCCTGGCACATTCGCCAATCGCCTTTTTCGGCTATGCACTCCTGAACCTTGTAGTGCAGTTCAATGCAGCCGGTTTTCTTAAGCATCAATTCCACTGGGTCCTGGTCCGAGGATGAAGACATTTTTCCTCGCCAACTTTAGTTTCGAATTATGAAATCTTCATATGCAAGTGCTGCACGGTGCTGCCCAGTAGTAGAAATAAATCGATAGGCGTCCAACTATCGATAGCTCATCTGCAGTCGATAGTTGCACTGTTTAGTTTTAAACTGAAACTCACGCCACAACGGTTTTTGTCAATCAGCGTATTGAGTCAATTTAAACCATGTTATGCCAAATATTGAATTATGTTAGAAGAGGTAGTTTTAGCTCTTATGTTTTGCCTTGCACAGTCGAAACCGAAAATGTGCCTTAGCAAACAATTGTTTCCCGGACGAACCTGAAATAAAATGGAATCTTTTGTAAAGAAGCTGGAATATAATAAACGAGAGTGTAAGTTAAAGTCGGCCCTGCCCGACTTCGAAGTATCCGTTAATCAGGGCATGCGGCTCAGATAAGTATGCAACGTTTAACAAAATTTGTGCATCTGAGCTCGATATCTTAAAACTGTGTAATATATATTTATCTTTTATTGTTGAGGGGGCGTGGCCAAAATTTGAAACAAAGTTGACTTGCGTGCAAATTCGTTTATTTATAAACATTTTGTGTTACAGCAAATAATAAAAAAAACAAAGCATTGTATATCGATCAAATATATCGAAAATTTCATCGGGGCTGAGCTCGCGGTTAAAGTTGACCGGTGGATGGGCATCGCCACCAGAGAA
This sequence comes from Lordiphosa fenestrarum, assembly GCA_035044985.1. Lineage (NCBI taxonomy): Eukaryota > Metazoa > Arthropoda > Insecta > Diptera > Drosophilidae > Lordiphosa > Lordiphosa fenestrarum. The sequence continues at coordinate 153,977 of JAWNNO010003907.1, read as the reverse complement.
CTGCAGCGATCAACATTTTTTCGATCATACCCGATCATTGACTCAGATTTTTTGTGACCCAAAACTTTGCTTCAACAAAAATCATATGATCGGTTGTGAGCGTGCTCGAAGCGGACAATCAGTGCAAATCACTCTTGCTTGTTGCGTACATGATCGGGTTTGATCGAACATTTTGTGTGAGCGAACAAAGAACGATTGCGAATGCTGCTCGAACTGTAGTTCGATCACAATCGTGAACGATCGTTCGCGCCCGATTCGGGAGAGCCGGAGCGAGCTTGTTAAAACAGGTTATTTAGTCAGTTTGCTGTTGTGATAACTTGAAACATGTGTTCCTTAACATTTTACTTTTCTTTTTCTTCCTTATTAGTTTTAGTTTAAAGCATTACATTACTTTAATATAAGAAATAAATGAAATATTATGTTTTTGTTAATTTTATGCATCGCAACTTGTTTCTTTTAAAAACACAAATTAGTGCATACATATTATATATATACATGCATATGTACAATGTACATTGTTCATACATATTTCTCAAAGCAATTTTCGATCTGATTGCTTCACTCACGATCATTTCAATCGCAACAAGATCGAAGTCTGAGTTTACATGCATCGTTTGGATCGAACGTCTTTTTCTGAACGATCAGTTGCAATCATCCTAAGCGAACCAAAAAATCAGTCTTGATCACCAAGCCAAACGATCAAGCCACCTGAATAAGATCGTTTCGTGTTGTGAGCGAACCTTGATCGAACATTTTGATTAGAACCGCTGAGTGGAGTTGCAAAGAGTTTGAGCGAGGCTGATCGAGAGTGATCGATCATACTCGTTGCAGCTCTCTGATCGCCACTCTCAAATTTGGTTAAACTACCTGGCAAGTTGACCATCCGGACTTTGAGAAATCGGATCTTATGCTAGGTTCTCACCGCCGTGATTTTGTCATCGACATCACGAATTATTGAAAAGATGCGAAAACGTGTTCGCATTGACTTCATTCTTGCATTCTTGTGTACTTGCATCCACTGAACATCTGAATGGGATTTGTTGACATTGTGAAGGAAAATTTGGGGCAAGTAAATGGATTTATATGATGGTTTTCCGTTAATAGATTTGGATAACGACGAGGCAATGTGATTGCACTTTCTGCATATGTTGCAGAGAATACAAATATACAAAATAAATTTTCTTAAATTTTATTTTCACTTTTTTTTTCTGTATTTTTTACAAAGCTTCATATTTAAACTTAAAAACTTAAAATAGTATTTGGCTTTAGCCAGCATTTAATAATTAATTATACCTGCTTGTTTTGCCATGGCGATTTTCTTTTGTTTTTTACGCTTAAAGTTTTACAGTAGTTTAATGTTTTTGTTAGCGCTGGTAGTTGTAACGATACCAGTACGATAGGCAAAATTATTGATACCCTGTCAAATCACTATTCGGAAAGTCACGGATGCAACCGCATCCAAATTGGATGCAACTGGCTTGCTACCACTAGCCGCTATGATTTTTGTATGGCGTGATAGTAGCATTCTACACAAGAATGCGGGAGTGCAAGAATGTACTGTAGTGGGAACCGGACATAAGAAACGCTGGTAACATGTTAATCATGCTTACATTTTGGAAATGAAACATTCCAATCGTTTGCAAATTATTCGACTACTAGAGTAAAAAAAGCTAAAATATAATCGATCGAAAAAATCGAAACAGGGCTGTATACATGTACATATTTTTCTAAACACAGCCCAACGTTCCAAAACAGATCTTTTGGCTTTTGTGCTGCTTATTTTCACACCAGAGAAAGGGACAATTCAAATATTTTAATTCTTGCACACACACTACCAGCTGCACCACTCCTGTCCTTACAATTGCAGTTTTGGTTGGTGAAATATAGTTACACATTTTACTGGTTCCAAAACGGTTTCGTAGCAGTTTAATTCAGATCAAATCTGGAAAAAATTTCCAGCTGGTTCAAATTTGAGCATAAGTTCTCTGTATGCATTTAAGCATTTTGAAAAACCATTATGCTGTATATTTAATGGTCTGATATCCCATATAAGATATCAGACAAGTGTTATCTAGAAACTACAAAAATGTAAGTAGGCCAACTGTGTTCTCATTTGAGGCCTTTGACAGCCAAACCACAGTAAACTGAGCTATTTTATACCCATCTCTTATAAAATCTGCATAAGTGAAAAATTTTCACTGAAAATACAGCTTTAGGCCACATTTTCGAAACAATTATAGAGCCAGCAAGCAAAATGGATAAACTCCATCTGGGTTATCTGAGTAAAAGTGCACTATGCAGCACTTATAAGCAAATCAGAGTTATCGATCAAACCCACTTCATTTTCTCTTAAGACAAAATGAACGGAATCTGTCATCATCCATCGCAAACCCCTGAACTATGTAATACCGCAAGCTCTAATTTATATCCCCTCCTTAACCAATTCAGCTGAAAGTCTGGTAAATTTCTTTCAGGTTAAGTTCACAACCCACTTGCATTAAAACGGTTTTAATTGCCTTAACTTCTTTCCGTCTCATCGGAGCGGCAACGTTGACGTCAAGCGACGGGACGACGAGACGATGTCTTTTACAATTTCAGCTATTTGCCAGCTGCCACCCGGCACCGGGTCTCGCCCAATCCATTCATAATTCATGCTTCGTTAGGCTTTGCTGTTTCGGTTGTGGTGTTGTGGTTTTCTTGTGCCAAAAGTACAAAAGTTGTGGGCAGAAGCAGAACCCCTTGTCAGTGTTACAAGCCATTTGCATAATTTGGTTGCAGCCACTGTCGACTGGCATTATCATTTTTTTTCCTATGCTTGCTTAATTGTGGGCAGATTTTAAAGCTGAGACACGCCCACCGCATAGTGGTCCAACTTGTTTATGGGGGACTTTATCTCTGAAAGGGTTGCATTATTCATGAATGTGGGCGACGCGTGCCAACTATGTGGGTGAGTGGAACGGGGCCTTTACATGACGCACTTGTAAAGCAATGTTATTGTTTTTACTTTTTAAGTTATTGTCTATGCAAATGCGTCGCCAGTATTGCGCACTTCCGTTTCCGCATTGCGGTGTTTTTGAAAGAAACTTTAGAAAATCCTGGCAATGTTGTCTGGGTGTTGCTTCTTTGATTATTTTAAACTACTCAAACTATTTTTCAAACTTTCTTTTTGATTTTTTCCCAATTTTTTGGTATACATGTTGTTCTGGTCCCCTCTAATTGATTGATTAAAAAACATAGGAAAACGAAATAATCAATCAATATTTATCTAGAATCCTTTCAAATCAGCCAAATCTTCCTGCACCATTTTTAGGCTTTTTTTTGTTTGTTTTTGTTTTTGCCTTAATTACTGCTGTTAATTATTTATCCAACAAAAAGACGAAAAAATGCGCCGTCAGCACAACCACAAAAAAGTTTTTGTTTTCTGGGCGGGGCCAGCTAATTAGCATGCAAATCCTTAGCATATTCTTGCACAGGACTTGAATCGCTAAACATCAAATTCAATTAGAGCCCACACGCGGGCGACAAGATTATTGGGAATTTGCAATGAAATATCAATTGTGGTGAGAAATTTGCATTAGCTTAGCCTAAACTAATTTCATTTAAATGAATTAAAGCTGCAAATAAAATGTTTCCCGATGTTCCCAAACTGCCACCGGGCTGCTGGGACGTAATTGTGGTTTGATACACTGAGCGCAAAGTCATAGTTTAAAGAATAGCAGCCAAAAAAAGGAAACAAAAATATAAATTAACCTTACACATCACCGCCCCCCCCCCTACTAATTTGTGATTAAGATTCCATTTACAATTTTTTTGATTTCAATTTCTTTAATGAAACTTGAGCTCAGGACCCGCAAAACTGCATTCACACTGACAGCGACATCGCAGCCGACTCCATCAGTGGTGGGCAATTCCTTGCTCCCATTGAAATTTATATCAGGGATGCAAACCGGTTCTGAACCGAACCGGTTTTGAACCGAACCGAACCGCATATTCCAGCTAGTGAACCGAACCGCAAACCGAACCGGCTTCCTATCAGAATTGCTGAACCGAACCGAAAACCACCAAAGAAAACGGTTCGGTTCGGTTCAGCTTTTAACTGGAATCGCTTTCCCCAATGTTTTTGATTAATTTGGGAATTAGAATCGAAGATAAATTTTATACATTTCGTTCGATCCTCTACATAGGATGACTTGACACAAATTTTACAACTTGTAATACTGTAAGTCTTCTGCAATGGCCCGCCTATCGCTTAATATTCCTGTCATCAATATTTCTTTTTCCCCTAGTAGACAATATTTTCAATTCAATCTTCTTTACCTTAATTCAATCTTAGGCAGCAGAGTTTTTATAGTCGTTACTCGTAGAGTAAAAAGGGTATAATAAAGTCGTGCAAATGTATGTAACAGGCAGAAGGAAGCATCTCCGATATCATAAAGTATACATATGCATATTCTTCATCAGCATCAACAGCCGAGTCGATATAGCCATGTCCGTCTGTCCGTCCGTCCGTTCGTCTGTATGAACACCTAGATCTCGGAGACTAGAAGAGCTAGAGCAACCAAATTTTAGATGTAAGCTAGTATTGTCTGTAGGCAGATCATTTTGTTTCAAATTTTGGCCACGCCCCCTCCCGCCCCCGCAATGAAAATTTTTGAATATCTCCTACAATTTGCTGAGCTATCGAGCTCAGATTTTGCAGTGTAATCTATGTGGTCAATATCTACAATTCGTATGATATGATTAATAGGGTATGTAAGATGCATGGGACGTATTCTTTTCTAGCTGACATTGTATCTTTTCGAAGGGCATAATAACTATGCACATTCTTCTAAAGATTTTAAAGATATTCAAATGGATTAGAAGAATTAATTTTCAAAAGTTTTCGAATAGTCACATTTTTACAGAAATTATATTTCTTTATTTGCCTTTGTGAACCACTGAACCGAACCGAAACCGCGGTTCAGTTAGCTCCAAAAACCATGTACTGAACCGAACCGGCGGTTTAGAAATACTGCGAACCACTGAACCGAACCAGTACTTATTTTCTAGTGGTTTGCATCCCTGATTTATATTAGAGTAGAAGTAGAAAGTACAATCCGATCGGACAAAAAGCACCGAAGCTATAAGCGAAACAATTGAACATCGCAATTGAGCACCGCATCGTCAGTTAGAGCTAAAACCGGTAAATGGACAAAATAATGTTGCCTACTTTCAGGTTGACCCATTAATAGCTGTTACCAAAAACGGTTACATTCAAATTCAAAAACAAATTTTAATTTATTCAACTACGAACCAATCTATAATTTAGGGTTAAGGAAATCCTATATATACTATAATTATATGTCATTGAAAAATATTTGAGTTTATTTATGGAGAAACGAACTGATTAATTCAATCCCGTCCGATCTCGACCTTAAATATTTATTTAGAAATTTAAAGAACTGAAGAAGGTTTTTTTTTAACAAAATTATAGAAAAATATTTCAAATTATTTAGGAAAAACTAGTTCTATTGAGAAACACTTTTTTGTTTTTAATGCAAACCTCTCTAAAATTGGCATATATTTATTTTATAAGCTTTCACACAATTCTTCAAAGTTTTGCCAAAATCGGTTGACTATAGGTTATAGCTGCCATAGAAATGATCGGTCGACAAACTAGTTTTAGTGAGAAAAACTTTTTTGTTTTCAAAGAAATCGCCTCCAGACTTTGTATTTCTTAGTTTGCTATGCTTTTTCATAATTCCACTAAGTTTGGTCGAAATCGGACATCTATACAGTACAGCTGTCTTAGAAAAGTAGTCTTGGTGAGAAAAACTTGTGGACATGTGATTCAAATTAGTCAGAAAAACGTTCTACAAGTGTAGACAAAATTTCCTTCATTTTTGATTGTGCAAATAAAGAACCAAAAATAAAATGTACTAGCTAATTTTGCAGTTAGTTAATATCTTGGGGTTATGCTTTTCTTATAATAAGTTTCCTTTGGGCCATTTATCATCAATAAGACATGAAGACATTATCCCAGGAATATATTTTTTAGCTTTTATAAGTTCATCAATAGCCGAATCGAATTGCAATGTCCTTCCGTCTGTCATTTCAAGTATATTTTCAATTTTTGCCAAGCCCCTCCCGTCCGCGCAAATTGTAAAAAATTGTACGTTTCCAGCAAGATTGTATGCCAAAGGATTGTTAAGGATCGGATGAGCGGTAGTCGAGTTATGAGCAAAAGAATGCATACAAAATGCAGCTGAATCGGAATTTATACTGAGCTCTCAATTTTGTTGGTACAGAGCGATCGTTTTATTGCGTTCTCATACGGATGGTGTAAGATTATGATACTAAATATTAAGACTTAATAGATGGACGGGAAATTTGCTCTATTTTGCCATAAGTTCAGATTATTATAATGAAACCCGTGAGTCTATCATCAAGATTTAATAGACGTACGTAAAGTTTGAAATGCTAACTTTCGTCGGGCAACTGCAAGTTTTTCATGAAAATATATTTTCAATTCCATTTGCCCATATTCGACGGACCCATGTTTTTTTAAAAAAAATCAAAGAAAAAAATAAAAATTTGGCGGTTGGCAATCTTAATCATTTAATTTGTTCCAAGTAGATTTGTTTACATAAATTTTTGAATATGATATCTCTCAAATGGCCGCCTCTGGCGTTGATGGCGTATTGTGCCCTTTTTGCAGCATTTTCCATCGTTTTCGCCAACATTTCGGCCGGAATAGCGGCTATTTCTTCACGAATGTTGTCCTTGAGCTCTTCTACGGTCCTTGGCTTGTTAACGTAAACCTTTGACTTCAAATATCCCCACAAGAAGAAGTGCGAACGCGGTGGCCAGTCCAAATCACCACTTTTCGACATCAAACGGCCCGGAAACAATTTCTTCAGAAAATCGATTGTTATGCGACTTGTGTGCGGTGGAACGCCGTCTTGTTGAAACCAGAACTGCCTCATACGCTTTCGACGAATAATTGGCATCACAAAATTGGTCATCATGTCGCGATAACGCTCCTGGTTGATGGTAACAGCATGGCCATTTTCATTTTGGAAGAAAAACGGCCCAATGACCGTTTTCGCACTAACGCCGCACCAAACTGTGACTTTTTCGTCATGAAGAGGCACTTCTTGAATCTCCTGAGGATTTTCAGTGGCGTAAATACGGCAATTTTGCTTATTTACGGTCCCATTCAATGTGAAATTTTAATTATTTAAAAGCATTTTGAGTTTTCACAATTGACTTGTTCTGTTGAATGTAAATTTCAACTATTTCAGAGCATTCGCGTGGCGTGTATTGTTCCATGGTAAAAATCTGCTTGGACTGACGCTTCAAACGCGGTATGTCATTAAGCGATCTGACATCTCTGTCAAAAGTTATGGCGTTGCCAGATGGGTCCGTCGAATATGGACAACCCTGTATATTTTATACCTCAGTGTAAATTTAGCTGAGCAGTAAGGTCAATGAAAAGCTGGCTTATACCTTAAAGGTTATCCACAGGCTGTTTGCTGCTATTGAGCATTCAAAGTGTGTGATGAGATATGGGTCAAAGTCAACAACTGTTCGCCTCCGTGGTGGTCATTTGATGTGGCTTTAACATGTGTGCAAACAAACAATTCCCAATAATCGTATAAATACGGACTGACCATTCAGGAGAATGCAGTTCGTTTCGACTTGAACACTTCACATAATCTCATACTTGAGCTTACAGACTTATGATGACTCCTCCGGTGTGGTGCTTGCTGCAGATATTGCTGGTGTCTATGATGATGATGCTAATCGTTTTACCACCTGCCGAGTCAACATTTATTTTATGGTCCTGCTTGTTTAATCTGCCCTTGTGTCCCTTCAACACAACTGCACTAACAGGATAAAAGTAATCACATCTCAAGGAATTAGGAAATTCCTGAAATAAGTAAAACAATTAACAGGAAAGTTGGTTTTCCTTTTAGGCATATTTGTTGAATAAATTCCTCATGCTCCGCTTACTTGTTCATCAAATTCCTCAATTCCATTTGACGTAATGCGGTGTGTCATTAATTTTGTCTAATTTCTGTTTGGCCATAAATACCTGAATACCCTTGTGCAACCCTTGTGACAGTCGTAATCAGCCAACACCTAATTGACATTCAAGCAAAGTGTTCTCCCAGGCCACCAACTGACAGCAACGAGATACATCATCTACATCTTCCAGACTTGAGTCCGTTCTCTCTGTTTGGTTTCTGCCTGGGTAGCTGCTTAAGTAAACGCACAGAAGTGCGAAAAACTCGAGTGCAAAGTTCAGTCATTAGTTATTTTGCACTAATTAAGTGCGAGGCGAGTTAAAGCCTGTTGAGGATGGTCTGTTTATTACGTGAGTTGGTTATGTAATTTTAGCTCAACTTCCACAGCATTAATGGATTTGCACAGCCGCCCGCTGAACCCAAAAGTGATTGGAATTTTGGGTTCGAACGGGGGGGACAACAGAAAGTGTCGTATTAAATTACCTTAGCCGTTGTTCAAATAGTAAACACAACCCAAACCAATCCAAAGTCTAATCTGTGATTTCATGGAAAAATAGAGTTGTTGGGTAGGAAGTGAGAAAGCTTTGAGAATTCAATTAATTGGAAAAGTTAATCCTTTTACTTTGCATTCGTACGCTTATTAAGTTAAGAAAATGCTAAATACTTGGAAAATGATTAGAGGATTAGCCTTTGGAATTTAAATTTAATTTTAAAATAATAGAAAATGAAAGAAAAATTTAAGTGTAGAATATGAATTCAAAATCATTCAAATCATTTCTTTCCTAAGGCATAAGATTGTTCTTGTGTTCCTTCTTAAGCCTACGCTGATTATGAGAGCAGAGCTTAAGTGGTATTCGGATGCATCAATATCAACAGACGAGCCGATATAGCTTTATCCGTCTGTCCAGCCCTATGAACAAAGACCGCGGAGATGGCAAAAGATAGAGCTTGGATATTTATGGGACAATAACTTCTTGTACCTGTAGGGAGAACAAGTTTTATTCAATGTTTTATAGTCGGACTTGACCGACTTTCTTACTTGATTAAACTGTTGTTTATAATTAAATTTAGTTTTCTACAACTTTTGATTAAAATTGTTTCTTGAAAAAACTAAAATTGTGCAAATAAAAGTCCGGAAATAGAACCATGGCTTGTTGTTAAAACTTTCTTAGGATTTCAAATAGATTTCGTTTTTGCTATACGCTTTGTCGAACTCCTAACATTAAGTTCAAGTCTTTGAAAAACTACCACTAAAGATTTAAGGGGTTAGAAACAGATTATATACCCTTGCAGAGGGTAAATTAAAATTGTCTAGATGGAAGCATTTCCGAACACATAAAGTATTCTATATTCTTGATCTCCATGACGACCTTGACGAGTTGATTTAACCTTGTCTATGCTATGCTATTTTCTCCGTCCTCTGTACGCTGCACATTTGTCGAAACCGGCCGGATCGGATGACCATAACATATAGCTGCCATAGGAACGATCGGTCAAAAAACTAGTCTTAGTGAGAAAAGCTTTTTTTGATTTTTTATTTACCAGTTTTTTATGCTTCTCTATGATTCTGCCTAGTTTGGTCGAAGTCGGACATCGATATGGTATAGTAGTATAGCCATAGAAAAGTAAGGTAAGAAAAATAGTCTTAGTCAGAAAAACTTTATTGTTTTCAATGTTAAAATCGGCATTAATTTAGTTTATGATCTTTTACAGTTCTTCAAAAATCGGATGACTATAGGTTATACAAGAATGATTGAATTCTGGGTAGAAAATCTTTCTTCAAAGAACACGCCTCTAAACTTTGTATTTCTTAGTTTGCTATGCTTTCCCATGATTCCACCAAGTTTGGTCGAAATCGGACTTCTATATTGTATAGCTGTCATAGAGAAGTTGAGTCAGAAATGTAGTGTCAGTGGAAGTGTCCTTCAAATTAGTTTGAAAAACGTGCTGCAAGGGTATGCAAACTTCGGCCGAGCCGAAGTTTACTTTCCCCCTATTTATTTCTTTATAAATCTTATACACTCGGTCACCTTCAAAAGCTGTGAAGTGGTAACTACACAGAAAAAAAAGATCACGATATTTAGTATCAATCGGGTATTTTTCAGTATCGAATCGGCCTTCATCTGAAGAATACCCAGTTGATATGATCGAAAATATCACTCGTACATTTCGAACATACCAATGTGAAATGTTTCAGATCAACAATCTGATATTTGTTAATATCCCTGATATATTTTTATAGTATCAATGCAGTATTTTCACAATACCTGTACGACATGACTGAATTATTTGATATATATTTTTATAATATCAAAGGGGTATTAATGGTGTATTTAAAAATATCAAAGCTATATTTTTGTCAAAGATGTTTTTGAATAATAATTAGTGAATTTAGTTGGCTCGGGGTCCCGAAAAGTTGCGTTTGTTCACAACTGTAAACAACTTATGCATTTATATACACCAAAAAGAACTGGTTGCCTACACAGTACTGTTTCATGAATCTCCCGATTCAAACTTCAGTAGGCTTTTCGCTGATGACTGTCGCTGTTTGAATGTCTCTCCATGCGCTCACCGCTTTAAGCAGTTGGGAATTGCAATCAGCAATGAAAGCAAAAACAGACAAATCGGTAGAGTATTCGCTGTCTAGCTAGCAGCGGCAGAAACATGAACATTGTTTTTGCCCTTTTTCGAGTTGGACTATAGCTGTCTCTCTTTGTTTTAAGAAACTCTGTTTGTCTCTTTCTGCCTTTAGATTTTCGATGTCTACTTTGATTTGAAATCACGTCACTAGGGTATTTTTCATATGACTGTGAGAATTTCGCCTATTAATATAATATTTTTAGTATCGATGTAATACTACAGCATCATATTTATATAAAATAGTAACTCCTGGATATTTAAAAATTGATATTTTTGAAATTATATTGGAAGATCAACTCGATATTTGATCTTATTTTTTTCTGTGTAGCCATGAAAAAGCTTCTCAAAAACTCTCCCTTTATCTTGTGCAAAAAATAGAAGCACACAAGCCTAGTGATTGAGAGAAGCTCGACTTCGGCCCCTTTTGGGGGCTGTGCAGAGTAATTTGATTTTTTGTTTGTTTGGTTAAACGCGCTGTGGTGGCGACTGCTGAGTTGTCAGTTCAGTAAGTGCCTTTTCGAGGTCCTGAGTTCATGTCCCATTTGAGGTAGGTAAAAAAAAGTAAAAAAATTGTAAAAAATGGTATTGAAAAAATAGTCACAGCTTAGCAAACAGGTCGGAATTTGTGGTGTGTATGTCTTCCTTGCCACCGTGCCAGCACCACCCCAACTTCGAAAACTTTTTTAAGTCTATCGAATTTAGGTCGATAAACTCAGTCTTCAATTTAATTCAATTTAAGTCATTCCGGGAGGAACCCATTAGGTACTTGGGTACTTAGGTTGTAAGGGTTGGTTCTTCAGAAGTCATTGTGGCTGATACCGACCCCTACTAGTAGGGAAGTGTTCTCTCTATCTTGACGGAGGAACGCCCTGGTTTTTTTGGTATTCAGAGTTGGCCATGTAAGCCTAGATGCTTCACATGTGTGAATCGTTTGCCATCGATTCGTGGTTATTCGATAGGTCGTTTTGTTTGTAGTTTAAATGTCGCAAGTGGCACTCCAATGTTGCTTTTATCTGGTAGGAGCTGGGTGGTAGTGCCAACTTTAGCGAGGTGGTCGGCCATCTCGTTGCCTTCAATGTTGCAGTGTTCAGGCACCCAAGCGAGATTAATTTTAAAGTGCTGGGCCATCTCATCAAGTGATCTGCGGCACTCGGTAAGAGTTTTGGCATTATTAGTATTACCGTCAAGGGCTTTTAAGGCAGCTTGACTATCTGAGAAAATGAACACGTTTCTTCCTCTTATTTCGAGGTTTTCCAGAAAGTTGGTAACCTCCTGGACGGCTACAACCTCTGCTTGGTAAACACTACAATGATCAGGAAGTCGGAATGATGTTCTGATACCGAGCTCTGGTCTGAAGACTCCTTCTAATGAACCCATTATAATACCCGCTTTTTCTTGAGTTGTCCCGAATGATTTATTTGATTGGTTCAGTGTAGTATTTAGACAATTCGGCAATTTTTTTTACAGTCGGATAGCAGATATAAAGAAGTGTCGCTTGGAGTAAGATAGCTTAACTCGGGGGTAGTTCAAATTGGTTTTATACTCTGTACCGTAGGTACACAGAGTATTATAAGTTTGTGCAAAAGTATGTAACATCCAGAAGGAATCATCTCCGACCCTATAAAGTATATATATTCTTGATCAGCATCAACAGCCGAGTCATGTCCGTCTGTCCGTCTGTCTGTCCGTATGAACGCACAGATCTCAGAGATGGTAAGAGTAAGAGTAAGAGAGTCATATCTTCCACAGTTTTGAATATAGATGGCTTGTTCCTTCTGGACATATTTAGTTAGCAGGATAACTTATCGATCCGCCAAAGGAATGAAGAAGATCGGATGAACGGTTTTCGAGTTATGATCAAAAGACAAATTTTCTTGGTACAGAGTATGTTATAGTCGGGCTTGACCGACTTTCTTTCTTGTTCATTATCAGAATAGTCGAGAATAATGAAAAGTAATTAAATAAGTAAAGTAATGATGGCATTACAGCTCAGACTAAAATATAAAATTATAAAATTTGCAAAATATAAAAATTGCCAGATGTTTAGCTCGCAACATTTCCACTTCACTTTCAAAATTGCTAGATGTGGCAACTGAATAGCTAAAATAGCACTAAACGATGTGATGCACCCGACTTTTGCCTCCCGCTGCTTATTTTATGTACATGTGATCTCAAAAAGGTATGAAAGCAAGCACATTTGGAATGATTTAAGTAGAAAGCGTTTGAGCTTATAAAAATAAATACATTTTGGTCTGATTCTAAGGCAGTTCAACATAGATAATCCCCAATAAGAAATTGTTAACCATTTTTACCTCACAAAAAGTATACATTAAATTCTTTTAAGGGTCTGTCTGACCTAAAATTGGAGTTTTTGTTTAGGGATGCCAATTTGGGGTAGCTTACTTAATACGTGTGTTTCCGGCTTAATTTAGTTTATTGCTCACTAAACAGCCCAGTCAGTACAAATCTTATTTGCCTTACCAAAAAACCTTTCTGCCGTCTCAAAGGAAACTTCAATGCTGCCCACAATCGAAATCAATTTCAATTTAACTCAAATGTATTTTAAATAGCTGTGGGCTTAAGGGCATGCCCACGCATTATTCGAAATGTAAACTTAATCATTGTTTGCTGTGTATTTTTATGCACACGCTAGAATCAAATTACGTATACGCCACGTGTTGCAAGAGCAACCTGTCGCCTGTCACTACGATAATGCCATGTCATTGTCTGAATTTACGAGAAACAGAGTGATAAGTCATGCTTGAATGACCTTTGATACCAAATCATAATTCATAGTTTTAGCACAGAGTTTTTCCTGTGTAAGATATTTAATTAAATACATTTCTAAGCCAATGGTTCACCAGCAAAAACAAAAAACAAAAATGGTGGCCGGATTTTGGCGTGTGTGGCATGTGGCGCCCACTCCTGTCGCCGGCTGCCATCCTGACAGCTGCTGATGAAGCCCTGTGCAACTTTGTGGCATCTTTGAGTATGCGGTGAAAATGTAAATAGGACTTTAATACCCACCCAGACGACAGTGTAACAGTTGGACAATGGCTTCTCGTTAAAAATTCGTACAAATCGAATACGTGTTCACACGTGCCTATTGCTTTGCCATTTGATTTACGTGGAATTAAAATGCTAGTCAAAGGGCAAAATGTAACACTAGCGGTTAAAGAGCTTAAATTTTTTATAAATTTAAAGGGGGATTTGAAATGAAATTGTTTTGAACTACACAGAGAAAAACAAGAAAGAAAGTCGGTCAAGCCCGACTATAACGTACTCTGTACCAACGAAATTATGCACTCAGCATAAATTTTGATGCTGCATTACCATTCCTTTGGTGGATCGATAATTTATCCCGATTACTAAATATGTCCCGAAGGAACGAACGATCTATCTTTAAAATTGTGGGAGATATGACGTTTTTTCCATATTGCGGGGGCGGGAGGGGGCGTGGCCAAAATTGAAAATAACCTTTTTTCTGCCTGCAGACATAAGAAGCATATGTCCCATACATGTCAAACCTCTATCTCTTACCATTTCTGAGATCTGTGCGTTCATACGGACAGACAGACGGACATGGCTATATCGACTCGGCTGTTGATGCTGATCAAGAATATACATACTTTATGTGGTCGAAGATGCTTCCTTCTGGCTGTTACATACTTTTGCACAAACTTAATATACTCTATGTACCTACGGTACAGAGTATAAAAAGGCGATTCAAAAATATCCATTGGATGATTTCCGGTATGTCTAAAGTATTCTTTTTATCATCCAAAGGAGCTAAAAATCATCCAAAGTATGAAAAAATATGATCATTTGGATGATTTTGCAGCCCCGCCGGATGAATAAAAGGACATTTTAGACATATCCTTTCCAAATTGAGTGTGTACCTAATCTAAATCAATAGGTATCCCTAATAGCCTATTCACACTAGCCAACATCTACCGTTTACCGTTAAAAACATTACATAAGAACTTGCCGTGCCAAATTTTCTCAAAATATTCCCCCGGCAACTGGGGATGTTTCTATCTCATGCTGTTTCACTTATCGTACATGCGATATTTCTGTGTCCACCACTAAAAAAGTTGACAGTCGCAGTGAAAACGTAAACAATGTATGCGCGACAAGTGATTGCCAAACTTCAAATGACCGTTAAAGATGGCCATGCTGATGGAGCAACGAGGGATTCAAATCCACTGGACTGAAGTCTGGACGAAAACTGGCACCCATCAGGAACTGATTTCGTTGGCTAGGCAGAGAAATGAAATGCAGAGGAAGCATCTGGAGAAGACTCAAAACAATTGGCGGGAAATGAGCGCCCAAAACGTGTCTTTCCGAAACTGTCATTTGGATTTGCTTAAGCAAAAAAAACAAAAGACTGACTCGACTTTCTTTTAAGATTTATTAGATAATCGAGGATGTCCCAGAAATCTGTAGAGATTTTCGTATAAACGATTGCCTTTTGGACTAAACTAGGATAACTTTAGATGTGAAGTGACAGCAACGCTTCAGGCTACTAGATAAAAGAGAAAGGAAACCATATGCATCAAACCTACTTGGCATTGAACAGTCGGTTTCAAATCTCTCAACTTTGTCAACTAATCTAGTAGCCCAGCATTTTGGAGACATTTCACATATAAAGGCAAGCAGTTGAAGCACGAAATTAAAGCGTTTATACGAAAATCTCTAGAGATTTCTGGCACACCCCCGAATAAATAAATTTATAGATTCAATAATTAAGGGCAAATGGATGGCATTAAAATTTACTTTTGTTTTAAACCAGAGCTGCAAACCTGTTTTGAACCGAGCCGGTTCGAACCCGCAATTCCGACCTTCAGATTACTGTGAACCGAACCTTGAAGAGAACCTCTTAAGGGGGGACGCTGTTTTGTCTTAAAAGGTACTTTAGGGTCTTCAAAATAACATACCAAAGGATGGATGCCGGTAAAAATGTCTAAATGCCCAAACTTTCCATTCTACGGCAGCGCCTCTCAGGTACTCGGGGCGAGTACTTAAAACTTTAAAAGCGTTTTTCTCGAAATCACTTTTTTTGAACTGGCCGAAGACATATGTAACTCGAGCAAATCTTCACCGATCTATACGAAATTTTGACAGTACATTCGAAATACCTTTTCCGGAGACGTACTTAGGAGTTTTTTTTATATTGCATAGTTTTTTTTTAATCAACAATATTGTCGTTTTTTTACAGTGAAAATTTTAATGTTTTGTTCAAACGTGCACCATTTCGCGAAAAAACAAAATATCGAAAAAATCCTATGTAACGTCTCTTGCTGTTGTTATATAAAAACTAAAAATTTTCTGGATTTTGTTCCAGGAGGTTACAATCTTCGTCCATGGACCCATCTAAAAATGAGGCGCCTCCGAAGAAATTCTGGACAGCCGCCATTTTGAATTTAATCGACACGAAAAAATTTGTATTTGTATATTAAAACATAAATTATAAAACCTCTTTTACAGATTTTCGATTGATCTTTTTGTTGAGTCACAAAAAATTCATAAATTATGCCCATTTTTTCACCCTCTAGACCAGCGTCCCCCCTTAAGGTTTAAAGCTGAACCTGAACCCGTTCTAAACCTACAATTTCGGATCGGTTCAACAAACATTATAGATTTGAACTATTTCCCAGTTACTTCTTCTGTTACCCTGATGGAATTATCCACATTACTGTGGAAACACTTTTTGTACTATATGTGGCATACGAAATTGCATTTTACTTTAATGGCTGTATCCAGCACTTCGAAGTTTTGTATTTAGTCACAATACTGTATATAAGGAGAAACACTTTGACATTGCTTTGATGGTCATGAGCTGTATGAAAGTGTTTCTATTTATATAAAGTATTGCGAAATCCCATCCCAACCCAAAATTGAGACAATTCCCTAACAATGTATGTCGGTTTTCGGTCGATTACTATATAAACGTGTATAAAGCATGGGCTGAACCAAGGTTCGAACCAATACCTTGGCCCACAAACCTTGAACCTCAAAATTCTGAACCTGAACCATAGGTAAATTTTAGTTCGAACCCGCGAGCCGGAGACTCAGGAAATTTTTTGGGCTTGCAGCCCTGTTTTAAACACTTTTTGCTTCATGCTAAAAATGACTCCGCAATTGCAGTTCTTATACCCTTAGCTTTAAGACCATCCAAACCATATTTTTGATGTCCATATCATCCACGTATACGCCATTTTCCGATTAGTTAAATTTCATGCTGCTGCTGTTGAGCGTCTAACAAAACCACCAAATTAGATGAATTATTTTCCATTATTTTTTATTTATTATGTATGCTTCAATTATGGGGGAAGGAGAAGAAGGCGTTGACGTTAGACGGTGTCAGTATGAACACGAGTTTCATTTTTTCACCATCTTCTCATCGTTCCGCTGAGATGGACTGTAGTGTGAATACGCTATGAATGTTGCTGAGAGATGTAAACTTTCTTTGAATTTTCTTGAAATTTTTATAAAATTAAAAAGCTATATTGTCCAAATTTAGATTTATTATACTAGCTTAAGGGCTTCTAAATAAAATTCATGAAAATTTTGTAACTCTTTACTACTCTAAACATTGAAGTTGAGACATTAAGCTAGTCAATTGTGGTCCAGCTTTTAGTATGCCATAAAAAAAAGGACCTTATACAAACTTTCGACCTCAAATGCCTCATTTGCAAATAAGTGAAGCAGACACATAAGCCTTAAGCTAATGTGAACACCCAATCAGCAGAAAAGCAAATTTAAAAGATACAAGTAGCCTCACACTCAAAGCCAAACCCATCTATGCAAATGTAGCTATTTACTTGAGGGGCTCAAAAATTAACATTTTGCTAGCCGCACAGCAAACAAAAAAGAAAAAAAAACATTCCCCGAAGCAATTGACAAATTGAATACACCAAAGCCTCCAGGCGGAAAACATCAACGCAATTCCCAATTGAAAATTTAATTTCAAAAGAACTTTAAGTGAAACTCCATAAATTATGCAGTGGCATTTCTCCATTTTTTTTTTTGTTAAGCTCTACCATTAAAAAGGAACAAAGAAGAGGTCCAAACAATAACACACATCCATTTGTTCTTTTGTTGTTTGACCTTAAAAATCAATTGGCGTTTAATTAGCCGAATGACCCCGACCCGACAAAAGCCCACAATTGAAGGAGCAGGAGTAGTTCCAGTTCCAGCTTCTCTTAGAGACTCCACAAACCACAACCGCAAGCTGGCACAAAAGAAAAAATATTTTTGCAAAGCACTTAACCCCAGAACAAGACCGCAAATGCCTTTTTGTTCATGCGAACACCCGAAAGTATAAAAGAATGAATTCGGTGAAAGGTGTAAGGGCGTGAACTGGTCCAAACTTTAGCCGAAACCAAACAACAAAAAAAAAATACGATTTTCGGTTAAATGTTAACCAATTGTAAAAGTTTTCAGTCGATGACTTGGGTAGGTCTGGAAAATTTTTGCTTGAGCGGTAGATAAAAATAACATGACTAGACATTTGGGATTTGTGTTTTTATACCCGTTACTAGTAAAGTAAAAAGGGTATACGAAAGTAGTGCAAGGAAGGATGCATCTCCGACCGCATAAAGTATATATATTCGAGTCGATATTGCCATGTGATCTTTGGGACTAGAAGAGCTAGAGCCACCAAATTTTAAATGTAGACTAGTATTGTCTGTACGCAGATTAAGTTTGTTTCAAGTTTTGCCCCCTCCAGCCCCCGCAATAAAAAAAAAGTTGAATATCTGCTACAAACTTTAAGATATCGAACGCATATTTTGCAGTGTAGTGTATTTGCCCAATATCTATAATCTCACAAATTTTCATAAAGATCGGATAATAAATGAGAGAGTTAAAAAAACGTTGCATACTTATCTGAGCCGCTTACTGTTGAAATATACGTAATGCTGAAATATTAAAATTAATGTTATTGCTCTGTTAATTAACATAAGGAAGGTTATTAAACACTGATACCCCTGAGTAACGGGTATACCTTAGTCGGGCAGGGCCGACTTTAACTTACGCTTTGGTTTTGTTTTGCAGCTGACAATGAATCTCTAAATTATCGTTGAAGATGAATGGTTTTCGGTTGTTTTCAAATGTTCTCAATAAAGATTAATACATGTTGGCTATTCACCCATTTAAGACTTTTAAGTTTATTTGGTGTAATTTTTTTTTAACTAGTAACAACAAAATCAGCTTACTATCGAGCTTGGAATTGATTGGTTTAAGTACTTTTACTTGATTTGATTGCAGTTAAAGCAAGTTAGAAAGTCTGTCAAGGCCATGCTTTAATGGTTTCGTTTTGGACTATATAGCTGTAGCTGTCATAGGAACGATCGGTAGAAAAACTAGTTTTAAGCTAGGTACGGAGACGCTGAGAATTTTCTCGGAGACCATCCAATTACATAGCTCAGAGAATGCGCTGCAGAAAATTCTCAGAGCACATTCTCAGAGCGGTTACGGAGACACCACAAATGCGCTCTGAGAATGAGCATGGCCTGCCAACTCGTTTTTGGCCAAACAGCTGATAAATTCTCGCAAGGGGTCATAGAAAAAAGGTACCTACGAAACAAAAAGAAAGCAAAAAAAAAAACAATACAAAATGCATTATTAGAACTCTACGAAGGACGAACAAGTGGCGCTAATCGAAGTCAAAATCGCAACTCATTTTATGGGATTTGACTAACAAAAAGCATTTCGATGCAATTTGTACCCTCCATAAATGCTCCTCCTCCTTCAGCGACACCCAAAATGACCCCATGAAAACAACCATGGCATTCCCCAAAGCGTCGCCATTCATCAAAGAGTCTACCAGTTTACATTTTTCACAAAATGATTAAATTTTCTTAAGCGCGCTTTGTTTTGTAAACAAACAACAGCTGACCAGTACAGGGTTGCCGTTTCAGATTCAGTGACATTTTGCTGTTTTCTGGTCACCCTACAGTCTCAGAGGCCGCTCTGACAATTATAAAATAATTCTCGCTGCGAGAAAATTTTCATCGTCTCCGTACCTAGCTTTAGTGGGAAAAACTTTTATGTTTTTAATGGAAATGTCCTTAAAATTGGCATTTATTTATTTTAAGTTTTGTCAAAATCGGATTACTATAGCATATAGCTGCTGTACGAATGATCGGTCAAAAAAGAAGTTCTATTGCGAAAGAGTTTTTTGTTTTAATTTTTTATAAGCAAAAGACTGTTCGCCGCAGTAGCAGCCCTGTTTTTAGCTGCAACTGCAACATCCAAATTTAAACTAAGCATACAATATCATTGGTGCAGAGTAGAGATGGGCGCCGTAAAGAATATTTTCAACATGACACGACTCTAACACGAATGACATACTAAAAACACGCACACCATAAGCATGGTCAACCATTTTCTAGACACAACACTCTTCGATACACACTTCTTTACTTCTTTATTCTGATTTTCACCTGATTCATAAAATTCTTAAAATTGTTTAGGTATGTACCCTGAATTTTGATACCCTTGCAAATGGTATTATAATCTTGCCCAAAAGTTGGGAACGCACAGACGGTATCTTTTCCGACCCCATAAACTGTATATATTCTTGATCAGGAAGACGAGCTGAGTCAGTTAAGCTTGGTTTGTCCGTCAGTCCGTCTGACTGATTTTACGCAATCTAGTCTCTCAGTTTTAAAAGTACCGGGTCTTCTTTTGACTGCACACTGCAAACATATCGGAGCCGCATATATTGGATGACTTTTTCTTGCAGCTTCCTATATGATCTAAATTTATTTAAAAATAAGCAGGAGAACTTGCAAGGGTATAAAAACTTCAACACAGGCGAAGACTACACGATTATTTTTCAACAATACTTAAGTGGTAGCACTTTCGAACAGCTTATGAGCATCAAAGCAAAGCCAAAGTGTTTTTTTTTTATTTATTTATAGTATAGTGATGATATTTAACTACCGGAGTGCTGGAAGCAGACCTTTAGTTAGAGTAAGCTACCCAAAGGTCCCTAACTATGCAAGACTACATTTTGGATGAATAACAAACCTACATAATGAAGATCAGTGGGTACAATATGCATTTTTTTAGTAATAACAAAGTTCTTGATTTCAACTCGGATATATAATGGAAGTCTAATTTCGATGTGCAATGTTTGTTTGAATTTGTTGTACGTTAAAGCATCGATGTTTCTTAGAAGCATACATCTTTCTGAGCATTCTGTGGAGTTAAGTAGTGCCGGCTTATATCCTATCTTGACCCAAAAAACTGACACGCACAGGCACGAACTAAATCTGATCTTACGTACTTGCCTGTGACACGAAAAAAACCCGACAATGTATATTAGATTCCAAATTTCTTTGTTTCAAAATCGATCAAAAAAACTATTTTCAAAATTGGTTTTTAATATAGTTTCTATTGCGTGAATTTAAGCGCTTAGTTTATGTACCTCAAGAATCGCTTCCCAAATAACTAAATAGCTAAGAATATTGCATGTCTTTCTATGTAAGTACAGCAGAAGCGCGTGTCTTGGGGAAAATATTTGTTTTGTGCTAAATTTCAAGCAGCTGTAGAATTTTCTATTGAGATGAATGGCGAAGTGTGAAAAAAATTATGAATGAAAATTCGAATGCCAAGTTGTGGCAACAGATGTCTGCCTGCTCGCAGGTTGGGTGTTTCCGGGGGGTGTGGGTGGGAGGTAGGTTAAATAATTTTGTGACGCTTGCGCTTTACTTGCACGTGGTGGCTTCCATTTGTGTTCACTTGGCGCGCCATTTTACGCCATGTGGATTCCAAGTGGATGCCATAGACTTGGCCGGCTATTGCTTTGACTTTGTTAAATTAGTCCTGTGAACGGATTCACAACAAGCGGTCGGTTGCCTGCCTCTGGTAAACAAGAAGTCGCTTCGGCGCGTTGATGTATAAAAAAACAAACAATCGAGACAAGTGTAAAACCATAAATTTGAACAAAAATTTAAAAAGAAAATAAACTGCAAGTGCCAGTGTCTGGTCTGAAGTGCTCTTTTTGTTGGCCGCCACTCACGTTGTGGGTAAGCAAACACTCACTATTATTCAAAGTTTACTGAAAAAAAACACTTTAAAGTTGGTTCGATTGTTAAAAGTTTTGAACGTAAAATTTACGAGTCAAAAATTTGTCACCCCTTTTTCCTTTGAGAACAAATATCCCTTGTCATGTGAAACGAAATTGATGTTATTTATTTTTGAACAAAACGAAAGCCAAAGACAAAATGAAGTCTGTTTGTTTGTAAAAAGTTTGACATCATTAATTAGAATACAATGTGAATGTTGTTGACTTTAGACCATTTTGGAACGAGCTGACAGGGAATGTCAATTGCACACTTTTAATTAGAAATAGTCAAAACAAATAATGATTACAGAGGAAACAGAAAAGTACATTTCATTTATATTTTTATTTGTCCTCTTTCAAAATTGTGTGGAAAAGTTTGTGTAGAAATTTAAATTAATTAAAATGTATACAGATAAAATATCAAAAATTTGGCTATTGATACATAGATGGTACTTGAAGTATATGAGAAATGCAGTTTTAGGTATAGCACCAATAACGATATCGGGAGTTTCGATGGCAATATATATTTTAAGAAATTTAGATACTTAGCTACCAGTTTTTTATAGCTTAAAGATAGGTTTTGTTTGAAAAATTTTGGATAATTAATAAATTGCCTTTGAATCGTATCTATCTAATGATAAGTACAAATTAAATTAATCCAGTTGCATTCATAAAATCGTTTCCAAGTTTGGAAAATGTACGAAATTCGTACAAGTCCAGAAAATATCGATTTTCCAATTAGCTGCTCAGATTAATTAACATTTGTGGAATATTTCATTCAATTGGAAAACAAATAATTCTCTATGTACCGATATCGGGACCATTCGTTGGCCAAAATAGAGTAATTTCGTGAACTGTATACAGAAGTGTAATTTCATGAACACAATTTTTAATCCCATCGCTCGAACTTTATCAACATTTCGGTTTTATACATAATAACATTTTGGAAACATTTTTGAATCATTTTTCAAACTTTCGGGCTTCTCTTAGAAAGATTTTGGTTTCGATCAGGGATGCAAACCGGTTCTGAACCGAACCACAAATAAAAACTGTTCGGTTCAGTTCTCTGTCGAGTTTTAAGACGGGACTCGCTTTCATCTAGCCAATGATACTTATTAATTTGGGAATTTGATTCGTTTCCCTAAGATCATTTTTCTACATTTCGTTTGAATCTCTAAATTCTTACCGATGCCGGAACTTTTAAGGATGACTTGACGAAAATTTAAGAACAAGTAATCTTGCAAGTCATCTGTATACATATCATAAATCTACATTCTTTCATCTAGTGGACAATATTTGGAATTTTCTGTAATATTTATTCACCTTAATTCAATCCTAACCAGGAGAGTTTTTACACTTTTCTATTCGAATCTTTTTTAGCCGACATTCTCTGTTTTCAAAGATCGTTCCTCAAGGAACATATAGACGAATCCTTTGAATCCGGACATAATATATTTGAGACAATCTTCTAAGGATTTTAAAGATATTCAAAGGGACTATAGGAATTCAATTTGAAAGTGTGCAAAAGTCACATGACAATAGAAATCATAATGTACCTTTGAGAACCACTGAACCGAACCGGAACCGCGGTTCAGTCAGCTCAAAAAACCATGTAATGAACCGAACCGGCGGTTCAGAAACTGTCTGAACCACTGAACCGAACCAGTCTTTATATTCGAGTGGTATGCATCCCTGGTTTCGATTAATGACTACATTAAGCTAATTTTTGGCAACATATTGGTTCAAAATTTCCAAACATTTTTTGGCTAATTTTTAAGATCATTTTGGTTATAGTTTCTGACTCTTTTTACGACTTTTATAATCTTCAAAGTAAGTCTTATCAGACTCGAGGTCACGTTATGTTTTAACATAACTTTAAAATGCCATTAACAACACCAGAATCGAGGCTGTTACCCGAACCTCCCGGAACCGGTTCAACAGTCTTTGCCTATCGACCATAAGTGAGCAAAGGCTTCCAGCATTGCTATACCTGCTTGGGAATTCTAGTGCACCATAAGTAAAAAAACCAACTCCAGAAGACCACGCCACGCTTGGTTTTTGTAACAGCTTGTTCAAGATTTCCAACAGCTGTTATTTATAATGCGCTTATAGAACGGATGTTTAAGTATTATAATCAAAATTACCATAGTTTTTTATATACCCTGTTTACATTTAAAGTGGGAAAAGGGGGATCATGAAGTTGTGCGAATGTTTGTAACTGGGAGAAGAAAACATTTCGGACCTCATAAAGTGTACATATACTTGATCAGCATCAACAGTCGAATCGATATAGCCATTTCTGTCCGTCTGTCTGTATGAACAAGTCGATCTCAGAGACGGTAAGAGATAGAGCCACAAATTTTTGCATGAAGGTAGGTGTATACCATACGCAGATCCAGGTTTGTTTGGTCAAATGTAAGGTCATACTACACGCTATAAAAAAAGCCAAAAAAAACAAAAATAAAAAAAATGGATTAAAGTTTATCACTCATACGTACTGTTGCCCTTGTTTACAATTTTAAATTTAAAGTAGTTGGCGTAGACTTGGTTTAAAGTCACAACATTTGGCAAAAAAGGTAGCATGACCATTGAAAAAAATACTTTTAATATAACCAAGGCAATATTAAAATAAATATATATGCGTTATAATATATTTCTGCACCATTTGTTATATTTTTGAAAACTTTGAAGTCAATGCGCAGAGGTAAAAACTCAAAAAGAAGCTCTTTGATTTTTTAATTTATGTGGGTTTTTCTTTATGGTTTAAATATAATGGGGATACTTTGTTGGTAATTAAAAGTAAGATTAGGACTTGGAACAACTTGAGAACAGCTTTAACGAATTGAACCGACTCGAACTTCGACTCCCACGCCTCGTTGGCGCCCGAAATCTCTCACACCCCTGCGGCACACCTCGAAGGATCAATAAAAACTCAATTGCCCTCGTCTAGGGCTTGATCTCGACTCTCAGCTCGCCGCTCGTACTTTTGCCTTCTTTGTTCTGCCTTCGTCGAGTTCTCGCCTGATCTGCTACGTAGTTTCTCTTACGTATTTCGGTTGACGTTCGAAAAACTTCTCGTTCTGTTCTTCGTGATGTTGCCTAGAGAAATAAGGTGCTGCATCTTTATAATAGTGGAATTTGGTAACAGACATACACCCGTCAAGGAATCATTTATGATGCTTGTTGTTAAGGAAATTATCGGCGTCCACCCTAATGTACATTTAGGGTCGATTTCACAACTTCTACATAGAACTATCTTTCATGTGAACTAACAAACAGCAGAGTTAATTACTGCTTTTTCCAAAAAATGTCAGCTATCTACAAGATGTAAAAAGTATATGTTGGATAAATTCCAAATTATAAATATGCTTATAGCAATCGATAATCGAAATGTCATAACAGTAATGCCTACATCTGTTCTCTGCTTGCAATTGTCGTAAAGGCTGAAAGCAAGCAATATGCCGAAGGGTATATGGCTGACAGTAGCGCAAAAGCTTTTAATGTGTAATTATTAATTGTAGTTATGGTGGTCAGTGAATCAGAAAAGAAGAAAACATTAATTAAATACTGCCGCGAAGGTTGCAGTTCTTTTCAGCAGTCTATTAACAATTTCGGAAAAACCAAACGGAATGTTTTTTGAATTCGAAGACGGACAAAAAATAATTGATGAGTCCATGTTAAAATGCCCATCAGAAAAATATATTGCTCTATGCAGATCGCCCATAGAGCTTTAAATTTGTAAATGATTTTATTTAGAAGGTACTCTAACAATCTTATCAAGAGTTTTAAGCTGCAAGTGAAAGGATAGTTTTAATATATATACTTAGGGCCGATATTTCAGCTTCTACGTAGCTGCTATGTGTTATAGCCCCTTTCCACTGAGCATCATTTCTATCATTTTCATTTCTGGAAAATTTTCTCGTTTCCATTGACAAAACATCATTTTGTTGACATTCACAACGATACGTAGACAAAAACAGCAGATGCTTTGAGTTTGTTGATTATTATTTGGCTGAAGGATTTGTTATTGTGATAATGAGCAAGCTGGGTAGACAAACCTTCAATTCAATAAAGATTTTAAAACATTTTACCAAGCCCTGTCCACGGCAAGAATAGTAGTGGAAGCTGCTTTTAGATAATTAAAGACCCGCCTTCGCAGAATAAGCAAATGATTGGACAATCGTAGAGCCGAAAAATGAGGTCCTCAACCCGAGGGCGCCAATGTCGCCAATGATTTTGATGACCCTCCAGAATTAATAAGGTGCGCCATACATCGTACCTTAAGACTCAACAACAAAGTTAAAATAAAGCTAAAATATGTTTATTTCACTTAATTTTTTAATGCATCAGCCACATATACATAAAATTAATCTACGGTATCTCTATTGAACTGGTTTTTTATTAATCCTTCGTAATTTCTTAAGAAGTTTTCTTTGAGTTTCTGCTCTTGCCTTCTCCATGCGCTCCAAGCCGCGCGGCACCCATGTGCTTGAGCTCCTCCGTCCTCTTCTTTGAAGCTGCCACTACATCTTCCTGGAGAGGTGAACGCTGTAGGCTAGTTTTTCTGCGCTAAATTCTTGGCTGCTACGATGTCGGTTCCTCATCTAACGAAAGTTGCTCGCTCATCCCAAGCTGGATAGTTAAGGGCGCGACCCAGATGGCTGCTCGCTTGATGCTCATTCACGAGCGTGGAATGCCTCCATAAAAAACTTCGCAGTCAACTGGATCTTCATCCAGGTTCTTGGGGTTTTCCGGGGGCTCATCCGTAAACAAACAAATAACTTACCTCTCTGATATTTTGGTTTTTCCGATGACAGTAATGGCACTGACAGAATGTCGGAAAAAAACACCAAATCCACTCGGGGCGAATTTCATCATTTTTAAGAAATGACATGAAATGAAAGGAAATGAAAATGGAGAAACGTATGGCAGAAATGTTATAATTTCCTTCATTTCTTGTCATTTCAAGAAATGATGTTTCATTTCTTTAGTGGCTATTAGGCTATTAGTTAAACTCTGATTTATCTCTGTTATTTGTAGGTTTATGTGCAGATAGCTCTTTGGAGTAGATTAGAAAACGGACCGAAATGTGCTATGCAGAAAAGTTTATCTATTTCTGTTTTAAGCAATTGTTGTAACTTGAATGACTGTTGAGAATTGACAAGTTTATTTTATTATTCAAATTGTTCAAATACTTAGAAGTTTTTCAACCTGGTTTTCTCACACAAATAACACAGTTCGACAAGATCTAATTGTTTGAAAAAACCCGGGATGAGACCATTAAATTCTTTGGCAAATATCGCTGAATATCCATGATGGCATGTCCCCAAGCGATGATAATTTGCAACCAAAAACTGTGAGATGGAGTGCCATTTAAACATTCACCCACGAACCACACCATATAGGCCTTGAACTAGACCAAACAAGAAAGAAAGTCGGCCAATCCCGACTGTCAAATAATTCAAACCTGCAAGAGTGTATGCTCAGTATAGATTTTGATGCTGCAGTTGCAGCTGTAAGCTGCGCTGCCATTGCAGCATTATTTTGAACATTAATTTGCTCACCACGCATCCAAATATTACTATTCCTTTGGCAAATCGTTCAGTTTTTCGCCTTGAGTTTTACCCTAATTGGTGGCGTGGAAAAGAATTAAAGTCAGAGCTGCAAGCCGGTTAGAGCCCGGAACTCTTAGATTGTATCGAAAATGAAATCGAAACTTTTAAGGTATTAAGATGGACCTGAACCTAAAATTTCGGTTCGGTTGAAGAAAAGGAATAGACCGAAACACAGTATAGACCTAGCAACTCTCTTTAAGTTACGCTCTCGTAGTAAGTAAACCCTTGTGATGTGTTTCGACCCATTTCCCATACGGTTAGTGTCGTTTTTAAACTTGTATTAAGCATGGCCTAAGCCAAGGCTCGAACAAAAACCTTCTCCTTTTCAAATTTCCGAACCCCAACCAATGGAACCGGATCTGCAAAATTTGTATGGGTCTTGCTAGTTAAAATAGACTAGGAACACTAGCTTCTTAACTAGTAAGCGCCATTGATTTGGAAATCAATGTTTTTCAAAACTTGTTTCTTCTTTTTATTTGATCATTTAAAAGAACAACTTATTCAAATTGGCCGCCTTGTGCCATGCAGCCACGTTGTTGTGAGCAAATGGCCGGTGCGTCTCTTGTATGCACTGAGTCCCAAGTCACCTTTGATGCTGCGCGACATGCTATCCTTGCTGATATTCATCTCTTTAGACATAAATTTCTGATAGCGCAGTGGATTTCGACGAATTCGATTATTCAAGGCTTTGTGGCGTTTACGTGGTCTTTTATTCCATCAACATCCAATTACGACAACCCGAGCCCCATTCCATGATTGCAAACCACTGACTCTTAAAACTATTGAAGCAGTAATATAACATAAAGGTCACTTGTCAAACGGCCTTTAGGATGGAGTGGATGCGTTCATTAGTTCTGGAGAGTGTGCTCAATATGTGTACCAAAACAACAGCGACTACTAGGCATAATTGCAGGCAAGCCTCCACATTTTGGGAGAAATGTTATATCTCCCTCAGATTTGTTGATAGAAGGATCGACTTTCTTGTTGTGAGTGCTAAAACAATGAAAAACTCTGTACTGGAGTTGGCTCTTTGTGAAACATGGGCTTGTTTAGTCCAGATTCACCTGGAAATAAACAGAAATTTAGTGGAAAATGCTTAAATAGGTGATAGATAGAAGCGTGAAAAAAAACATCCAAAATTTAAAATTAGATTATTTCCATTTTCCCAAATTAACTGCAAATTGTATCTTATCCACTTATTTAGAGCCAGCTTCAATAATTGACTGCTTTTTTTCCACTGCGTCTCCTCCCGGAGTCTACCACCGCACAAATTCGTTATTAAAACCAACCAGCGGGGGGTCGAATCTAATTAACTTGACTTAAAGACAAACGAACTACCAAGCTAAGGCCAAAACATCTCTTGCTTCGTTTAATACCGTGTCAGAGGTCATGCGATAAATCTGAGTCATATAAATGAAATTGTTTATACCGCATCTTTGAGATAAGCTAGGCAATCAACCCGAATGGCAAATAAGCTGTAAAATCGCAGAAGGTGTAAAAATATTTTCCATTTGCACATGTCAAATTCGATGCCGAAAATTTTCATTAAATGTCAGAAAGTTGATCAATCTAAATGACACAAAGTCATTTCGTTGTTATGGAGGAATGGAAATTAGCATAAGTCAATCAGTCAGCAGGGCCACAACAAAAGCAAGGGCAAACGAGGGGAAGACAAAGGCTGCGAATCCTGTCAGCGGCGGTGCTCCTGTTCCCCGTGGGTGCTAATTAAGCAAAAGCGCAATCAGTGCTACAAACAGGACCATTTACCATGTACCCTCTTTTGTGGTATAGAAATTTGTCTAATTAATGTTTCTACATTATACTTATTTCATTTTTTATGATGGTTTTAAAGGTACATTTTTTTTGGTTTATGTTTTGAGCCGCATCCGCGGCGCCACAAAGCAAATTGTCACGCATACGCCATGTTGTGCGGCTGCCGTCGCAACACTTAATTTGATGACTAAAGTTTTCGGTCGCTTGCCATTGTCGCTCACACTCACATGATTAGTCGCTAACCATGACTGTAAAATGGCCAAGGGTGGGAGCTTTCGGTGGGCTGGAATCGACCAGTTGATATTCTTTTCGAGAATGGAGAATGTTAATAATGAAACTTGATAGTGGAGATTTTCTTATGGAGTTGTTCTTATGAAATTCAAATTAGACTTTAATATATAAGTTTTAAAGGATTTTTTAAAAGTGACTTTACTAAAGGGTGATTTTTAAGCAACTTTCTTTTTGCCAGCACTGTTTTTGTCAGCTCAGCTGTTTTTGCATTACATGTTACTGTCAAACATGTTCAGTTTGGTCTATAATTTAACCATGAATCGACTTACAAACGAACAACGCTGGAGGGTTATTAAATTATATTATATTATAAAAATTCATGCCATTTTTTTTATCGGAAAATTGCGTTCAGCGACGAAGCTTATTTCTGGTTCAATTGATACGTGAGCAACCAAATTTGGCATATTTTGTGCACAATTTGGTGTGGATTATGAGCCGGTGGCATCATTAGACCGTACTTTTTAAAGTTGATGAAGGCAGGGAAGTTCGGTAAATGATGATTAGAAGCAGAGCTGCAAACCCATCATATTTTTTGGATCTCCGGCTCGCGGGTTCGAACCAAAATATACCAATGGTTCAGGTTCAGAATTTTAAGGTTCAAGGCTTTTGGGCCAAGGTTTTGGTTCGAACCTTGGTTCAGCCCATGCTTTATACACGATTATATGGTATTCGATGGTATTAGGTTGGGATGGGATTTTACAATACTTTATATAAATAGAAACATTTTCACACAGCTCATGACCATCAAAGCAATTACGTATAAAGTATAAAGTACTGTGACGAAATAAAAACTTCGATGAGCTGGATACAGCCCTTAAAGTAAAATGCAATTTCGTAGTCCACATACGAAAAGTGTTTCCACAGTAATGCGGATTGTTCCATCTGGATAAAAGAAGAAGTCACTGGGGAATAGTTCAAATCTATCATTTTTGTTGAACCGAACCGAAAATTTAGGTTCGGAACGGGTTCAGGTTTAGCTTTAATACCTTAAGAGGTTCGGTTCAAGGTTCAGTTCACAGTAATCTGAAAGCCGGAATTCCGTGTTCGAACCGGTTCGGTTCAAAACCGGTTTGCAGCCCTGATTAGAAGCATTTTTCTTTTGCCCAAAATAGAAAGCTTGACTTGGCTGACATGTGGTTTCAACATGACGGTGCCACGTGCCACAAAGTACGCGAAACAATGGCCCAATTGAGAGGCGAGTTCCGCAATCCGTTTATTTCATGTCTGGGGCCGGTCAATTCGCAGCCTAGATCGTGCGATATAGCCTCTTCAAACTGTTTTTTGTGAGGCTATGTTAAAGCTTAAGTCCATGGCGACAAGGCCGCCACAGTTGGCGCACTGGATGCCAATATTAAAGAATTTATTCGAAACATACCGACTGAAATGTTTGAGAGAATGCCAAAATTGGACCCAGCGTATGAGCCATCATATTTAAACCTTAAATTATATAGAACGTTCTATCAACTGAAATAAAGATTTCATACATTTTTCTGAAAGCTGGTAAAAAAGCACCCTTTAGTATTAAATCGATTCAGAATGCATGCAACCAACTTCAATTTAAAGCCTCATCATGCGGCTTTCTTTTTCTGTATGTGTCGATTAGCTGAAGTGTAATCAACATTGTTATACTCTGTAGCAGATGTACACAGCTAGGAGGAAGCAACTTCGACCCCATAAAGTATATATATTCTTGATCAGTATCAACAGCCGAGTCGATATAGCCATGTCCATCTGTCTGTTCGTATGAACGCACAGATCTCAGAGATGGTAGAAGAAACTTCTTAAGCTTGCCCCGGTAATTTGGAAGAAACGTCATATCTCCCACAGTTTAAAAAATTAAATTGTTTGTACTTTCTAGACTTATTAACTAATCAACATCAATCTGCCGAAGGAATGGGGAAGATCGGATGAGCGGTTGTCGAGTTATAATCAAACGACTTCGCTGCTGACCGTATAATTTCGTTGATACAGAGTATGTTATAATCTGGCTTGACCGACTTTCTTTCTTGTTTTTGTGTGCCATTTGCCAAGATCGTTGACAAAGCCGAATATTTACGATGGCAAGATGATGGCAAGATAAGCTGCTACAACCGGATACAACCGAGCGTTTAAGCGAAAACGGTCAGAGTTCGAGCAAAGGCACTACAAGGTAACTTATTGGAAAACAACTCTCGGCCACTAGTTGCGCTGAAATGGGAAATCTTACCCCATCCCCTGTATAGCCCAGACATTGACCGTTCCGACTTCTAGTTGATTTCGTCGATGACGCAAGTCCTCCAAAAACTCAAAAATTGGGAAAATTCGGGAATCGCTTCACAACACGCTTCACTTTTCCAGATGGTTACCAAAAATTGCCAGTAAAAACAATGAGAAAGCTAAGCTAACTTCGCCTGTGCCGAAGTTGTTATACCCTTGCAAGTGCTCGCTTAAATATTTTCAAAAACAATTTTTTTCCCACAACGACCCATTTTCTGACCGATCGTTCGTATGGGAGCTGTACGATATAGACATCCGTTTTAGACAAAAAATTGTAGAATTGGGTGAAAGAAACAAACAAATTCAAAATTGCAGGATGCTACCATTAAAAACAAAAAAGTTTTTCTAAATAAGACTGTTTTTCAGACCTATTTTTTGTATGGCAGCTATATAGTTGTCCGATTTTCATCAAACTTGGCAGAATTATAAAAAAAGCCTATGAATACAAAGTTTAAAGACGTTTCCAATGAAAAGAAAAAAAGTTGTTCATACAAAAACTAGTTTTCTGACCGATTGTTCCTATGGGAGCTGTGATATATAGTCTTCCGATCCGGTCGGTTCCGACATATTAGTAGCGTGCAGCAAAAAGAAGACTCTGTGCAAAATTTTAGCTCGATAGTTTCAAAACTGAGAGACTAGTTCGGGTAGAAGCAGGCAGACGGACAGACGGACGGACGGAAAAAGCTCAAACGACTCAGCTCGTCACCCTGATCAAGAATATATATAGTTTATGGGGTCGGAAATGAATATTTCTATGCGTTGCAAACTTCTGGGGCTTCTTTTAAATTATAATACCCTTTGCAAGTGTACAATGAAAATAGTCCAAATGTTTTTTTTATATACTATATACAAATTTTGTCGGCCACCCAACAACTTTAACTTGTTTTGCAACGTATCCAAGAGTAGAATTCATTTAAATTTTTTTCTGAGAACTACGAATTATATTAATTTGAATACATTTTTTACTTACTCTGGGGGGGGACTTCAACTCGGGACTTTTGGACTTGAACGCGATTAACCAACCTGTTGTGCCATCCAGTATGCTGGCTGCTATACGCCCAAAAAACTACTTCAATTGAATTCCCTACAAGTAGTCATCAATATATTTCTGTCATTTTGCAAAAATACGTCCGCTTGTAATTCTCAAGTTGGAATTCCCTGAAGTGGAAATATAAAAGGGGTAACAGAAATTCGCCGATTTGATATGTTTTTAGTCATTTCAAAGTGCTTTTTAATTACTTTAAATACAAAAGGAGACATACTAAAATCAAATATGATTCTGTTAGATTTTACTATACTATACTATAAAGGCGCAATTAGCTAGCACACCGTTCCATTAGTTAGACCTCCCACAGTTTTTTATAGATCGAAGGCTTGTACATTCTGGACATATTTATTAATCAAAACTATGTTGATTTGCCAAAAGAAATGGTTAATATATAATGAAAAGTAGTCGAGTTATAAGCAAAAGAATGTTCGCCACAGCAGAGCAGTAGCAGCGCTTCTTACAGCTGCAGCATCAAAATTCATTCCATGCATACCAGATTGGTTGGTACAGAGCAGAGTATATTACTGGTCGGGCTTAACACTCTTATTTATTAAACTTTGTTAGATATATGGAATCAAATTTTTAATAATAACTATTTCTCAATTAACTTGCACGGCAGGGGATAACAATTTCGCTGCGGCTATTCATTGAAAATCGCTTTGCAACTGTTATCAGACTTGTGTCTGTGTGTGTAATTTAACAATTTATTATTTTGTCTGTGTTAATTGTAATCAGAGTTGTGTCTTTGAGTGTTTAGATAATTTAACAATTTTGTTTGTGCCAAGTGTGGAAATGCGAATGAACTATGGATGCACAAGAACAGAAAAATCAACATGGAAAGCAATTTGTCTACAAATACATAATTCCTCTACAACATTTTAGTCAAAGCTGACGAACTTCCAAAGGCGCTGCATATAACCATGCTTGACCTCGGGCGTCTCCTCCTTGATAAAATAGTCATTAATTTGATCCATCCAAGAAGTCTCTGGTTTATCCTCCTGGAGTGGTGCATTCTTCGAGAAGTGCCATAGCAACAGCATTGCAATGAAGCCCACTGCCAGCAGCTTGATAATAGTTGAGCGCTGCATAATATTTCCATTGTGGGGCATTGGCTGCCTCCATGGCTCCTCCTCAAGTGGCTCTTGCTTGATTTCTCTGTTCATGGTATAGCTGGCCAAATAAAACGTTTCATTATAGAACTAAAGATTTTCTACGCTTACCTTTTATTATTTTAGAAAATAAATAATTCGTCTGATCTCTATAAGCAGCTACAAGGTAATGCCGAGATTTCTTGAATTTGTGACAACAATGGATTTACTTAGATTTCAATGAACACTTGATATCAAAATATCTTTATTTAAATAATTAAAAAATGAAAGCGGCATTTTCTTTTGGTTTGTCTTGGGCTTCGAGCGATAATAAGTAGTCCTTGTTTGCACGTTGAAGTTTGCTTCATTCATTAAGTGAAGTGTGCTTCATAAAGTTTGTCCGGCTTTTCTTCGTATATTCCTTCACCATCGAATTGCATCCCTTTTTTTTGAGGCTTCAGATAGATTGAGTTTGGGCAATCATTAAAATAAATGAATTTAATGAACTAAAATGAATTAAGAGGCAATCACAAGCAGGCAAAGGTTTATAATAATCACAGACTATGAATCTGTGGCTTTATATTTATTGAACCTCTTAACAACAACTTGAAATTCAACCCTGATCCTAATCCCCTTAGCCTAAAAACGCATACTTAGTTTCCGTATATTTAGTTTGATATTTAGTTTTATTTGAATGAATAAAGGCAGGAAAAGTAATTAAAAATTGACCATTTGAGAGATATCAGTTATACCAAAGACCATGGAACTTATCAAGATAAATAACGCATTACTTTCAAAAGCCACAAGGCAGAGAACATTTAGTCGTGGCGAGAGCGAATTCAAATACACTTTCATGTGTGTGCCAATCGATCGACTCATTGAGAGAGCGACGCAGCAAGAGAGCGGAACTTGATTTCGGCCATCGTTCGGCGGACCAACAGCTGAATTTAATGCCTTAGAGCAGTGTTTCCCGGCCATGCCCCGGGGGGCCGAACACATACATCAGTGAGTGTCAGAGAGAGACAGAGAGCCTCTCTTCTTGGGGAACACTGCCATAGAGCATGACCAAAAAGTGAGAGTGTATTGTGTGCTGTGCACATCTCATCGACAGCTGGGCAGCGAATGCAATCAAAGAGAGCGCTGCTACGCTCATATCCCCGACTTCGGCATGCGCTCGGCTCGTGTGGTTGTAAGTAGCCGTTTGCGCTCTGCCCCTTGGGCTCTATGGATGAACATTGCTGCCTTAATGCAACAATAAAGGTAGGGTGCTTGTGGTGTGCGCCCTCAGCAAAGTCAGTAAAACGACTAGTGTTTTGCATACTCTTAAAGCGTGAGGATAGTCGCGCTAAAACTGAGTACTTCAAAAAAAAATTAGTGCCTTACCTTCTTTGTTGTATCATGACCGCTGCTTTAGAGTCTGCGTCAAACATCGAACTACAACAAAAACAACAAGCAACAAACTGAGCAGTGAGAGCTCTGAGAGAGAACTTTGTTCTATTTTTGGATATTTTTGTTTTTCGTTTGAGCAGAGAGTGAGAACACATACTGCATACAAATGTACAATCGAAACTCCACCGGAAAATTCAGGTATACAATTTTGCCTGACATTCACTTGCATGGCTGTTATTTATCTTGTTAAGTTCTATGGTCTTGGTTATACCTTAGTGAAATAAGTATACGTGCACTGAGGTTTTAATCTATTAGTCTATCAACATTTGTTCTTTGTACATATAGAAATGTTTTCTTGATTTCTGTGTTTGGAATACTCAGTACAAATTCTTCATTCATAGCACTATTTTCTTGGCTTTACTGTGGTGTGACCGCATTTTCTTAGGAATTAAGTATATGTGCAAGCTTGCCCTTATGTGCATTCGACTGTGAGCATGCCGATAATGTTATATATTTTGATTTAATTTTTGTAGTAGTACTACACAGAAGGAATGAACCGAGAACATTGGACTAAAGCTAAACACAATCATTGCCACTCGATTCTCACTTATAAGAGAAAGTAAAAACTTGATTTTATTATTAATGTTCCATTTTATAGCCACATTTTAAAGTCATGTGAGCAAGAAACCCTTGTAGATTTGGGAACTAGGTTATAAATGGATACCATATTCTGGGTAATCTCCTTGTATCCTATCGGAAGGCGCTGAAGATATTAAAATCTTTTTACAGACAACCAAATATGTAAAAACTACATGAAATTTTAGATTTGTACAGGTTTGGCCAGGGATTTTCCACTCATTACGTTTGTGTAGCCTCACTCATTTCTACACTTCGACATGAACGTACAATTTCGCGTCCTTGCTGGCTAAAACTGGACCAATTGCTTTGCGACAGCCCCAACAGAATCGCCTTCTTTAGCATTCAAAGAGTTTTGAGAAGGTTTAAACAAATGAAAATATGAAGATGCTAGGTCTAGCTTATGGTGAATCAGAGTTGCAGACCGGTTCTGAAACGAACCGAACCGATTATTCATAGTCGCAAAGCGAATCACCATCGAAACCAGCTCCTGCAATCTTTCAAACGTAAAATTGTTACATTTTGTGGTTTTAAAAGCATTCATAATGGGACCGCTAGGTTTAAATGTGCCGCTAGGTTCGGTCAGGACTGAAATAATGGGTTTAAAAGAGGCCCTGCCAAAAGCAGGTCACGGAAAGACATGTCCGTCTCTCTATGAAAGTCAGTGATGATTGACTTCGGCAAGCTTTCGGTGTAAAATGGTGAAGATGGTTGCTGCATCTTTCGTGCACTTGTTCAATTATTCCCTTCAAAATCGCATTTTTTTTTTGGGAAAATAAATTATCAAAATATGCCAAAAGCTATAATCTTTGATTGACGTGCTAAATTTACTGGGCTGCTACAAATGTTATCGAAGGTCGATCAGCTGTCTATCGAGAGATAGCTAAAACTTTAAGCTGTCAGTAGATAGCAAGATATTTATGCATATCTCTTAAGCAACATTATCTAGAATTTACCGCCACCAATTGAAAAAAAAAACCGTCACGAGTTATTTGCCCATTAAGATGCAAAAATTTCTATGGCCCTTACTTTGCTAGAACCACAAAATACAATGTAATAAGCAGCATTTGACATGATAAATATACACGATGGTCTACTTTAAAATATTTTTACTTATTGTCCCACACTGCAAATACAAAAACCCCCTGAAAACCTACAGCGATTGACTGCTAATGCATGCAAATATTATTTATTTAAAAAACAATTATATTATAACGAACTTCTCAATTGTAAAGTGTTAAATTTTTGATAAGTCATTTACCAATCTCACCAAAATATTTGCTACTGCAACTGTAGCAACCATTAAGTTTGTTTTGACAGCTCACAGATGCGTGAAAATTGAACGCGAAACTCAATGGTAAATAAAAAAATATACGGAATGAGTTATGGATAATTAATCAACAAAATAGTTCGCGCTTTAGAAACGCTTTACGTGAAAAATGCTAATTTTGAACATTCCTTTAAAACGAAGCCAAATATTGATTGATGATATTCACAATTAATTCACTTAAAATTACAGAAATTTCAAACATGTAGATCCGATAAATCAGATAAATCCGATTTACGATTACTGATTTATGATTGCCGATTTTACCTGCTGAATGTAATGATTGCCGATTTCGATTGGTAAGTATGACAATCATGTTTGCTGAGATGAAATCATACAAACTCTATGATTGGTCAGACCCTTTATTGATTGCTCGTCCAACTGTTCACCCCAAAACTGAAAACAGACTGACAAACTGACAGCGGCAAAAGACCTTAAAAACTGTGCATTAAACGAGTTGACGAAATGTACTAAAGCCAGAAAATAGCCTTACTTAGCAGTCAGCGACATTCAGCAGAGAATCATCAGTAATTGCAAATCGTAAATCAGTAATCGTAAATCGGATTTATCTGCTGAAAGCGCACATAGCCTTGATTCATTTGTGTACTTTTTAATATCAAACTTAGGTATGTTTTGGTGGATAAAAAATAGATAAAACAGCTTTCAATAAATAGATTCCACAAATTAAGAAAAGCCAAGCTACATTCAAGCTATGAAGGATTGATTTTATCGTTACCTTCGAATTGAAATTGCAATTACGAACCGTACTAAATAAAGCTTGATACAAGCTCAAAAGGCTTGAAACAATACTGCAGAAAAGTTTAATCTCGAATTCGTTCTAGCAAATCAAATAATCCTGACTAGAGATTAAAATGAGTACACTGAGAAGAAAGTCATTTCTAAATATACTAAAGTCATGACATTTGCATCTGCATTTGTTCATGATATGCCAAAAACATATCAGCCCTACTCTTTCCTTTCTGATATTCTTTTTCCTGTTTAAAATGGAATAAATAAATGTTTATAAGCATTGAAAATATTACATTATTAAAATTGGTATACATATATATGAACACCAGGGATGCAAACCGCTCGAATATATAGACTGGTTCGGTTCAGTGGTTCAGACAGTTTCAGAACCGCCGGTTCGGTTCATTACATGGTTTTTTGAGCTGACTGAACCGCGGTTCCGGTTCGGTTCAGTGGTTTACAAAGGTACATTATGATTTCTGTTGTCATGTGACTTTTGCTCACTTTCAAATTGCATTCCTATTTGAATATCTTTAAAATCCTTACAAGATTGTCCCAAATATATTAAGTCCGGATTCAAAGGATTCGTCTATATGTTCCTTGAGGAACGATCTTCGAAAACAGAGAATTTCGGCTAGAAAAGATTAGATTAGAAAAGTGTAAAAACTCCCCTGGTTAGGATTGAATGAAGGTGAAGAAATATTACAGCAAATTCCAAATATTGTCCACTAGATGAAAGAATGTAGATTGATGGTATGTATATTAAGAGATCGGAGGGCAATTACAGAAGACTTGCAAGATTACTTGTTCTTAAATTTTCGTCAAGTCATCCTTAAAAGTTCCAGCATCGGTAAGAATGTAGAGTCAAACGAAATGCAGAAAAATGATCTTAGGGAAACGATTCAAATTCCCAAATTAATAAGTATCATTGGCTAGAGGAAAGCGAGTCCCGTCTTAAAACTCGTCAGAGAACTGAACCGAACCGAACCGATTTTATTTGTGGTTTTCGGTTTGGTTCAGCAATTCTTAAAGGAAGCCGGTTCGGTTTGCGGTTCGGTTCACCAGCTGGAATAAGCGGTTCGGTTCAAAACCGGTTCGGTTCAGAACCGGTTTGCATCCCTGATGAACACTATCTGTTTTCAAAAATCATGACCTTTTGGTGAGGTTTGTTCCACGTCAAAGCAAAAGGGCAAAAGAAACCAATAGCAAGAAAATGTCTTTCACCAATACTTTGATTCAGAATTGGTACCCAGCAAAAAGAGGTTCAAATTAATCGCATTCTAACCGTTTTCAGATCGTCTGTTGGGAGAAAGTAGGCCACTTCAGCTACTCTCAGGAGAGCCTTTTAGAAAAGTAAGAGAATATTTGCCCAGGACAGTCACCTAACTATTATTTGCTGCAATAGGGCCAATTCTCTTCCGAGTCAATCATAAAGCTCACCAGGTTACAAGCGGCTGGTGTCCACCCCACCCTATTGCTCAACTCATTTCTTTCATTATTGAATCATTATTGACAGACAAAAAATATATGTTCTGCGTCTTGGGTGACCCCCTGACAGTCTGTGTAGGCTGGGTAGTCCTCGTGCTTAAACCTCCAGAGGTAATGTTTGAAGCACCCGTGTCCTGTCGGCAGTTGCGTCAAATTCAACTGTCCATGTCGTCTGTTTAGCCAAATGGCTATGTTCGGGATACGGCGTCGTGTCCAACGTCCGTTTGGACTTTGGTTCCATCTTTCCAGCCACAGTTCGATTGTAGCTGTTCTTTGAGTGTGCCCGTTTTTTTTTTGGCAGAAAAATACCATAAATCTACATTCTAAATTTCTAGAGTTGATACGTGTTAATCACAAAATAAGCTTTTAAAATGTTCGTGACACTTCGGGACATAGTTCACGTCACGGGTGCAGCTCTAATTTATATTCCTATTTGCAGAAAGTTGCGTGGTTCCGCTGTTTAAGTTACTTACTCCTTCACTCTCTGGTTTTCGAAATAATGTAGTATTTTTTTTTTGTGAAATTCCTCTATTATTTACTATTTTATTTCCTGGATTGGAATTTTGAATCTCCTAGAAATCTTTCAGGCGATTCTTAAAAAAATTCTTTTTGGCTTACTTTATGGAGCTGTCATTATTAGTCTACTCTGTACTCAATCTAACATATTTTGAGCTCAAGCAACGAAGAGTTCTTCTGGAATTTTTCATCTTACTGCAAGTACAAAATATTCTTGATTCAAGAACGTTGGTTGGTTAGTTGGATCTACAATGTTTCGTAGTCAATTTAAGTACACCCAAGATCGAATCATACTTGAAATTTTAGGTATAAAAAGATTAGAAATTCTATCCCGATTGGTTGAAAACGCCTGCAGCCGTTTTTTTCAGTACGTATAAACATTTTTTGATAAAGTGAAATTACGTTAAGACGTGACCTATTAGGTGTTTAGGCTCTACTTTAGTATTTGTTATTAATGCGATATATTTTGTTGTGTGAATATCCAAACAATTTTCTTGGTGTTGCAGATAAAAAAGCAGTGCAGTTGAAGTTGACATTAAACATTTTAGAATCAATACAAACACACTTATTAAAGTGCATATAATTTG
Source organism: Lordiphosa fenestrarum (assembly GCA_035044985.1). Taxonomy (NCBI): domain Eukaryota; kingdom Metazoa; phylum Arthropoda; class Insecta; order Diptera; family Drosophilidae; genus Lordiphosa; species Lordiphosa fenestrarum. The sequence goes on along the minus strand of JAWNNO010003907.1, from coordinate 113,487 downwards.
TTTAAGAGCCACTCAAAGACAAAGCCCCAAATTGCTTTGAACTCGACACAGCGAATAGGAAGTTCCCTTGCAAAAACACACTTTTTGCTATCCCCTTTGTTTCACATAAACCCATTCGGTCTCTCCCGCACTTACACACACACTTGCACACTTTCGCGTAGTTGGCGGTGGCCACAAAAAGTTTTTGCGGTTAATAAAATTGGCATGGCGTATACGCAATATGCCCTGAGGGTCATATATATTTTATTTGCGTATTTGCGCTTGACTATCATTTGATTATTTTTCGTGCGTATTATTGCTCTGGGAGACGGGGGTTGGGTTTTAAAATATTTGACAAAATATTTTGTGGTCACCAAATGAGCTTAACAACAAAGCACTAGATGTGTGTGTAAACTGTACATACATACCATACTTTGTACACGTGTGTGTCGCCATGTGAATTGCTTCACTTTAAAGTTGCGCAGGCGGATTATTTGCTTTCATGGCAATGACAAATGTAAATGTGATGACTTTTTACTCCCTGTTGAATTTTGTTCCAACAATGATGAAGTGGAGGAATGAGGTTGACTGCTGGCCAACCAAACTGTCATCAGAGCTTTTTTGGACATGCTGGAAGTTAATGGATTATCCCGAGAGATAACATGGTCGGCGGGTATTTCCATAAAAAAGTTTCCAAATTAAGCGTAAATAATATGTACGAAGGCTAGGATAAAAACAATTGGGTTTTAAGTAAAAAGGAGTATTTAGGCACGGAACCGAACAAATAAAATTATTCGATGAAACTACGGAGTTGACTACAACCAAATTTTAAGAGGTTTTACTTTGGCTGTGCTAGTATTTCCAAAAAAAAGTTCCGTAGAATAGACCAGGGATGGTAACGATTATAAATATTAAAATATAAATTACGACTTATATATTATTTATTGCCTTTTTTTATAAATCTCAGAACAATACTTCATTTTAAACCTAAAAAAACGTATAACTTAATGGTTAAATTTCGATTTTTAATAAAAAATTCTGAAATAATTTAAAATATTTATAACAAAAACAGATTTTAAAGATTAATAACCAAATTTCTGTTTTAAAAATTAGAATTAGGAAAAAAAAATAAATAAATAAATAAATAAAAATCTATCCATAGAATTTTAATGGAATGGTTATGAAACGTAGATTAAAGATATATTTTGTCTTATTTTGTAGTGCACCGCTGGTCTCAAAAGATATTCAAGTTAAATTTTTTTATTTAATTTTAAAATACAATTTTAAAATAATTATAATTAAAATTGAAAAATTATTTTGAAATTCCAGCCCAACTTATTGTGAAATTTCAATATTTATTAAACTATTTTTAAATTAGTGTTATTTTTAATATTTATTATAAACATTGAAATTCCACTATTATATCATCAGTTTTTTGTAGCTCAAAAAATACGAATTAAATTGAATTTCAAATAAATTAAAAATAAAAGTTTATTTCGTTTTTGGATAGCTCAACTAAAAAAAGGATATGAGTTGTCTCTGCAATCATCTAGGACACTTTTTTTCTCTTTGATTGTTTTAAGACCCATTACTTTTATTTGCGATCCCAGGAATAAACTCAAAAATACACCCAATTTACTTACATATTCCAGGCTAAACCTGACTCTGAGTGTCTCGTAGTTAGGCTTAGTTTGCAGTAAGCCTGTCCTAACCAAAATAAACTTTATAGTTCTGATCATAAGTATGCTCTTTATTCTCATCCAAAAAATGTGATCTTTCTTCTGATTCACTGACAAATGGACATTACGGTCACACTAACTTAAGCTAAGTACAGAAGGTTGGATACAATTGTGGATCACCTTTCATATGTCAGCTTTCATAATATGCTGCGCTTACCTTGGCCATGCACAGCCACTGGGCGTAGTCAGTTTTCATCAAGGTGGGATATAAACTGCCCCCACTCGATATGCTCTCTCCACCCATGGCAACGCCACTGAACAACCGCTATTTTTGTTGCTGACTTTTCTGATATCGATAGCATATCGATACAAAATCTAGCTTTTAGCTGGATAAAGGCTAGATCATTTAGCCTTTGGCTTGGTCAGCCGTCTCAGATGATCTGTCAAATGGACATTTATCTCTTCGGGCGTAATATACAGAAAGCATGAGGTCATATAGATCATCCAGAGAATGACCAACAGAACCGGAGCATAAGTGTGCGATATACAAATGTGACCATTGCCATATTATAGGCGTTTCTACACCTAATTTGAACGTTTGTTTTCCCGCCTCCCAACATGAAGAAGACATTTCTCACTTAGCTGTCAAATGCCCTCACACACATTCATTGTCCACCTGGTTTAAAAGTTAATATTTCAAAGAATTGCCATGGAAACTTCTGTCTATGGTTCTGTCTATTAATGCCCCTCCCGCGGGAGCAATTAAATTAGTTGCCTTTGGTTGGGTGAGAGAAAACTTTTGATGGCCATTTTTATTATGATACAAACTAATTGTAATGAGTTTTGTTACGGGCCAGGCTTTATTTTAATCTATGGGGCCATAATTTATAACATTCAATTTTGTCCCTTCATTTTATTTAGAAGCTTCGAATTGATATTTATTGTGTGTGTGTGTGTGTTTGTGCTTTGGTAAGGGTGGGTGAGGTCTGTGATCCAAATTGTTTTCTCTTCTTGATTTATTTATAGGCAGGAATGCTGCAATATTCTTAGATAAATTGCCTGTTTCCGTTCCATTTTTCAACTACTGAGAATTAATATTAAATTCTGCCCAGCTTTAAGCTTTAAGTGCCTGTTCTTTTCGAGCCGCAGCCGTTGTTTGGTTTCCAACATTTCCGTTTCTTAACATTTTTAATTTAATTTGTTTGCTTGTTTGCTTTTCGTTTGCTTGCTCACAACCAGTAACCAGTTCTTAAAGTCATTTCCGCTTCTTTTTTCTTCGTTTCCGAGAGCCGCGCTCAGGCTGTGAAATTAATTTGTTATATTAAACTGATTAATGTCGATGCTGGCGATTAATGGGGGCTCAGGCGTAAGAGCGAGGCTCAACTGTTCTCGCATAATTATGCAAAAATGCCACTCAGTTGGCTCAAGCGAATGATAATGATAATAATAATGATAATGATGCAGCAGATAAGGCCACATAAGCGACCAGAGGCATAATGAGGCTGCACTTATGTATATTATGACCAACAAAAATTATCATAGCATACATTTTGGCTGAGTATTTGGAAGAAACTGGTAGTTATATTTAAGGTAGGGCTTATCCGAGAAGCAAATTCAATGATGTGTTCTTTGTAAGCCAGAAATTAGAAGAAAAAATTTAAGCAATTAACAAATCAGTTGATGATAAGAGATAAGAAAACACATCTTTTAACCAGGGCTGCAAACCGATTTTGAACCGAACCGGTTCGAGTCCGGAATTCAGACTTTCAGATAATTGTGAACCGAACCTTGAAGCGAACCTCTTAAGGTATTAAAGCTGAACCTTAACCCCCTCCAAACCTACAATTTCGGTTCGATTCAACAAAAATTATAGATTTGAACTATTTCCCAGTGATTTCTTCTGTTATCCTGATGGAATTATCCACATTTCTGTGGGAACACTATTGGTATGTGGACTATGAAATTGCGTTTTACTTTAAGAGTTGTATCCAGCACTTCGAGGTTTTTATTTCGTCACAATACGTCACAGCGGAGCTGGTAAATCATCCAAATGATCATCATTTTTCATACTCTTTCGATGATTTTAAGCTCTGTTGGATGATTAAAAGGATATTTAAGACATATCCCGTCCAAATGGATACCGGAAATCATCCAATGGACATTTTTTAATATTCTTGTTTTTTCTCTGTGTACTAAATCCAATGAATTCTTTTATGTTCACTTTTTGGTATATTCTGGGTGACACTTTTCAGACCCAAGAATTGATTACTCACAATTACATAGATTCTCAAATGAAAAGCTTGAACCACTAATCTCAATTAAAATCAAACATATTTCTGAACTCAACTCCCCTTTATTCTCTTTGCGAAGATTAATTAATTAGATTTCTAAAAGAATTCACTGTCATTTATTCAACCCCAGTGACAATATGGCCAACACCAGTTCTTGAGCTTTCAACAAAATCAACTCCTTTTAATAAATCACTCAATAATCCTTCCTGCTCACTCTCTCTCTCTCTTTGCCATAAGCAGACCTTTCGATGAAATGACCATCAAACAAGCGGCATCATTTATCACAAATGCGGAAAGCCAATTTAAGTAAATGCCCAAAATAAAAGGAAATGGACAAACTAACAGTTTGACGAAAATGAATAATCACTTGTCGTTTACGCAGCTACACGGATTGTGGGGATAAGCAAATCATGAAATCAAAAAAAAAGCGTAATCTCTATGATAATCTTTACCAAAATTGACATTCAACACCTGTGACAGAAAATCGAAGAGTAAAAATTGAGTTACACCCTTGTTACAGTCAATGGACAAGCTGTCAGCTTGCATTTATTTAATTTCCTATGTAGTTTTATTAAAAACGGTTGCTTGACTGAGTCTGAGTCGTTCGCATTGTCTGTGTGCAATATGCAAAATATAATTCAATTTCATCGAATGCTGACACAACAATAACAGTTGTCTGCATGGCAATGTCAGAGCTTATCAGAAATTCATCAAGTATTCAGTTTCAAAATGTACTCAAAATTCAGTGGTTTTTTAAGAAGACACTGCAAATACTTATGACCAAATATGGCTTGGCTTTTGTTTGAGAATGCAAATAATTTAAACAAGTTGTAAGTTTAGTTATTGTGAATGTGTCAAGCAATTGTGGCAGCTTTAGTTCTGTATTTATTCCATGAACTGGAATAAATATTAGTTACAAATGTTTCAAAAGAGTTTTAAAATAGACAATGATAAGATTTTATGAGTAAATTCTTGACATGTTATGTGAATTAACTTGCGTAATACTATACGACCCGCAACGAATCTTAATATACATTTTGCCATATCAATTTCTAATAGTAAATTTATTTAAAAACCAAAGTCACACATTCTTTTAAAGGCTGCTTTTAATGGCTTTGACATTTAGCAGAGACTCTCAGCAATCGCTAATCAGTACTCGCTAATAGGAATTATCTGCTGAATGCACCGATTGTTTGCTCAGCATTGCTGGTTTAGGTGAACAATGTTAAGCATCTGCGCTTCATTGGATTTGTGGCTTGCATTCAAACCCACTTAAATGAAACTTTTTAAATGATTCTAGGGAATCGCCATATGCAAAACACATCTTCTGATAAGATTGTGTTTTTCTTTCTTATAAAGCTAGTAATGTCGGCTTAACATTGGAGTTTTTCTAGATTGTCTTAAAACTAGGGTAAAGTCCATTGAGAACTTGAAGCGCAATTTAAACAGAATTCTTTATTCTGAGTTATGGCAGTATTCAATATGGTGTACTCTTGAATCCTGGATTAAGCTTAAGTTTATCTGTGAACCACCGTATTTCCTTGAGAAATTGGAATTCGACTCATCCGTGAGTAATGATTATATAATTTGCTCTAGACTGAACCTGGCCAGCTCGGGAAAACATTTTTTCGTTTTTGCTGCTTACTGCTGGAATCTGCTCCCACACCAACTTAAAACTATTAGAAATAAAAATAAAAGTCAAAGTGTGTAAAATGATAAGGTTTTATTGATAAATTATGTTAATTTAATAAAGCTAAAATACATAAGGGTGGCAAACCACTTGAAAATACTTACTGATTCGGTTCAGTGGTTCATATAGTTTTTGAATCGCCGGTTCGGTTCATTATATGGTTTTTGAAGCTAGCTAATCCGCGGCTTCGGTACGGTTCATTGGTTCATAAAGGAACATTATGAAATATTATAATTTCTGTTCGAAATTTTGGAAATTGAATTCCAAAGAACCATTTGAATATCTTTACAAGCCTTAGAAGAATGTCCAAAAGTTATGATATCGGACTTACAAAGTTCGTCTATGAGTTCCTTGAGGAAAGCACTGCGAAAACGGAGAGTGTCGGCTAGATAATATTTATCATAATATATGAGAAAAATCTCTCCTGGCTAAGATTGAGTACTACAGAAAATTGAAAATGGAGGAAAGAATGCGGATTGATTACAAGTAAATTAAGGGATCGGCGGCCAATTGCAGAAGACTTGCAGGATTACATGTTGTAAAATTGGTGTCAATTCATCTTTGAAGGTTATATCGATTTGGAATCGATACGGATGTAGGGGGTCGAACAAAAAGTCGTATAAAAATTAATACGTATCATTGGCTAGAGGACAGCGATTCACTTCTTAAAAGTCGTCAAAGTGGTTCGGTTCGGTTCAGCATTTCTGAAAGGAAACCGTTTCGGTTTCCGGTTCGCTTTACCAGCTGGAATAAGTGGTTTGGTTCAGAACCGGATTGCATTTCTGAAATACTTTATGTGACCAATACTATAACTATCAATAGTAGCTCTTGTTGTATTTGGAAAACTTTTTAACAAACAAACAAACAATTCAATTTCAATTTAAATTTTAATTAAATTCTCTTCGCTTAAACTTAACAACTTGTGAGATCCTTTCATTACAAATTAAAGAGTTACAAGCACATTTGCTTTTTCTACTTACACTAGGGGTTTCTTTTGAACTGGGTTTGGAACATTTATTGTTTCTTATACAAAATATGGGGACAAAATTTACAAAGCCCCTTGAAAGAAACAATTAAAAACTGAGAATATAGAGGGAATATACCTGGTCTTCTTGGTAACTGATATATATAGACTATTTAAAGTCTGTTCGAAATCAGTATCTCAGTTTCAGTGGGACGTCAAGTCTCATCTTTTATCCTATTAGCCTTTGCGTTGCACTTAGCGTTCTGCCATATCTTGTTAATAAATTACGGAAAGCTGGTCAAGACTGGCTTTGGCTGGCTCTAAAACGATCTGAATCTGTAAAGTCTCTGCTCAGTAGCATTTTAAATCGGCGGTTGTTGCTGTAGTGAAAATTCTGTTGTTTATAACTTGAAATTCGCTATGGTTTTGAATGGAAATGTTCATAAAATTAGCATTTATATATTTGATATGATTTCAAACAACTCTACAAAATTTAGTCAAAATCGGATGACTAACGCATATGGCTGCCATAGGAATCAACGCTTTGGTTGCAACGTTGCAAAGTTTGAAAAACTAGTTATAGTGAAAAAGACTTCTTTGTTTTCGTTTTTGGCGTCTTTAAACTTGCAAGCTATTAGTATTATCTGTACAATTTTGCCCAATTTCATCAAAATCGAAACCATTAACTGGCCGGCCAAATGAACATAGTTAACTACTATGAGTTCTTCAATGCGAAAATTATCTCTATCTCTGTATACTATATTTTCTTATTTAATTCTCTAATCACTTATAAACTGATTTAACTAATTGCTTAGTCAAAGCAATTGGCTCCCCGGGGAGCTAATGTTTTACTGATGCGGGAAAAAACTGTCACCAACATTTGATGCATGAGCTGGGAGCATGTCGTGTTGGCAATGCAACGCATTTCAATTGAATGTTTCTTTTGCCCCATTTACACACGTATTTTCCTTCGATATACACTCGGCTGAAGTTTCATTCCAAACGTGGCACAGTGGGAAAAATGGCTTAAAAACAGTTGTTGAAAAGAAATAAGTACTACTGCCAGATTCATTACAATATATATGTGCATGCAAGGAAATAATTTTGTTTATGTATAAAAACAATCATCTTAATTTAAGCCAATTATAACGGCTGGGAAAACAACGTTTTGCAATTTGTAAGCGTAAGCTGCAGCAGATGTGATGTTTGATAGCTGAGCAACTATAAGCCACAAAAATGAGTATCTTTTTTTTTAAAAAATACGATTTTTCTTCGGCCAATCGAAGCTGTTTGGCCCAGTGTGCATTGAATGGCTTTGCCATATTCTCAGCGGGTTGATAAGGGATTTGTTTGCGCGTATCCAGGGAGAAATGTCATGCAGCGATTTTTCTTCTTTACTTGAAGGAATCCGCTGACACTTAACCTCTGGGAGAGAAAATTTAATTTAGGCATAAATTGATTGAGCACATAACTCAGAGTTAACACGACGAAATTGTATATCACAGGGGAGGGACATTCTATGTATTCTTTCTTTTCAATCAACATGTTTGCATGCAAATTGAACCCGTGGCGCATAGATGAGCGCTGCTTGCACCAACATTTAATGCTATTGTTCAACATGAAAAGAAACAACATCAACATCTTTTGCTTTGACAATTTCCATGGCATTATTCTTAGCTATTTGTGTCCTTGTGGGTGGGTCCAGCCATGTCCAGCGCGCTGCTGCTTACGCTATTGTTATGGGGCAATGATTTTATGATAAATGACTGAAGTTAATCATTGAATAGTGAAGAAAATGTAGGGGCGGCAACAGCAACAACAACAACAATAACAGAATAAACTACAGGACGGAGAAAACGATACTGATATGAAAGAAGTTTGTCAAGGTTATGGAGCGGCAAGGGATTCGAAAGTGGAAAGTGCAAAAACGAAAAAAAGTTTGCCTGAGTGAATGATGGCGGTTATGGCTTAGCGGAGGAAGGAATGAAATGTCAGGCAAGGTCCAACTCATTTTCATGTGGGTGAAATTTAAACATTGTCGCCGATGTGGGTTATAGACTCAAAATGTTGGATTCAAATAAAAGTTTATGTTCTTCAAGAAACTTTACGGTTTTAAGGACACAAAATTTGCTGAAAACAAAAAAGTTTTTCGAACTAACATGTTTTATTTTTTTTTACTATTTTTTCTATGGCAGCTGTACCAAATGGATGTCGGAGTTTCATCCAACTTAGTTGAATTAGTAAAATTTTATTATATTTTTTTTATGGGAAACAAAGGGGATCAGGGAACACAAAGAAAGTCTCCCAATATTAAGAAATTCGCTTTAAAAAAGGGGTCAATAGCGGTACACCATTTTTTTTCCAAAGGGGTTGTCCCAAAAATCTCTAGAGTTTAAGCTTTACTAGGAGAACTTTAGATATAAATTTACAGAAACTATGCAGGCCACCATATAAAAGAGAAAGAAACTCGCACGCATCAAGTTTACTTGTTTACTTCAATTTTTTCTTCTAATCTAGTAACTCAGCATTTTGAAGAAACTTCACATTTAAAGGCAATCAGTTTTAACTCGAAAAGAAATCGTTTAAACCAATATCTTTAAATGGCGCCGAGACTTTTTAAATTAAATACCTTTTTTCATAGCTTAAGAAATTTTTTCAAAAATTCAGAAAATTCCTTTTAAAGCCAAGAAAGCATTCACTGTAAGCCGGAAAATACTTTCTGAGTTTTAGAAAAACATTTTCTGGATTAAAAAAAAAATAAGTAAGAAAGACAGGTCAGGCCCGACTTTAAAATACTTTGTACCAAAGAAAGTGGAAGCTCAGCTTGAATTTTTAAGCTGCAGTTGCTTCTACTTTTGGTACAGAGTACAAAAATGTTTTCTAAGGATTAGAGAGGAAAGTAAGTGGGGTAAGTAGAAGGAGAGAAGGTGGACTGGAATTAAAACTCAGGACCTCGTGAAAACTTTAACACATATGGCATCTTAGCGCATTCGACTATTAAGCACTCGCGTGAGTTGAGACATGAACTCTGACAAAATTTGTGCACTAGAAGCATACCCTTCTTTTAACAAGGAAGGTCTAGGAACTCTACGAAAAGCTTATTCTTATTCTTATTACAACAGGGAAGGGCTAGAAGCCCTAACTAAACTAAAAAATATGTAGAACTTATATTTTTCGAACAAACAACCTAACAGCGGTTTGTCAGGAGGTTCTTTCCAAACATTTCAGAAAATTGGCAATGAGAATGCTTAAATTCACCGCAAGATTCACACTCAGAGAAATGTTATTACCTAAACTGTTTAATTGACTTACCAAAGGGGTATTTGGGAATAGTAATGTCAATTTGGAAAAATCGTGGGTGTCGCATTCTATTTATTAATTTATAATTAAACTAAATTTTCAAATAACAATTACAATTACTATTACCATTTTGATTGGTTTTATAAAAAATAATTTCTTAAATTTAAAAAGTCGGGTCTTTGCAAAAGGGCAGAGCTGTCAACTTCAACTACAATTACCATCAACATTTTTCACATAATAAACTAGCATTTCTGATTACAATTTCTCAGCAAACGCAGTTGTAACTTGGAATTACGACTTTAAAATTAATATTTCTAATTGTAATTACATTTACAACTACTTGAGTAATTGCAACTGTATAGGGGGATAATGTAGTAATGCTGCATTTGCAAACATTTAAGTTTTCACCGACAAATGTTTAAGGAATTATACAATTCAAGGAAAATTATTCAATAATCCCCCTTTGCTGGTTCAACTATTCAAGTAATTTTAAAAGTAATTATGTTTTGTAATTCCAAGTTACAATTACTGTTTATAAAAAGTTTTAATCAAGAGCTGTTTCCAATTATCTAAAAAATGGTAATGGTAATGGTAATTATAGTTGAGATTGACAGCTCTGTCCTCTGCAAGAATTTAAAAACCGAGTTTCTAAATTAAAGAAATTATTTTTTAGTAAATCCAAATTTCGGGTAATGTTTTCTGAGTTTAAGATAAAATAAAAAAATTTTAAATCAAGAAAAAAATTTGTACATGGCGAATATTCATTTTTTTTTTTACTGGAAAGTTTGAGTTTGCCTTTCTCATTCTTATTAAAACCACTTTTTTGACCTTCTATTCTTATGATAGCTTTATGCTAAAGTCTTTCGACTCGTCCGGTTCCGACAATGTGAAAAGTTTGGTAATGCTACTGGGACCCAATTCGAAAACTATTCATTTTTTAATTGTAGTATTAAATAGCATTTCAATCTTCTGAAAAATTTCCACAAAAATGTTCTTAAATGCTCCAAAATATGCACAACCAACTATATATAAAAAAGTATGTATATAAATCTTCTTTAAAATTTACAATTTTAATATGCAATCAGCCTTGATCCTTCCTTGGTTTACGTCCAACGTCCCACTAGCAACTCTCATTTGAATGGAGTAAATATAATATTTAAGCCATTACCACGCACTTTGGCTTTAAGTCATTACCTTTCAAATAAATAAGGCTGTCTGTGTGTGGGCTCAAATCAAACAAAGCCACCTCAAGCACTCGACACATTCCTCATAGCCAGCGACATTGTCCGGATTCCGTAACAGAGAAGCCCGACTACGGCCGAGCATCAGTCAACGTGGCCTGCAGACACCGTTTCCAGTGTCAGCTTTATTTAAAAATTTATCATAATCTGCCACAGACGGTGGACATTTTGAACAATTTTGCATTCCCTCAACTAGAAAAACGATGATGAAGCTGTATGTGTAGCTGGGCGTGTTATCAGTTGGCCCGCAGGCATTGTGATTGTCCTGTCTTGGCCACGTTGTGGCCGTGATTAATTATTTGGCAAATATTTGAAGTGCCGCCTCGCATCGAACACGCAAATTAATCAAAGCAGGGCACAAAAATTAAGCGAAGAGGCCGTTGGCGTCTTTGGGCTATTTTTAATTAGTTTTCACTTTTGTACGACTTACTTGATGGACAGCTGCCCCGCGTGCCGTTGGCCCGATTCTCATACGCAATTTGTTTGCTGTTCTACTTAACTTGAAAACATTCCGTTTATATTCCACAGGCACGCGGCTGACTTTTGCATTATTTTTATGCTTACTTTCAATTATTTTGGTTTTTATGGTTATTATCAACTGCTACGAAATATGTTAATTGATTTCATCTGGCTGAAGCTATTTTTTGTTTGATTGAAAATTGGTTTGTGTAAATATTTGGTTTTTTTTTTTGGCACACAAGTCCATATCCATGATGTGTTTATGCCAAGTTGTTTTGTTTACAGACAGCTTGGCGTATGCCCGATAATGTTCGGTTTTATATGTGTAAAGCTGCAATGGATCAAGTGCTAGTGCTATCAAGCCCCCTCTGACTAACAACCAGCCGATGACTCTTTGTTCAAAAAAATCGTTGGGAACATTTAGAATACGAAATTAAGAAATAAAATCTAACTTAAATGATATTATTTAACAATAAACATTGAACTCAAATGGTTTTTATTAATAATTATTAAAATATTTAACTTGCTTTTATAGTTTAAGTATTAATATTACTAATTTCAATGTTTAAGTCCCTATCCATCTCACTATTTTCCTACCTATTTCGTTTGTAAGAGGTAAAATAGTTCATTATATAATTGTGTTGCGTCGCTAATGCCTCTTAAGGCGTTTCAAAACTGGTTCCCAATCCCAAAAGCTCAATGAAGCTTATGTCCTTAGCAGATTAGGCTTTTTGTTCAAAGCAATGTTGAAAACTCAAGTTTTTCAAAGAGGTACAGTGGCAACATAAAGAAATTTTATTTAATTTTCAATTTTACTTTCGTACTTTCCTGAACCTGGGGCACAGCTAAATGCATTTACCAATTCAAACGGTTGAAATGATGCAGAAGCAATTTCAAGGCAGAATGCTTAGTGCATTTTGAAATTCAACAGTCTGCTTATAAATCAATTGTCATAATAGCCGGTAAGCAGACCGGTTGATTACCCAATGGATGCCAAAATAGTTTGTAGATACGTACATAATAATAGTTCAAGTAGGTAGCTGTTTTCTTCAAGGAAACTTGACGATAAAGATCATAATCAGGAGAAGCCAGGGCGAAGCTTATCATTAGAACTTTTAATAGGTGAGTATGTACGATGCCCAGAATATCGATTGATTGCCCAACATTTTGAGAAAAACATCGATTAATTAATAGCTTCGGCCGAGCGTCACCGCGAGTACTTGTTGCCGAAGTCAAAGATCTGTTGCGAGGTGGTACGATCAGATCTTGTATACAGCAACAGCATATAATATATGGAATATATTACTATATTTTTTTTCCAACACAACCATAATTGCTTAAAAGTCTTGTGGACGCATAGGGCATGCTAGTAGAGCTGGCAAATAAATCGATTTTCCCTGGGTGGGAATCATCGAAATAATTTTTGAGAATCGATTAGAATCGAAAAAGATTTCACCACCACTTGAGAAGCTAGGCCGACGAAATCTTCAAAATAATGACGAACCGCTTGTATGCAAATACCGCTTATATGCAAAAATTCCACACTAGAGAGCATTATAGGCAAATTTAATATGAGAATTTAATTGCTTGTGTGCAAATCGCTTGTGAACAAATATCGCATGTATGCAACCTTTTTTTTTAGCAAAATTGAAATTTCTGCATACTATTTTAATCGGTTATAAGCAAATTTTCCAACACTGTTGCCGTAAATTGAACTATAGATTGACTTTTCATCGATAGTTAAACACATGACTCTGTAATAATAACTGAAACAAAGTCGTGACATATTCTAACAGCTTTTTCAAGTTGTCCTTATGTAATAGTTAAATTACACATAAATTAAATACAATACTATCTGTCATCAAAATAAAATGAACATGAATAACATGGCATTATTGCTTTTGCATATAAGCGATATTCACTGTACTTAGTTAATTATTTAAAAAGCATTTAAAATGAGGTTCCTAAGGCCATTCTCACCATGAACTATTTCTGACCTTCTTTGGTGTCATTTACGGAAGAAAAGCTGATGGTAAAAAGTTCCACTCCCAATCCCGATGCCTTTTTAAAAGTACCAAAATTTTTCGAAAGTATCTGGATAGTATGTTCTTAATGGAATCAAAATAGATTTCTATAACATATTGATTTTAATTTTATGATTCTTGAAATTGATCGGAAGGATGCCGATGAAATGGCATACTACGTTCCGCTTTACTTAAGCATCTCAGCTTGTTCCATGGAGTGGGAGCGTATGCTTAATCCCTGATGGGCGCACATCCTTGTAGGAATTACATAGTCAAATGTGAAAAGAAGAAAGAAAAGAGAATTGAAGTGATTCAATAAAAGTTGAATAAAAATGAGAAAAATAAATTTGTTTCATATTGTTTGTGCTTGCGATCATATCGAGCCGACGAGCATAAGCAAGTCTAGTAAATGCACGAGTGTGATTGAAAATTAGAGGCTTGCTGTAGGTCTTTAGTGCCGATGGAATCATCTATATTCTTATCGATAGAAGAACATCTGAATGCTTTGTTTATTTCATTAAATGCTGCTATGAAATGTTTATGAATAAATAATTATTTTTAACTCCATTCAAAGAAATGGAATTGTAAGACATAAAATAAATAAAGCAATAGATACAGGGAGAGGCCTAATAAGGTAATTGATCTATATGATGTCTAGTTAGTTCATCGATTGATATTGACTAAAATAGTTATTTCTATGATAAGAGATCAAGTGTCTTCCCAAAGAAATATGGACGCAGCATTCCTTTGGTAAGCTGTACAGGTAAACAAGTGTATCCCCTTTCAAACAACTTTACCGCAAAAACAAGGAAGAAAGTCGGTCAAGCTCGACTATAAAACACTCTGGACCTACGGAATTATACGCTCAGCATTAATTTTGATGCTGCAGCAGCAGCTGAAAGCAGCGCTCCTACTGCGCTGCAACAGTTATCAGACTTTTGATCATAACTCGACAACCTTTCATCCGATCTTCCACGTTCCTTTGGCGGATCGATAAATAATGTTGATTAGTAAATATGTATAGAAGGAACGAACCATCTATCTTTAAAACTGTGGAAGATATGACGTTTTTTTCAAGTTGCGGGAGGTGGCTTGGCCTCCATTTTAAAACAAATTTGATTTACCTGCAAGTAGTAAAAAGTTTTTGTCCCATACACATCATACCTCTATCTCTTAAAATCTATAAGATCTGTGCGTACAAATAGACATACAGACAGAAGATAAGACGGACAGGGCCATATCAACTCGGCTATTGATGCTTAACAAGAATATATATACTTTATGGGATCGGAGATGCTTCCTTCTGACTGTTACATACTTTTGCACAAACTTATTATACTCTGTGTACCTCTGATAAATAGTATAAACATTAACAGCAACATTCAATAGCTGTAGTAAAAGCATAACAAATGTACCCAAATTTTTGTGAAGTGTATTGTCACAATGCTGCAGCTACAGGAGATATCGATATCGAGAAACTGTTATTGAGAGATCGAAATGACTTAGCAGCTGGGCAGCTCGAACAACGGTTGGCTAATCGGGCCTAAGCGTCAATAAACTATATCAATTATAGAGATTCCGGTAGTTCTAAGATAATTCTCTGGTTGTATTTGTTGTCTATAAATATGGTGAAATAAACGTATTTTACAGCCATTGGTTCCTGTGTGTAAAAGGAGCATATCAGCTTAACTTGTTATTAAAAATGGGCGCTTGTCCATGATTAAGATTATGGCATTGCTGGAAATAGATTCCTGGAAGCTTACCAGAAAGCAAGCCATGCATTAGGCCCAATTAGATATTTCTTCGAGCTTAATATTAAAAAAAATATAGATAACATCAAGAATCTAATTTTGAATACTATATTAGGAAATTGTTTTAGGAAAGGAAAGGCTTACTAAAAAACTTGATCGTCAGTGGAAATGTAATAGCTTTTCGTCAACTTGTCTTACGTGAATGAAATACGCTCCTTTTATACTCCATATTATTATCATAAGTCTAAATTTCATTCGTCGGATCTCTGGATCTACTACAAGCGATTAACAAAGTCGTTCCTTTGAAGGCTTCTCCTTCCTGCTAAGACACCGGCTTTAGGTTTTCAAGCTTTTCTTCAACTAAATTATTCAAGTGTGGACTTCTATATGGGTAGTACGACAATGTATTGTGTTTTCGCCTGTCCATGGTCTAAAACCTTGCCATAAATGGATCTATGGTCTAAAAACTTGTCTGCAAACTTCATTAGCTAGGCTAGGAAAAGCACTTACCTTTTCCTTCTGTGAGCAAATGTTGTGGGTGTAAGAAGTCAGAGTAGTGAATGTTTATCTTGCTTCAAGATTTTAGATGTTACTTAGTGTTAAAAGCCTACAGTTTGTGTATACGATACAACAATTGTCGCTCTGAACTATCAGCTTTATCAAACAAATGCGGCAAACACCCTTCCGTTGGTTCACGTGTGACCCCATTCTGCACAAATTCAGCTGCCACATCTACAAGCTGTAATCCATAGCCTAACCCCATCAATTAGGTAACCTGTCAGCATGTCCAATGGGCTTAAAGGTGTTTGCTCTCCGATACTGTTACGTCAGCTGCTGTGATTCACATTCTCCCCTAACCATACCCCTACCCAAGCCATCATCATCAACATAATTTATTATATCGAACACTAGGCACACTCAGCATTTGTTTGCTGAACCGTTTCACACAAGGGCATGAAGCAATCACAGTCACAGGATCCCCGACATGTGCAGGTGGGCAGATATAGAAATTCACTTTCCTTCCAGAAGTCCACCACAGACTGGGCGTTATTCCTTTCATAAAAAGCCTTCGCTGTGGCCATTGTTTTCTGACACTCACAGAAGAAGTTGCCCTTCATCACTTTATCGAAGCGCCCCGCACACACCTCAATGATCAGCTTATCAACCGGATGAGCGTTCGAGCCCTGTCCCATCTTTGGTTCCGCCCTCATTTTGATGTTATGCATTATTGCCACATCCATGTCTACCAGGATGGTTGAAGTGGCTTTGGCATTATACACACGTTTCGTGAACTGGTTATCCACAAAGATATCATAATGATCGACATCGGAATGATCGTGTACAAACCACTCAATGGTCAAGGAGTGTGAGTCCAACTTGCGTGCAGCGCATAGACTCACCGGATAACTGGTTCGCGGAGAAGGATGCTTTTGTTTAGTGCCACGAAGTTCGTTCAATACCTGCTTCCGCACATGGGCCATGGCCGAGATGTCCATGAAGAGATTCTTGGCCAGCAATTTCATTTCCTGTCTGCGCTGACCCTCGGGAGATTCGAGAAACTTTGCTCGCTTCAGGGCACAGCGCATGTGCATGCAATGGCAACAACAGCAAAGTCCTTCTTTGAGCTGACCATCATCTGGACTAGTGGGTGGATGAGAAATATCTTTGAGCCGCGATTCTTGAGTTGAACCGATATTGCTATGTTCACTGTTGACAGAGCCCTCTGCGCTGACCAAAGTGAAGGTGGGCATGGAACGTGCCGTTGAGCTGGACTTGGTACTGCCACCTTTCGACGAAGACGTCTTTCTGGTGCCAGTCGAATTGGAGCCTGTTGATTTGACCAAGGCAAAGGAACCCGTATCCGATTTCGATGTGGCTGTTGCTGTTGATGTGGAGGTCCCTGAGTTCCTGCCACGTGTGGCACTTTTTCTTCTCTTCCGGCGATTGACAGAACTTTGCGACTTGCTACTGGAACTTTGGGTAAATTTTGGAGAACTGCCAATTGGCGAAACGATTCCCTCGGACTTCGGATCCGGACTCGAGTTTTGGGAAGAATTATTTAGTGAGATGTCTGAGCTCGCCCTGTTTGCCTTGTTCGTTGCTGATGCTTCGCCGGGCAAAACTATGCTCACCCTTTTGGACATCGCGAAAGTTTGATATAATGGGAAAGGCCTTGAAAGAAATCGGCAACACTTTAACTAGCAATTTGGGAAGTTGTAAGAATATCGAAATAAATGATATGTCATATATCTGAAAGATTAAGAAAATAATTCTGCTCATTAACTTTACAAATTCCATGTATAGTACTTTTTTTTACAAAGAAAGCAGGTAAAAGGTAGCAGAAAAGAAGGAAGCAGCGAGGGAGAATGAAGGAAGGAACGAATGTAGGAATGAAAGAGAATGTTAGGATAAAGAAGCAGGAAGGAAAGGCAGGCAGAAATGAAGGTGAATGAAAAAAAGAAGAAAGAAATGGCGAAGGTAGGAAAACATGAATAGATCAGAAAGAATATACATAGAAGGAAGGTTAAAGTAATTTAAATAATAAAAATTAGAGGAAAGTTAACTTCGGCTCAGCCGAAGTTTGTATACCCTTGCAGCACGTTTTTTAACTAATTTGAAGGACATGTCCACAAATAACAAACAAGTTTTCCCAATAAGACTACACAGAGGGAAAAACCGTGTTCAGAAAATAAGATTATTTCATCTCAAAACAAGAACAGAATGTGCTCTAAAATTTTTAAGAACAAATGAAATGAGCACAATTCAGCTCATCACCGAAATGTATAAGTAGCTATTCAGACGTGCGGCTGCAGAAGTGGGCAATAGCCTAACGAGCTAACACGTCCGCCGTCGCGTCGTTGCGGCGTCCTTGGCTCTACTCCCAGTCCGAACAATTTTTCTTTCTTTAATTTAATTATCTAAGGCAGGTGGGGTGTTGTACAAAGGTCTCTGCGGACTTGGAGCTGAAATAATCGGACCTAGACTTGGAATTGGATCTGGTTCTGGAATGGAGCTGGTCCTGGTATCTCTGGGGTCCTGGACCTAACATTTTTTTTTTGAGTTTTTTGAGTCACATCAAGATTTTGCATTCTCAAAAAAATATTCTTGAAGTGTGAAAATTCGTTCATGATTAGTTTTTGACACCGAATGTGCTCATATTGAGACCAATGTTGTCGGTTTTTTCGCTCTGTGTACATTTCTGACTCTACTTTTGTATGACAGCTATACTATATGGATGTCCGATTTCGACCAAATTTGGCAGAATTATGGAGAAGCATTAAAAACTAGTAAAAATGGAGTTTGGATACGATTGCATAAAAAATAAAAAAAATTTTCTCACTAGAACTAGTTTTTCGAACGATCGTTCCTATGGCAGCTTTATTTTATACAGCCATGCTCCGGTTTTCACTTATTTTTGCGAATTGCGATTTCAGCAAATTCGTACGATTTTAGTTTAGAGCGCTCCGAAATTCGCCAGTTTTTGTCATCGATAATGTTCCATTCCCAACATGTTTTGTGTCATTTCACATAACAAAAACAGCTGATGAGCGCCACTACTCATGCTATCGATAGTCATATATCGATATATACCATGGCCAAATCGCAAATTGTTCTTATTTCCATCACGCTCAATTTTGTGTATCTCCATTAAATAAATTGTTTAAAGTATTGCCTCAATGCGAATAGAGTGGATGAGTCCGTAAGACAAATCTAAAAAGGTTAAAGAACTGAATAAAAATAGTTCTGTGGGCTGTTTGTGTGTACATCAACCTATATTTTGTATTTAATTTTCATTTCAAGGACTCAGATGTCGCCGGTTTAAAAACGGCAAAACTTTTGCGATTTCCGAATGTCGGAGCACCAACCTTTACGATTTGGTGATCAAAACGCAAAGTTTTTGCGAAAGGGAAAATGGAAGCATGGCTGATAGTGCTATGCACATTTACTTTGGCATACTAGAAAGAAAATCTGTTTGAAAATATGCAAAACCTGCTGTCTAATCAATAAACATAAAATTATTTCCCTGAGGTGCTCTACACACATCCAATTACTTAAAAAACTGGTATTTCCCTTTTTATCACCCATTTAAATTGGATCCATTACTAAGCTAAGCTGAAGCGACATCCTGTTTATATGCTGGCTGACTTAAAATTTTGCACAACCATATCGATGAGCATTGATGCTCAATCTTTTTCAATGAAGACAAATGGTTCTGATTTACTGGCCCCCATTTTCTGCCCCCAGGCGACGACCGTCCGCACATTGAATCACCTCAGGCAACGAGGGGCTGAATGTCTCCCGCACGTCGTGTCGCTACTTTGTCAATATTTATGCTGCCTCCATGCGGCTTCCGCGAAATTTGCATAATGCCCGGACCGGTTTTGTTTAGCTTTATTTTGAAGCGCATATTAAATGAACCTTCTTACTTTATATTTTTGGGCACTAATTAAAACAGATTAGAACTACAAGGATGCATAATGAGTGTCCATTAAGTCAAAGCTTCGCCACTTTGAAGCCAACTTCACTGAGGTTCTCTATTAAAGCGTTCTCTGTGCTTCACATTTGACTGAGCATATTACGTGGCGTATGATTAATACGCTTGCCGCATTACGCATACGCCTAGTTGCCTGGATAATACATACAACCCGAGCCGCCCAACAAAAAAAAGGCACAAATAATTTCTGCTTTATGATTTATCTAATACCATAAGAACGTGGCCAACAATATGTTTTATCTGTGTGCCGCACAGCAGGCAAACAGCAGCCGGCGGGGGGTAAGCCGACAGAAGGCAGCCAGGCATTTTAATAGACTTTTCCCTATCCCCAACAAACGTATGTAATTGCATTTGACAAACGGCACACGAGTTGTTATGTGTTGTTTCAAAAGTTCGAGTATCATAAATAAATATGTTTTGACAGAAGGTAACAACAACAGGTTTTATGGGCCCAGCAAGGGTCTGCTGAGGCAGGTTACCTGCGATGAAAAAGCAATGAAAATGGATTAGAAATGAATGTCTTAAGAACGAGCTTTCAAATTATGGGTTAACTAGGACAAAGGCTCATAACAATTATTGCTTACTTACTTAGACTAAATTTATACAAATCAAATGGAAAAGTAATAGGTTTAGAGGTTTGAGAAACCAAGATGCTAATACATTTCACCTAAAATATAATATGTAACCCTGAATGACTTTTCAAAGGAAAAAATGAATTAAAGGGATTTGTAATTAGAGCATAGGATTCGGAAAGGTTCATGTAACAAGCGTAGTGGCCGGAATGTGCGACTAAACCTCGAGGGAACAGTAAAATTGATGGAAGAGAGAAGCGAATGAGAATCAACCATTCCAAGAAGAAGTTTGTGCACAAATATTTACAAAATAGTATATATTCTGCAGTGATGCAGAAGATTGAAGATCGATTAATTTTAACCTTGATCGATAAGACGGTAAAAGCCTGAAAGAATCCCAATTCAGATTTCGAAAATTAAAATGTGTTTCTTAACAAATTCGTTAAGTGATTGCTGTTTTTTGTTACGTAGACCACACTAGAGCAGTATTCCATAATAGGACGTACTAAGGAAATACACAATGGTTTTCAATGTATAAGGATCGCCAAATTCATTTGTCCAGCTTTTTGTCGCGCGATTTGAATGTTAAAACACATTTTCTGGTCAAAAAGTACACCTAGATCCTTTACCTGTGAAATTCGGTCTAGGACAATAGATGACGATGTGGTGAGAGCTACGATAAAAGTCATCATTTGGAATGACTTAAGAAAATAATATAATTTAAACACGAGTTCTGCAGTTCAAATAAATTTAAATACAATTACAATTATTTCAATAACTCTTTAAGTTTTATCAAAATTATGCAGATTCTGCTGAAGAATAAGGAATTATATAGAACAGTAACATTGATGTAAATACTTATGTAAGATCGCATTCAAGTACTACATATTTATACCCTTGAAAAGGGTATTATAATTTTGCCCAGAAGTTTGCAACGCATAGAAATATTCATTTCCGATCCCATAAACTATATATATATTCTATTCTTCTTCTTTTCCGTCCGTCCGTCTGTCTGTTTCTACCCGAACTAGTCTCTCAGTTTTGAAACTATCGAGCTGAAATTTTGAACAGATCTTCTTTTTGCTGCACGCTACTAATATGTCGGAACCGGAAGGATTGGATGACTATATCTGATAGCTCCCATAGGAACAATCGGTTGGAAAACTAGTTTTAGTATGAAAAACTTTTTTCGTTTCAATGGAAACGTCTCCAAACTTTGTATTCAAAGTTTCTATGCTTTTTTATAATTTTGCCAAATTAAATGAAAATCGGACAACAATATGGTTAGCTGCC
Organism: Lordiphosa fenestrarum; assembly: GCA_035044985.1. Taxonomy (NCBI): domain Eukaryota; kingdom Metazoa; phylum Arthropoda; class Insecta; order Diptera; family Drosophilidae; genus Lordiphosa; species Lordiphosa fenestrarum. The sequence continues at coordinate 91,749 of JAWNNO010003907.1, read as the reverse complement.
ATACAAAAAAAGGTCTGAAAAAACAGTCTTAGTTTAAAAAACTTTTTTGTTTTTAATGGTAGCATCCTGCAATTTCTTTGTTTCACATGCTTTCACATAATTTGACAAATTTTTGGCCAAATCGGATGACTATATCATATAGTTCCCATACGAACGATCGATCGGAAAATGGGAAAGAGTATTTTTTGAAAATATTTAAGCGAGCACTTGCAAGGGTATAAAAACTTCGGCACAGACGAAGTTAGCTTAGCTTTCTCACAAATACTGGCAATTCCGAGGACATCACAATTAATTTATACAGATCAAAGGTACTAACACTAACAAAAATATTTGTTAATCCTATTAAGATTTATCTAAGACAGAGTCCTCGGTTTCGAACTCCTAAGGGATCCAAACAAATTTATCGAAATAAAGGGCTATTCGAACCATAGAATAAAATACAACAAATTTTTGATTGAAGAACCTGTAAAAACAATTTCGCGGCTTTATTAACGATTTTAGAGAAGAAAAGGGAACTGTTGTCTGTTAAACCAAACCATTACATACCGTCCGGAGAGACTTGCATTTCACACTTTCAAATGACATTAAAATAATGATTATGATTATTTCAGTAATTTTAATGCAGTGGCGTTTTTTCCTTTGTTTTCATTAACATCTATTTAATTTTCGCTCTACATTTAAAAAAATATACTTGGCCTCCCTCTGAACATCCACATGTTAAGTAGACTTCACATTTTAAATAATCTTTAAGCTGGTCTAGGATTTCGCCTAATGCCTCTTTCTTGTTTCATATAATTTCTTTATCAAATTGGTGAGTAGTCCATGCCTTAGTCAGTTTAGATCAGGGATGCAAACCGGTTCTGAACCGAACCAGTTTTGAACCGAACCGAACCGCTCATTTCAGTTGGTGAACCGAAACGCAAACCGAACCGGCATCCTTACAGAATTGCTGAACCGAACCAAAAACCACAAATAAAACCGGTTCGGTTCGGTTCGGTTCAGTCGCTTTCTTCTAGCAAATTATATATTTATTAATTTGGGAATTTGAAAATGTAAAACTGTAAGTCTTCTGCAATTGCCCGCCGATTTTCTAATACTAGTATACCTGCCATCAATCTGTATTTTTCCTCTAGTAGACAATATTTTCAATGTTTTCTGTAGAACTTCTTTACCTTAATTCAATCTTAGACGTGACAGATTTTACTCATATAATCCCTGCAGTTCTACGTTTCGGTACTCAATTTATCAGGGCTGATTCAGGCCTGAACAGTAGGAATAACTGAATTTAATGCTCGATTTCAAGCATATTTTAGCACTTCCCATTAAACTAATCCATGAGTTCAGTACTGAAATCATGCCTAAAATCAACTAAGCTCACGACGTAGTAGGACATGTCAGTGTAAAAGCTCAGCCATGGACTCATTAAAAGGATGCCATGAATTCAGGACCAGCCCTTCCATTTCAGGTCTGATTCAGCTTTGATTCAGGTTTAAGCCTAACTTAAGGGATATGATATATAGGGTAATTATGATGCATGGAACGTATTCTTTTCTAGCCGACATTCTCACTTTTTGAAGGGCATTCCTCTAGGTACTTATAGACGAATCCTGGAAATCCGACTGAATAAACTTTGGACATTCTTCTAAAGATTTTATTGATATTAAAATGGTGTATAAGAATTAAATTTCAAAAGTGTTGGAAAAGTCACAATACTACAGAAATCATACTATTTCATAATGTGCCTTTGTGAACCACTGAACCGAACCGAAACCGCGGTTCAGTAAGCTCCAAAAACCATGTAATGAACCGAACCGGCGGTTCAGAAACTGTGTGAACCACTGAACCGAACCAGTACTTATTTTCGAGTGGTTTGCATCCCTGGTTTAGATAGAAGAAGGTGGTAAAGCGTAAAGGAACCAGATCAAGAATTTGACGTTTTTGATTCTCATTTAATATATTGTTCGTAAAGTTTCTCCAAGTCATAAGAAAATTGAGGTCGATGGCTCCAGCGCATTCCTGTACCTGTACCGTGCAGACATCCTCCAAAAATTATCAAAATCTTCTTCAATAGGCTTCTCCTCCAGCACTGCAGCGGTCACTTTATCATATTATTCTGTGTATTATAATAAGATCTTTTCTCTTCTCAGTGGTAACATTTTCGATGAAGGCCTTGGTTCTTGTATTCTTTACAATCTTGCCCTTTCATAGCTTTAAGCACTCTTTTTTTTTTGACTTGCTTCTGATCACCAATGCTGCGAGCAGGGGTTTAGCTGGTCATTATGACAAATAAAGAACCCCCAACGGATCAGAAGGATTTCAATTAATCTTTGTTTTCCTTTTTATCCATTTTAAGTCATATTTTATTGTAACTGTGTCCAGAAGGTTTCTTTATTGTATCCATAGTTCTAGTTCTCTAAAGCTATGCAAAATTAGTACGTTACAAGGAGCAAGTGTGGCCATTATCGATTGTCATTTCTGTCAAGATAGCAACACAGAACAATCCTCATATAGGGTTCAAGGGGGTTTCCTCGCAAGTTTCGAACAGAAGTGAAATAATTATAATGGTAATTATAGCTTACAGCTCTGGTAGCAAAGGTATACAAAGTTTATTGGATTAGTGCAAATGTATTTAAAAGCCAGAAAAAATCATCGCTCACCCCATAAAGAATTCATATTTAGCATCATCATCAGCCATGTCTGTTAAGTATTAAGTTTGTGCTCAAAAGAACGAATACTTCTTAAATGCTCAGTTTATCATCATTTTGGTAAACTTCATAACTCTCACAGTTTTATATATATTAAATAATCAGCATTATTTATCTATAACATGATCAAAATCGAATGAACGTTGGTTAATTTGGAGCAAAAGGTCTAATGTGTATGGTCCGAAACTGTTCTTTTCGACTCGATTTAGGTTCGCAGAGCTTTGGTTAAAATTCTAGCAAATAATTTAACAATTGTGATCAAAACTTTGATAGATTGTTATAAAAAAAACCATTAGTAAATCAATATTAAATAATAATATTTATAATCGTCGACGAAGAAAAGAGCTTGCTCGAAGAAAGTGTTCCTCTTTTACTATGATGCAATTAGTACAAGGCAGCTTCGATATTCTCCGTCGGAACGGGTTTCATGGTTCAAAGCAATAATAAAGCGTTTCGAACTGACATAGACGTTGTCAATTTTCTGGTGCAGGAATTAACATCCATTGAAAGCTAAAAGCTCTCGCATTCACTTGTATTCGCCATCATTTGCTGGGCTAGGGGACACCATGAAAAATGGAAACGAAATAATGTCTTTCTTCAACCAATGAGAGCTTTTTTTCCGTTTTTCTTGTTTATCTGTTTCCATGTGACACATCTGTGCAAAATTTGTCCAAAGTGTTGTTCAGTAAACTTCAAGCCATCTGCTTGCTTCAGTGCTTCTGTGGAAAGCAATGTGTAAGCGTAGTTGCTGCAAGTGATTTGGATTCTAACTATGATTATAATGCTGATAAAGCTGTGGACCCTCCGGAGAGGCTGGTGCTCAGACTTTTTGGTACAACGCGTTGCAACGCAAGAATGAGTCTTCCCCCGAGAAGATGAAGATAATGTAGAAAAGCTGCCGCCTGGTACCAAGTGGCATTTGACTTTCGAATAAGCAATATAAACACAGAGGAATATGTAAAAATGTTCCACCCAAAAAAGACAAAAATAAAGCTTGGTATTTCTGAAGACTCAACTTAGCCTTATAAAGAAAATAAAAAATAAATTGATTAGATTTAGAGATTAGTTTATATTAATAATTATTTGTATAAAAACAGTTTTGAAAAAATATCTAGATATACTGTTTGAATCTTTATTTGGGAGCAGGATCAAGTACAGCGGCCATTCAATAAACCCCATTTGTTTCTTAGGGCTGATATTACATATTAAGGAAATGTTAAATTTTTGGTCGACTTTAATTTTAAGACTTAACACATTTATGTAATAATATAGAACCATGTTCTTATTTCCAGATTTGATTGAATAGAATTGGATTAAAAAAGAGTGATTTCCAGGAAACAATATGTGTGTTCATGAGCACGGACGAATGAATCAGTGGGCTATTTTATTAAAGCCATTTAACAATTTCAATACCGCATGATTTGATCGAAATAGTCAGCCAGTCTCCAAGCAAAAGAAGCTAAAACAAATTTGAAAAAAATAAGTATAAGAAAAAGCAAAATAAATTACAAATCAAGCGACTGAACTCATTCGCTGACGAAAACAAACTGACTTTCTCGGCTGTCTGAACCATAAAAGTCTACGCATCAGCCTACTTTGTTCTGGAATTCGTACATGAATTCATTTGACCCAGGTGACTCCTATTCTTCGCCTTCATACTCATAAATCTTCTGCTCCATTACACTAGCATACAAAGAAACACTGGGCATTCATTTCATATGTATAAAACAATTAAGTTTTTTTTTTGTAAAAGAAAGATAAATTCAGAGATGAAAGCGAAGTTACGCATCGGACTGAAATGTGATATATAAATGATTAATAGAGCATTTTCTTGCATATGTATTTGACCATTTATAGATCCACAGGCCAAATCTGTAGGTATACACATTTTAATAAAGGACATTTTCTTGGATGTGAAGCCAAATTTTTGCCATAAAGTCTACAAATGCAGCCATAGAGATGAAACTTGGTGATTTTGATAAAAACAACCAGAATATCATTTAAAAAAAATTTTGAACCGATCCTACCACGACGACCTCACCGCCCATATGGTCCCACGTGGCGGATACTTAACATAATTTTTTGTTTTCAATTAGTTTTAGCATGTTTCATACCATTTTTTGTTTTAGGGCTTACGTTTTGTATGTTAATTTGATTAAAAATCCCTTAAAAAGTATAGTTTTTCTCGACTATTGTTGTGCCTCACATTGAAAATACGTCGTAGGCTGAGCTTAAGGCATGAGCTCCTTATACACGAACTGTACACGCTTGGTTTTCCTCCTAAGTTACTTAATTAGATTATGGCTTATTTGTCTGATCGCTCCCAAAGAGTTAGATTCAACTCACAGTTTTCTGCATCCATTTCCCCAAGGCAGTCATCTTGAACCTCTGCTCTTCAACCTATTTGTTAATGATATTCCAACAGTGTTGTCTTATTCTCATGTGCTATTGTATGCGCATGATCTTAAGCTCTGCCGGTTTTATGATGACCCATTATCACCTCTTCTCCTTCAAAGGGACCTAAACTCTCTTACTAATTGGTGCAAGATCAACAGTCTGCCTCTCAACAATGAGAAGTGTAAATATATTACTTTCCACCGTAGTACGCCTTACCTTTATGACTATATGATTGATGATATGTAAATCTCTGGAACGCATCTACAAAGTTGACGACTTGGGAATACAATTTGTGCCCAATTTATGTTTCGCCGGTCATATATAAAGCTATGGGAGTTCTTGGCTTTATCAAAAGTTGGTCTAAGGAGTTTAACGACCCTTATGTCACCAAGCAATTATATGTTTCTCTGGTCAGACCTATTCTTGAGTTTGGATCTTGTGTCTGGTCTCCTTACTACGAAAAATTTCAGGATCAACTTGAATCTGTTAGGAAACAGTTTCTAATTTTTGCCCTCCGTGGCCTAAATTGGGATTCTAATAGGCACTTACCTCCGTACGAGCATAGACTATGCTTATTAGATCATCCATCCCCCAATAATCGTAGGATTTACCTTAGTGTGCTTTTTCTTCATAAGCTCCTGTCAGGTGAGATTGACTCAAGCGCTCTGCTTAGACAAATAAGTCTTGCGGTTCCGGAACGTGTAACTAGAAATTATGTTCCGATTTATTCACATCCCTGTCTCACGAACTATGCTCATCATGAACCCTTTCGAAACCTTTGTCATACCTACAACAATTATCTTCTCCGTAAACTCTCCTATGCTAGATGTAAGAAATATTTTGCTGTCTAATTTTAATTAGTAATTATTAAGTAACAGTTTGACTGAACTTTGTTAAACTACAAACAACAATAAACAATCTTTCCCAAAAGACGGAGAACGTGCAAAATCGTGCAAAAAGTGTTGATAATAAGTGAGAATGCATAGTTTAAAGAACACTTTAAGTAAGTTTTAAGTCCACATGGAAAAGGTGTTTTGATTAAGTTTTCTCAGACTAAGGACGTATCACAAAATAAATTAGTGTTGTCACAGGTTTAACACAATTGCATAATATTATTTACATAATACATCAATTTTACTGTATGTATTTAGCATATTTCACACATGTGCAAGGGTATAAAATGCCAGAAATCCCGCATAAAAAATCAACAAATGACAGGAAAAAAGCTGATATGGCGGCAACACTAAACACTAAACCTAATCCGGTCTGCACATTCAGAAAAAATCCGTTTAAAATCTACCGAAAAGACCATTTGTTGACAAAATTAGAGTAATCCCGTAAACACATTCGTAAATCGTGAACAGTGGTGGTCCATTTAGTGCTCGCTTTTAAAAGAAACAAGGAAAAACCAGGGACCTCACGCTTTACACGACAGTCGACATCTCAACCGACTCCACCGTCGACCTCACGTGAGACTTGGCGATAAATCACAGTGAAGAATGCAGCCATAGGGCTCAGCACTCAGCGAGCAACAATTACGGCGGTGATTTTCGTGAACGTCGGGCTAGTTCATGTACGAAAATAAAACGGTTCGAATAAAATGGTTCAAAAAGGAGTCCGCTTGGGCTGGGTTTTGGAACGTCGTTTTTTTCTGAGTGCATTAAGGGTCGATCTCCTCGCACTCAAAAAAAAAAAATAGTCAAAATCGCCCTAAAATTTAGAAATTCGCCTTAAAAAAGCAGTCAAAGGCGATTCGCCATATATCTTAGAAAAATTATTTCTAAAAATAAGACAAAGACTTTCTGAAATTAAGAAAATACTTACTAAAAGCTAGCAAATATTTTCTAAATTGTAGAAAAGCATTTTCTAGATTTTAAAAAAACCTTTCTAGATTTTAGAAAAACCTTTCTAGATTTTAGAAAAACCTTTTTCAAGTATTATTGACAGTAAAGGGAGTGGGGGGAGACTGGAGACAGAACAGGAAGAAGACTACTACACTAAGAAGCGTTTATCCCCTTATATATTATTTTTATAGGATATTTTCTTTCTGCTGGGGTTCACTAAAGTTTCTTTATGCAAATCATATTGTAATTAGTAATCAATATTTTAATTTCTAACTTCACCATGCCTGGAACTTGAACTCGGGGAAACTTCAACACGAAAGGCATCTTATCGCACTCGACTACCAAGCACTCGCGTGAGTCACAGTAAAGAACGCAGTCAAATGCTAAGCACTCAGCTGCCTCTTTTATATTCCGAAAGCAGAGAATTCGAACTTGAGAATTACAAGCGGTGTCTTTTTCTATTTTTCTAAATTTAAGGGCGGTTTTCTAGATTATTTTTCTATATTTTAGGGCGATTTTCTCAGCATGCCGAATATTAGTTGCCCCTTTTTTATTCCGAATGCACGGAATTCGTACTTGAGAATTACAAGGGGTGTCTTTTTAAAATTATTATATTTTTTAGGGCGATTTTTTAGACTTTTTTTTCTATATTTTAGGACGAAATTCTAAATGGCTTGTCTAAATTTAAGAAATGTGCTTTCTTAAATTTATGGCGATTCGCCCTATCTTAAGACACAGTGCAATGTATTTTTTTCTAAATTCAAGGGTGAATTCGCCCTTAGTTTTAGAAAGTATTGAGGAAAAAATCTAGAAAAATTACCCTAAGTTTAAGAAAAAATTAATCGAATTTCAAAATTTAAGAAATCATTTTCTAAAAAATCTTTTTTAGGGTAGTTTTTTCTAAATTTAAGAAAAAATTGTCTAAAAACAAGAAAGGAAAATTATTTTAGGTCGAATTTCTAAAAATTAGAAATTCAATTTTTTGAGTGTAGTTTGCACTTTTCCATCAATTTCATTGCTTTTTTCTGACTAAAACCACTTAACTAGCGACATTAGAACTCAATTCCCGAACTACACCAAGAGGCAACCAATACTTTACTGGTCTACTTCACTTCATCTCTAAACTTTTACACCACCTTGTAAATGCCTTACCAGATGAATATAATATCAATTGGTTATTCGATAGAAAGCTGCAAAGAAAAACTATAATTTCCCTACCGTCTACATTTTCCTTCATCTTTCACTTCAAAAACTGCAACCACCCCCCCCAGATTGGCAGATAAAAGAGCATTCTCATCCCAACCCAACACCCTAAGGAAGAAATGTCGAAGCACGAAAACATCTATAAATACAAAAAAAAACAGAAAAATATTGATAACAAATCAGTAAAGCGAATTCAATTATTTTGATGACGGACGTTGGGGGGGATTGTGCTGCGGGGAGGGCTGCGCAACAAACGTTGGGGCTTAAGTTTAATCATTTTCTGACAGTCGCTGAAGTCACTTGAGTTATGTGTATTTAGGTTGTTTGGCCCCCGGGTATTATGCGGCCAAATCGCATGTCGAAGGAAACAGTGGCAATGGCAAGCAGAGTCCTTAACTTTTGCCACTTACCGCCGCTGACTTGGGCTCAAATTCCAGTTCCGCGTTAAGTCATTTCCAAAACTAATTCAAAAGTTTGTCCTGATGAAAAGCGAAAAACTTTTCGTTCCATCAGCAACTGACGTACTGAGAGCTTTTCGGCAATCTGCTGAAAAGTATGATTTTTTTATTTTTCTTAATGACTAGCAAGCTGCAGGCATATTTAGATGGAGTTGAAGGATTAAACATCAGGATTAAGGTGCAAATTCCAACTCATAATTTCTTTAAGACCAAACAGATTTATTGTTTGTAGCTGATATCAAATTTTGATATTTCATTACTCCCAGAATTCGGCAGAACAATTTATCATAAACTTTTATATGGGCTCCGGAGAGCAAGCATATGGCAAATGTTAACGACTTAATTCTCACACAATTGACATGATACTAAAAACCAACAATTTTATGGCAGTTTTCTGCCGCAGCCGTCAGCTTTGAGAGCAATTAGCTGGGGCTTTGGTTGTTGTGTTGTTGGGGTCAGCAAATATGGCACTTCACAGATGGCCCACTTGGCCTGGGCTGTGGCGGTTCATAAGCACATACAAGTACGTAAAGAAGGGTTCTGTGTGTGTGAGTGTGTCGTTAAGTCGGATTTCAGAAATGTGATTTCCTGCAAAAGTTTATGGAATGAAACGTTCCATTCTGCTTGGTTAAACTTTATCTGTTTGCTGGGTAATTGGTGAACCCAAGCTGCAAATTTGAGGCTTGTCCTGAGATTTAATTAATGTTTGGCAATAAGTACAAAGCAAACAAATCCAAGTGCTTTTGGACTCCTTAGAAATTTGGATTATCGAACTCCAAATCTGCTATCAGTTTTGCATATTTGACACCACTTAGAGTGGGTTCATAAATAACCATGAACTATGCCATTGAGTGAATCAAAAGAGAAACGGATGGCTCTTCAAGGTACAAAAAGTCGCAGACTCAACATATGTAAACCAAATTCGGTAGCTTCATCTAAAACGTTATTTATTTTTATGCCCTTGCAAAGGCTATTATAATTTTGCCAGAAGTTTGCAACGCATAGAAATATTCATTTCCGACCCCATAAACTATATATATTATTGATCAGGGTCACCCTGAGTCATTTTAGCTTTGCCCGTCCGTCTGCCTGTCTCTTTCTACGCGAACTAGTCTCTCAGTTTTAAAGGTATCGAGCTGAAATTGCAGCAGCTGAAGCTGCACACTACTTATATGTCGGAACCGACCGGATTGGATGACTATATATCATAGCTCCCATAGGAACAAACGGTCGGAAAACTAGTTTTAGTATGAACAATTTTTTGCTTTTCAATGGAAACGTCTCCAAAACTTTTTAATCGTAGGTTTTCTATGTTTTTTTATAATCCTACCAATTTTTATTAAAATCGGACAACTATATGGTATAGCTGCCATACAAAAGATAGGTTTGAGAAACAGTCTTATAGCCTATTCACACTAGCCCACATCTACCGTTTTCCGTCTACCGTCACAGACGGTACGTAAGAACTTGCCGTGCCAAATTTTCTCAAAATATTCCCCCGTCGGCTGGGGATGTTCCTATTTCATGCTGTTTCACTCATCGTGACTGCGATATTTCTGTGTCAACCACTACAAAAAATGGCATTCCCAACGAAAACGTAAACAATGTGAGCGCGGCAAGTGATTGTCAAACTTCAAATGTCAAACGTGTACCAGAAGATGGCCATGCTGATGGAGGAAAGAGGGATTAAAATCCACTGGACTAATGTAAGGACGAAAACTGGCACCCACCAGGAACTGATTTCGTTGGCTAGGGAGGATTGAAATACAGAGGAAGCATCACGAGCAGACTCGAAACATTTTGCGGGAAATGGGTGCCCAAAACGCCTCTTTTCAAAACTGTCATTTGGATTTGCTTAAGCAAAAAAGGCTGATTCGACTTTGTTTTTAGATTTATTTAATAAATTAATTTATGTTTATTTAATAAATTATTTATTAAGTGACTCCGCAATTGCAGTTCTTATAGCTTCAGCAGGACCATCAAAACTAATTTTCGATGTCCATATCATCCACGTATCCGTCATTTTCCAACTCGGCAATTAGTTGAATAATCATCTGCTGCTGCTGTTGAGCGGCAGCTAACAAAACCACCAAAATAGTTGAACTATTTTCCTTTATTTTAGACAATTTAATTATTTTGATTGACACCTACATATGCTTCAATTTTGGGGGAAGAAAACGAAGGCATTGACGGTAGACGGTGACAGTATGAACACGAGTTTCATATTTTCACCATCTTCTCATCGTTCCGCTGAGATGGACTGTAGTGTGTATAGGCTATTATAGTTAGAAAAACTTTTTTGTTTTTAATGGTAGCATCCTGCAATTAGCTCACATACGAACGATCGGTCGGAAAATGGGAAAAAGAGTATTATTGGAAAATATTTAAGCGAGCACTTGCAAGGGTATAAAAACTTCGGCACAGACGAAGTTAGCTTAGCTTTCTTGTTTTAAGATGCCACACAAATACTGGAAATTCCGAGAACATCACAATTAATTCATACAGATCGAAGGTACTAACACATAATATAACATGCCACATTTATTACGATGCTTCAAAAATATTTGATAATCCTATTGAGATTTATCTAAGACAGAGTCCTTGGTTTCAAACTCCAAAGGGATCCAAACAAATTTATCGAAATTCTATTCGAATTATAGAATAAAATACAACGAGAGCGTAAGTTAAAGTCGGCCCTGCCCGACTTCGAAATACACGTTACTCAGCTCAGCTCGGATAAGTATGCAACATTTTTTTTAACTAGGCCATTTATTATCCGATCCTTTTGAAAATTTGTGAGATTGTAGATATTGGCCACATTGACTACACTGCAAAATCTGAGCCCTTTTTACTCTACGAGTAACGGGTATACAAATTGTAAAACAATTTAGCTGCTTCATTAAGGATATTAGACAAGGAAAGGGAACTGTTGTCTGTTAAACCAAACCATTACATACCGACCAGAGAGACTTGCATTTCAAACTTTCAAATGACATTAGAATAATAATTATTCCAGTAATTTTAATGCAGTGCCATTTTCTCCGTTGTTTTCATCATCATCTATTTAATTTTTGCTTTACATTCTAAAAATTATACTTGTATTCCCTCTGAACCTCCACAGGATAAGTAGACATCACAATTTAAATAATCTTTAAGCTGGTCTAGGATTTCGCCTAATGCTTTGTAACGGTAATATTGATCCAATAAGCAGCATCACATAGGGTCAGCCTTTGCGTCATCTTCAGCTAAACAGCGCCACTTCATTCCAGATCGTTTTTTGAAGTCAATAAACCATCCGTTGATTGATTTGAGAGCCCAACAATTTATGGTTTCCCTATGTATTTGTACCTTTTGCTGGCGACATTTGATTTGAAACTCTGCTGCAACATACTTTTCAGCCTTTTCATCTTTAAATTCTATATGTACTGAAATCAAATTATTGAGGTAACCTTGATTGAAATGTTTATTCACAGAATAGATTTATTAGCCCTGATATGAAAGGGCTGGTTCTGAATTCATGGCATCTTTCACATGAATTTCAGCCATGAATTTAAGACCGGCATGTCGTACTTTGTCATGATCTCTGCTGATTTTGGGCATGATTTCAGGGCTGAACTCATGGGAAGTACTGAAACAAGCCTGAATTCAGGCAAGAAATTCAGTTATTCTTTTGTCTTGTCGACATCTCATTTGAGATGGGCGAAAAATACCTCAGTTTACTAAGAGCTTGCAGTCAAAACACTCAGCTAGACTACTTCTTATTCAGTTTTTCATATATTTGTATGCTTCTCAGATTGACTGTGTTCATATCTCATTTGAGAATCTTATACTAGATATGAGACAAATGAAAATACAGCTTTATTGAATTATCGAAGTAGTTTTGCTAGAAAAATTGAACGCACAGGGAAAAAGTACGATTTGTGGGGGTAAATCGAATTACCGTGAGTTTGAATTAGCTGGATTCGACCCGTAGTAATAGATGTGTTTGCTCTGTGATCAAAAATTATACATATGACGGGAGAAAATACCAAAAGAGTAACAGTTCAGTATTATTCATGTTACCACTTATCCATAACGCCCATTTTCATCAACATATGTCCATATTATTCCATGTTACGTGCAGACTTAGGTGACATATTTGCAATTTGATCTCGCACTTTGAAAGATAATTCCCTCCCAAGGCTAAGAAATGAATATTTTTCAACTCGCATTTCGATAAGTAGCATTTTACACATTTGCATTAGTTATTTTCGAGTCTTCTTTTAATTGCACATGATATTAAAATCTTTTTATACACTGTACTAATTTAAGTATGGGAAAAAACAAATCATGAAATTGTGCAAATTTATGTTGAAGGGAAGATTAAGCATCTCCGACCCTATAAAGTATATATATTCTTAAGCAGCATCAACAGCCGAGTCGTTGACCGTCTGAGAGATGGTAAGAGATGGAACAAAAAACATCTTATACTGGCAGATCAAGTCTATTTTCAATTTATGCCACGCCCACTCCCGCCCACGCAATTGGAAAAAAACGTCATCTCTTCCACAATTTTAAAGATAAAAGTTTTGTGTCGTCCAGACATATTTAGTAGACAGGATAGTTTATCGATCCGCCGTAGGATTGGTAAAGATGTGATTCACGACGATTGACAAGTTATAGGGAAAAGAAACATTTATGCTGGGCAGCGATGGGCAGCACTTACAAACTTTGGCAGGTTCAGACTATGTTATAAGTAGAAGGGCTTGATCGAGATTCTTACTTGTTATTGAGGTGTTGTCCTTGGGTGCTGTTTTAGATGAGCTCAATCTCAAGTTAGTTTTGATTTGTGGACGAGAAGTATGCTGTTGGATTGTAACTAAAAATGCAAAATTAGACATGAAAATGTCTACTTTCTGATGGTGTAATTGGTTTTTGCCCAAATTTGCCACTTATCTGAAAAATTTGCATTCTAAAATCAATAATTTAAAATAGCTGCTAGTCGAAAAAATGACAGCCATGTTGGTAAGTCAATTAGGTAGCTAAAAATACGTATAAACATTAAATTATAGTTCAATTGGCTATAAATCAACAAGGGATGGATAGGGTCTATGGCAGATTTACAAAAAAATGTCCCATTTTAGTCAAATTTTCGTAAGTCGCCTTTGGGGCCCGTTCCAAATTTGAGGCATATATCTTAATTATTGGAGTTTATGCCAAAAAAAAAAAACAAAGACTGTGGCACCATAGTGCATTGTTTGGGGTTTGGGCATCACTTTACACAGCTCGTTTCGAGCCACACTAAAAATATTTGAGTTATATACAACAGTTGAAGCCTATAAAATATACTACAATCGCAGACACTACACAGACAAGTGAATTTTCAAGTTTACCCAAGTTTCAGTCAAAAATGACTCAAAAATTCTATCAATTCATAATGATGAATTTTGCTTTCCATCTTGCATTCAGCTTTGCATTATGTTTGACTCACAAATATTCTCTCTCCTCTTCCTCTTGGAAACTCCTGCTTGCACCACTGGTGCAAGAAATCTCCGGTTTCTTTAAGAAGTATTGAAATATATGCCAAAATGTTTAGAAACACGAAACAGCAGCTCAGTAGCAAACATGAACTAGCTTTAATTTACCATCTACATATTTCGCAATGAATAAATTTTATATTCTTGCAAATGAAATTCTAATTTTGATAAGCTTAAGGAAAATATTGAAAATTCGGTTTTCTTTGAAAGCAAAACTTAATAAAGAGACCGTTTTTGAAAGGGCCCTTACTGATTAGGAGGTGCTCCCAGCATACCAGTTCAATCTTTTGTGGCAACTCTTGAAAAAACTCTTCCACCTAACCAAATTTGATTTTGCCTTTTTCCTTAGAATTTGTGTAGTATTCGAAATACATTTCCCTACTTTCGCCCTCTCTCTGTTCCTCCATCTGTTTGGTTGCTGTGCAGTCTTCACTCACTCAAGAAGCTGTCCAATAAATATTTAACTTAATGCCAAACAAAAATGCAACATTTGGTTTAGCAAGCTGATGAGCTTCGGGCCACCCGACTGGAGGCACTTAAGCACCTGAACTGAGTAGTTGCCAAGCTGATTGCAACATTTTATAAGAAAAGCAGAAAAAAACACGATAACTGCGTGTGCTCTGCTCTGGGGTTTGACCTTCAATGAATAAATAACCACAGTAAAGAAAGGGAGAATAAAAGTAAATAACACAAGAAATCAATAGCTAAAGAATCGAATCTAATATCAAATTGAAATTGAAACGAAATAAGGCACAGCCAACTGCTGAGCAGAACCCCATGAAGTCAAGTCAACAGATAAACCGAGACGAAGACTTGGGATAAATGTTTGTGATTGCAATTCGAAAGTGCGAGTATGTTGTGTTTTTTTCTACCCCAGCGAGTCCTGCAGGAAGTGGGGTATAAAATGGCAGTGGGATGCTTAAGAATGTGTGAGATAACCATTGAAAGGGGAAACAACACAGAAATAATTGAAAGCAGACTCCGAAGTGCCGATACTGCCACATGTTAAGCTGGGGAAGGGTTTTGCTGCTGGTACAAAATTAAATTCCTGAAATTGTTCTTAACTTTTGTTTGGCAAGCAGCAACTTATTGCCTAGCGAATTGGCATATCCGTTTATTAATTTAAATTAAAATTTAAAGCCAATTTTTTCAACCATCTCTTCCAGACTGGCAACAACTGGCGCAACAGCACAAAGTGGCCAAAAATAGTGGTCAGGGCAGAAACAAAATGTGCCAAATAAAACACGCAACTGTGGCAGCAACAACAACAACAACCACAGGCAACTCCTCCTGGCCATAAAACCAGCACAGCAAAACAACACAGGACAAAACGACCAAAAAAAAACTGCAAAACTTTGTACCAAAACAGGCAGCAGGCAGCAGGGAGCGCAAGGAAACGGAAGTGGAGGAGTGTCTATAAAAATTCACGCATTCCGCACACACAACCATGTACGCCGCGCTCATCGACATGAGCCAGACATTGGCCGCCAGCCTGGCATATGCCCCCCTAGACACCAACGGGGCTGGGGTTGCCTCCTCCATGGCCGCCCCCTCGCCGGATGCCAATGCCAGCATCTTGGAGGGATCTTCGATGATGACAACAACCGCGGGACAGCAGCCGCCTCCTAACGCCAGCCTGGATGGTGAATATTCCGCGTACATACCCGTCCTGGATCGCCCGGAGACATACATTATCAGCGTTGTGTATACGCTCATCTTCATTGTGGGCGTGCTGGGTAATGGCACGCTGGTCATTATATTCTTTCGGCATCGCTCCATGCGCAACATACCCAACACGTAAGTGCTTGCTTATTACCCCACATTTGACGGGGATGGGGTGGGAGTGGAGTGAGTAGCGATGATAGGTAATGGGGCTAACCGCCTGCTGAGTGGAGAACATCAAAGAGAAAGCCAAAAATGCCGTTAAGCGAATTATCAACAGAGGGAGGGAACGAAAGTTTTTGGAAACTGATTGCACTTAGATGTGATAAGGAATACGTTTCCGATCCCCCACAGAGAAAATAAAGGATGTTAAAAAATACCATTGGATTATTTTCTGAGATACGATATATGGTCATCCTTTGGATGATTTTTAGCACCGTTGAATGATGGATGAAGGCTTGTAAATATAAATAATAAACAAGAAGGAAATCTACGGACTGGTAGGTCTGGCGACAATCCAGTATAACCTTCCTATGTGGCAAATGCTTGTTGTTTTTCAGGATATCGCTAGCAATTCTTACTCCTGGCAACCCACAATTTATAAGCTTACCATCACTCAAACAATGTATTTTCTAGTTCTTAGAAATTCTCCTTAACGTATATTTTTATACCCTGTTCCCATTAAAATGGGTAGGCTACAGATAGGGCCACAAATTTTTGCATGAAGGTAGGTGTATATCGTACGCAGATCAAGTTTGTTGCAGATTTGGTATAAATGAACCGCGGTTTCGGTTCGGTTCAGTGGTTCACAAAGGCACATTATGAAATAAATATTATTGGATATTGAATATCCAAAGTGATATTGAATACATTATACACCATTTGAATATCTTAAAATTCCTTAGAACAATGTCCAAAGTTTATTGTGTCAGATTTCCAGTCTATAAGTTCCTAGAGGAATGCCCTTTGAAAAGAGAGAATGTCAGCTAGAAAAGAATAAGAACCATACATCTTACCTACCCCATTTTTCATATTATATGAGATAAAACTCTTCTGTCCAAGATTGAATTAAAGTAAGGAAATATCACACAAAATGTTAAATATTTTCTACTAGAGGAAACAATACAGATTGATGACAGGTATATGAGAAGTTAGGCGGCATAGCTAAATATTTAGAGGGTCGTACAAATAATAAAAAAAATTTCTTTAGCGAAACGATTCAAATTCCCAAAAAATCGTTGGATAGAGCAAAGCGATTCCCACTAAAACTCGGTTCGGTTCGCCAGTTGGAATAAGCGGTTCGGTTCGGTTCAGGCTTGTATCCCGGGTTAAAAGTATAAAATAATGTTGCCTACTTTCAGGAGGACCCTTTAATAGCTGTTACAAAAACCGGTTACATTCAAATTCAAAAACAAAAAAATGAAAGGAAACGAACAGGGTATTTTGTGGCCGGGGCACTCGACTGCAGCACCCTTACTAGTTTGTCTTAATTTGATGAAAATTTTCTAGCTTTTAGGGCCGTTTTCTCATGTTCCTGTTTTTGCAATTCCAGGTGGATTTTTCGCATTTGCATAGCTCAGGCTCAAAGTGAGCAGTACAAATACACCAAATCCACCTAGATTTGCAAAAACAGAAACATGGGAAAATGGCCCTTAGAACGTTGTTTCTTTAACATCGAATGCATAACCCGAAAACGGAATTCTGGAAAAATAATTTCCTTTATTTAGAAGTTTCGGTTTAATTTTTTTTAAATTTAGGATAATTTTTCTAGATGTTTTCCTAAAAACGTTCTTAAATTAAAGGCGAACTTTTCCATGAAGTAAGTACAAATACATAGCTCGCGTTCTTAAAATAGAGCGAGAGCCATTAGTGTTAGTAAAACGCCTTGTTTTAGAAAAGAACATATCAAAAATTTTGAAAAATTCTCTAGAAATTTCTGCAGAAATCCCAAAATAAAAAAAAAACATTCAAAAAGACACCGCTTGTAGTTCTCAAATTCGAGTTCCCTGTGCTCAGAATTCAACAGAGGCAGTTGATGCTTATCATTATACTCGTAGAGTAAAAAGGGTATACTAAAGTCGTGCAAATTTTATACGTAAGCTAGTATTGTCTGTAGGCAGATCAAGTTTGTTTCAAATTTTGGCCACGCCCCCTCCCGCCCCCGCAATAAAAAATATTGAATAACTCCCACAATTTTTAAGATATCGAGCACAGATTTTGCAGTGTAGTCTGTGGCCAATATCTACAATCTCACAAACTTTCAAAAGGATCGGATAATAAATGGCCGAGTTAAAAAATGTTGCATACTTATCCGAGCTGAGCTGAGTAACGGGTTATACCCTTGCAAAGGGTATTATAATTTTGCCCAGAAGTTTGCAACGCATAGAAATATTCATTTCCGACCCCATAAACTATATACATTCTTGATCAGGGTGACGAGCTGAGTCGATTGAGCTTTGTCCGTCCGTCTGTCCGTCTGTCTGTCTGTCTGTTTCTACGCGAACTAGTCTCTCAGTTTTAAAGCTATCGAGCTGAAATTTTGCACAGAGACTTCTTTTTGCTGCACACTACTAATATGTCGGAACCGACCGGATCGGATGACTATATCTCATAGCTCCCATAGGAACAATCGGTCGGAAAACTAGCTTTAGTGTGAAAAACTTTTTTCTTTTAAATGGAAACGACTCCAAATTTTGTAATCGTAGGTTTTATATGTTTTTTATAATTCTACCAAGTTCACAATGGGACAACTATATGGTATAGCTGCCATACAAAAGATATGTCTAAAAAACAGTCTTAGTGAGAAAAACTTTTTTGTTTTTAATGGTAGCATCCTGTAATTTTGTATTTGTTTGTTTCTCGTGCTTTTACACAATTCTACAAGTTTTTTTCCAAATCGGATGACTATATCATATAGCTCCCATACGAACGACCGGTCGGAAAATGGGAAAAAATTATTTTTTGAAAATATTTAAGCGAGCAAGGGTATAATAACTTCGGCACAGACGAAGTTAGCTTAGCTTTCTCGTTTTTTTATGATTATGAGAAAGAAGTGTTCAGATATCATTCATAGGATCTCTACCTGACTTCCTTTTCACTCGCTTGCCTTGACTTCCTCTCCCATCTCTTATGACAACCCTCGCTGGTCTCGCTCACATATAGGCCATGCCATTCTCTAGTCATACATCTCAGAGCCCAAAGAAAGAAAAATAAAACTCATTTTTGTCTGCACACCAAAAATAGCTAAAATTGCTACTCAAAATTCATGGGGAAGCTTATGAATGGCATTTGATTTTATTGTTTCAATAAAAGTATAAGCCATTTATTCTGCCTGGTGAATGGGGAGGGCATTTGGAGTTGGCTTCAGGCTATTAGCCAGCTGTTGTCTAAAACTAAACGTGTTGCCAAGAAATATGCAGAGTAATAAGTTGACTTATAGACAAGGGCAGTACTTAAAGTCTGAGCGGCAACTGAATCAAATGTACATATATTTTTATGAAGAGTCAGCAAGGGACAATTTAAGTAATTGGCAAACTAATTTCTTTTGTTGCAGTTTTTCAAAAGTTTGCTTTTACTAATTATTTTTGTTATTTTCTGCATTCCTCTTCATGCTGTCATTGTCAAGGACATTCTGGGAATCTCTCGGCATTCCCTAGCATTAAGAGTGGCTGTTATTTTTAGTTCAATGCAATGCCCAACTTCGAGTGCGAAGAGGTTTTATTTTTTTGATTTCAAAATGGCACAGAAATGTCAACAGAAATTGTTGAAGAGCGCAAAGAAATACTTGCCTGGAAGTATTTTAATAATTTTACCCCTAGCCAAATATGCTTTGTGTGGCACTTGAGCCAAAAATCCATGTACAAATATTCCACATCTTGCTTACGCAACGTGTGCGATTAAGCCCAAGCCCTGTGTTTGCCTAGAATCGACATGACACTGGCTTTCCTGGATATAGTCCGGGTAGTATGAGCAGCCATATTGACAAGTTGGTCCAAAGTAGCCGAAACCCTTGCCATACCAACAGCTGCGCGTGCGAATGCTATGCAAATTTTTGCAAAAACTTTACAACTTTTCGTTAAGAAATGAAATTTAAATAAAATTCGAAACAAGTGTAACGCAACGAATACTTAAACAGAAAAGTTTTTAATGCAATCTGCTGCAAAATCTTTCGTACACAAAGGAGAGAGTTTGCTCACGTGTCCTGGCTAATAGTGACCCAGCACAAGCTGCAGGTGTCCACTGAATTAACTGCAAATTGTTGTAATTGAGCAAAGTTTGCGCCTCATTTGCACTCCTTACTCGGGTGATTATATTTTCTCGGTCTAGACTTAAATGGAACGTGTCAGAGCGCAGCATGTCCAATCAGACAAAGAATAAGTACTTATAAAAATGTCTCGTTAGGTTAGGTCACGCCTGAATGGGTTTTGCTGGAGGTCGTCACTTTGATGTCAATGACAGGCAAATTTTGTGCTCTTCCAAGGATAACCTGGTTATCTACATTTCCCCCCCATCTAGGCAAACTATTTTACACCAACCAGAATTGCATTCCAAACGTTTTGCATCTGTTTGAGGTTTGTTTGTTGTTTTGGCTTGTGTCCGAAATGGTTTTCTGTGTTATGCACATAGTTTTAGCTTCTTTTTTTTCGTTTTGCATGTGCACAAAGTGGTCAAACTGGAAACTGTTTTGGCGGTGGCTAAATAAATTTCCCACGAGGCTTTGACTTTTAATTCTAGAGGGAATCTTTTGGGGCTTTCGGCGTCTGCTATGCAATTCTATGGCAACTCGTGAGATTAGTCTCTTAAAGTGATCTCTAACCCAGTCTGGTTCAAACTCTGAGTCAATATAGCCATGTTCGTCCATCCATCTGGTTGTCTTCGTCAATCTTAGAGACCATAAGAGAAGGAGCCACAAGTATTTGCATGTATATAGTTATATATCATACGCAGATCAAGTATGTTTTAGACCTAACAAATTTCCTACTGTTAGAGCCACAGTTTTTGAGTTAGTTTCTCGTGACTCAATCTTTAAAGACTTAATCTCCCAGAAATCTCTAGAGATCGTCGTATAAACGCTTTCATTTCGAGGTAAAACTGCTTGCCTTTTTTATGTGAAATGTCGCCAAAATGCTGGGCTACTAGATCAGATGACAAAAGTGGAGAGATTTGAAACCGACTGTTCAAGGCCAAATAGATTTGATGCGTACGGTTTTCCTTCTCTTTAATTTCGTAGCCTGAAACGTTCCTGTCAATTTACATCTAAAGCTCTCCTGGTTTAGTTTAAAATTGAATCGCTAATACGAAAATCTCAAACATTTTCTATTCCGAAAAGATCAATTAACATTTTTGCTTGCTGGAGCGGGGGTAAATCAAGCGAACAGAATTAAGGCTTCTTGAGATTCTTGTAGGGGTGGTAGTGTTTCTAAATGATTTTTGTGCTCTGAACACATATCTTTTTTGGGCAATGGATCAAGTTTAGATGATTGATAGCCCAAGTTTACAAAAACGAGAAAGCTAAGCTAACTTCATCTGTGCCGAAGTTTTAAAAATCTTGCAAGTGCTCGCTTAAATATTTTCAAAAAATACTCTTTTCCCATTTTCCAACCGATCGTTGGGAGCTATATTATATAGTCATTCGATTTGGCCAAAAATTGTAAAATTATGTGGAAGCATGTGAAACAAACATATACAAAATTGCAGGATGATACCATTAAAAACAAACAAGTTTTTCGAATAAAGACTTTTTTTCTGACCCAACTTTTGTATGGCAGCTACACCATATAGTTGTCCGATTTTTACCAAACTTGGCAAAATTAAAAAAATGCTTTGAAAACCTATGAAAACGTTTGGAGACGTTTCCCATGAAAATAAACAAGTTTTTCATACTCAAACTAGTTTTCCGAACGATTGTTCCTATGGGAGCTATGAGATATAGTGAGCAGCAAAAAGAAATCTCTGTGCAAAATGTCAGCTTTAGCTTCGAAGCTGAGAGACTAGTTCGCATAGAAACAGACAGACAGACGGACGGACAAAGCTCAATCGACTCAGCTCGTCCTCCTGATCAAGAATATATATAGTTTATGGGGTCGGAAATGAATATTTCTATGTGTTGCAAACTTCTGAGCAAAATTATAATACCCTTTGCAAGGGTATTTTTTACTACATAAAGTGCGTAAGTGTAGGAAATTTAAGTGCACAATAATGTATTATCTAGTTACTTTTGTGATTCTTTTCAATTGGCGGAAAAAATTAACGACTTGTTGAACTTTAAAGTAAAATGTCTCTGAAAAATTCGTATTTTTCATATTTAAATCTAAATAATCTGATCTAAGGAATCCGAACGATACTTTGGTTATAGAAACTAGTTAGGTTTGAATAGGCTAATTAATGTGGCTTCAGGACCTAGAAATGTGAAAGCACCTGGTTTAAGCAAATTTATCTTATTTCTCTCTTACCTTCTATGATTAAAAATATGTAATTTTTGCTTAAAGGCCTGTATCCAGCACTGCGGAAAATTCCTGCCAGGAATTTGCTATTTATTTTGAGTGTGTGGAAACCAACTGAAACAAACTGTCAAGCAGAGCCTTCTCTGTCACTCTCTGTCCAAGCGTTCTTACAGTCATTCGCTAGCAAGCATATATAACATTAATGAATTTAGTAACTTTGAACACAATATTCTATATTTATTTGTGCAGCAAAACTTTCCCAAGCACTTTTCTCAGAAAATTTGTCAAAATGCTTTTTTTCTGTAATAAGCCATAGACATGGTCGTGCCTCCACTGCTTTTATTAAAGCTATCTTCTCGTCCCGTTGAAAATTATCAGTCCTTTTTTTGCGCACATTGATTGCCTCCATCTTTTGTCAAATCACTTCCAAAATAATTGTCAGCAATATATTCCTGGCCTGAATATCAGCTGTTTCTCGTTCCACACACCCTTTCGAAACGCCGCTACCGATACGCCGCTATCTAGACAATTGTGGATTTCGTTCGTGTTGCTGGATACACAACAAACGAAAAAGCAAACTAAAAATTCCTGGCACAGTTTTTTTTATATGCAGTTTCGCAGGAATTTTTAGTTTCCGCTGTGCTGGATACCCGGCTTAACTATAAAGCAAACTATCCCGAACATTTCTACCATTTTTATAAGGGACTAGTTTTACCATAGTTGATACAAGTGTCGGAAAAGAAAAAATTCTTTATTACCCAAAGATACAGATTCGTGTTCAGTGAACGAAAATCTTCTGGAATAAACACCCGCCCTTCCATAAGCTGGTCTTTGTTGACTATTGTTATTGGTTTAAACGATATAAGCCTAAATGTGATTGATTGATTCCGTTTGCAAAAAGTATTGAAGGCTTAAAGAGAATCCTTCAAGTCGAATCTTCTATTCTCCCATTCACCCCACTTATTTGATTTCGTTGATTTGTGTTTTGTGTGTCTTAACCCTCTACCCACTAACTTTATCTGAATGGGTCGCTCAGCCTTGAGGCGTCCAAGTGCCTGATTGTGGACCCAGCTCAAGCAACCCACTTTACAAATGTCCAATCCCAATTCAACGTAAAACAGACTTTTAAATCAAGTGCTTTCCGAGTGATTGAGCACAGCCGAGGCAAACAAGACAAAAAGTGCATTGAGCCGGAAAATTTGACACTTTGAAATACAACTCCGGCTGCCTCTAACAATACTAACAATTCGTTCATGTTCTCCTTCTTCCACACACTCACACAAAACAGGTACATACTCTCACTGGCTTTGGCCGATTTGTTGGTCATTTTGGTATGCGTGCCGGTGGCCACCATAGTCTACACCCAGGACAGTTGGCCCTTCGAAAGAAACATGTGTCGCATCTCGGAGTTCTTTAAGGACATATCCATAGGAGTGTCCGTTTTCACACTGACGGCTTTATCGGCGGAACGGTATTGTGCCATAGTGAATCCTTTGCGCAAGCTACAGGTGGGTTTTTGGTTAAGTTCTGTGGTCAAATAACTTACTTCTTTTCTTTGCAGACCAAACCGCTGACCGTCTTCACGGCCGTGATTATCTGGGTCTTTGCCATATTGCTGGGTATGCCTTCGTTTCTGGTATCGAACATACAGGGTTATTCAATGCCCACGCCCACTGGCAATATATCAATTTCATATTGCACACCATATCGCTCCAAGATGTACGCCAAGTAAGTGCGAGTTTGCGGTGCAGCTCATTAGATTTTATTTAATTATAAGCAAAATGGAATGAATCGAAGGGGTGGCCACTCAAGTGGAATGGAATTTATGATGACCCCCAGACCAAACTTGATTTGTCACAAATTTAGAAGTAAATGGAGTGGAAATGGGCAGTCTTTGGTAGTTAATTCTATGGAAGAGTCTGTTTTTACTTGAAACTTCTTGTTCGACTCCTCTGCCATTCCATTTCCATTTTCTGCTGCTATTTTCAAACTAGTTCAGTGAATCTTGATCCTGGCAATTGCAATCTAATAAAAGCAATTGCAATTACCACCACCACCAGCATCACTTAATTCCCAATCATTTAGTGGCCCACCTGACCTCATTTACCTGCATCTTGAGTCGGGCAATCGAAAAAATTGCACATCCGGTTGCCAAACCATCTGCAGAGCAGCAGCTTTCACCCATTCACTTTCCACTTTCCTACCCTAACACACAGCCCCACCACCCCTTGCTCCTTCTCGTCTCTTATAAGCATTTTAAATTTAATTTCTGTTCCATTAACCGCCCTTTTTAATGTGTTGCCTGGCTGCTGTCGCAATTGGTAATCCTTTCATGGAGGACAGCCCCAGCTGTTGGCCCACATAAGCTGTGCCTCAAGGCATCGCCTGCCGGTTCAACTGGCCGCTAATTCTTCATTTGAGGCATAAAAATAAGAAGAGAATAATCCGAAATTCCTCAATATTCTTTTATTTTTGTTTGTTGTTTCCCCAACGCGAAATCCTCTTATTAAAATTTTGGCACAAAATACTCTGGCAAATTCTAGGCCAGTTATTTGCATTCTTGTACGAGTTGACTCACTGAAGCTGAGTCATCTGGAAAACCACTAAAGCTGCTCCGGGTGCAAAGTAAAATCCATTTTTTATGCTCATCGTTAAATCGTTGACACTTAAGAGTATATGAAAGTATGAAGATGAACTCAGGGAGAGCGAGTGCCCGAACTGATTTCAACTTCAGGCTTCTATATATATTTACAATTCCAATAATTTTAATTTTATGGTTTCATATTGCCTATTTTGGACATTTTTTCTTTGAGCCCTCGACGAGCTACGAAAATAAAGTTTAAGGTTCGGGCACTATTTAAAAAAGCTGATATCATCTTTTGAGGGTTGAAACAACAGTGTTGGTTATACAACTACGCCCCATTTTATGGAAACAAAAAGTACCTAAACGTCAGATTGGGAACCAAGCCATTTTCTAAAAGAATCAACTCCGATTCGGGCTCAAGCTAGGAAGATTATAAATTCATGATCTGGTTCAAGAGAAACAAACAAACCTGATATTGCCAGGTGCTTGGGATTCGGCCTTGGAGGGTTTGCAGAATTAGCCCTTATGTATTTCCGAACCCATATTTACGTTTCTCTTTCTATTTTCCGCCAGTTCAAAACTGGTTTAGATTGAACTTTAGATTCATATGTATATTATCCCATTTTAGTTCAGTTCGATTGGTTACAGATGTTTAAAGCCATTTATCGAACAATCTTTAAGTAGCAAAAAAGACGTAGAAGAATAATCTTGATCAGTTTTACTAAACATCAAGTGGAAAATCATGCCATATCAAATGCTAAAGCCTAAATTTAAGATGTGGTTCTTCATGGTAAAAAAAATCCGATAAATTCTTAAGGAACTGAGTTATAATACCACAAATTTTGTCAATACCTCATATTAAATATCATTCATAGCCAACAAAGAACGTACAAAGAGCAAAAATAATGTTTTCAGACCATATTCCGTGGCTGACGAATCATTAATCCGCTAAAAAGTGGCCCAAACTACTTGAAATGGCAAGGTACACAACTTTCAAAAGCAAATAAGTGCAGAATTTCAAAGTTGTTTATGTTCACTTGTGCTTTTTTTCACAGTGAGTCAACTCTCTAATTGCTCAGTTGTTCAGCTGTTCAGAACAATTCCGTGAATTTGTTACTAAACAGATCACTGAACAAACCCTTCAGTTCAGCTCAGATTGAATCGTAGCTGAATCAGCCCTGAATTGGAAGGGCTGGTTCTAAATTCATGAAATCCTTTGTATAAGTTTCAGCCAAGAATTTAACACAGACATGTCCTACTACGTCATGACCTTAGCTGTTTTAAGGCATGATTTCATTGCTTAACTCATGGGTGAGTTTCATGGGAAGTACTAAAACATGCCTGAATTCAGGCATACAATTCAGTTATACCTGCTGTTCAGGTCTGAATCAGCCCTGCAAAATTCAGTACTGAAACGTAGAACTGCAGGGAAATCTCTGAACAATTCACAGAGCAAAAACGACTGCACAACTTTCACTAATCAAGATTCACTGAACAGAAATTAATAATTAAAGCAGAACATGTTCTCACTTGTTCAGCTTGGTGAACAACTAAATTTGGTTCGCTCACTCAAGAACAACCAAATACTACTGCAGAAGCTTGCCAGCTGCAATGCTAAATTTGAGGTACATCTTTTTGATATAATGGGATGCATTTATTTTCAGCACAAAGGATTCGGTAGTTTGTTTTTGGGTGCATGCATGCAGCAATATTGAAAAACTGATATCAGAGACGCAGATGCATGCCCAGAACTATATTCCTCTTCCGTTAGTTGTAATTCTCGATTGTATTTATCAATGTTTATAACAATGAAATTTCAAAAGTAGACAGGTAGGCCAGGGAAAATGGACTTGGATTAAACCCATCCCAATCTTAATGAATAGGTATACATAAAAACAAACCCTAGATACGACAGATCTGCAAAACCTATTTATCAAATAAATACGAGTACCAGGCTTCCTACTTAGTCATTATATTTACCAATGTTAAACAAGATACTCCAGCGTGCGATACCACTTATGGACTGCTGAGGCATTTGCCAGTGCCGATACAAATTAAATTATTAATTGCAAAGACATACTATATTTGATACCCTCACTTTGTTAAGGTATTGAAACTCCAATGCAGAAGACTCAAGAAAACTTACTGTAGCTTTTTCAATTGTTAGCAATTCAATTGTTAGATATTATATATACAACCCTGTTCCGGTTATCACTTTCACTAAGTTTGCATGAATTCGATTTGGTTACCAGTTCCGGTTTTTACAATTCGATAGACTTTCTTGGACTTAAACAAAAAGTAAAAATGAATATATCAGAGATGCAATTCACTCGAAAATAAGTACTGGTTCGGTTCAGCTGCTCACACAGTTTCTGGACCGCCGCGCCGGTGCGGTTCACTACATGGTTTTTGGAGCTAACTTCGGTTCAGTGGCTCATAAAGATACATTATGAATTATAATGATTTCTGTCGTAATGTGACTTTTAGCACACTTTGGAAATTGAATTCCTTTAAGCAATTTGAATATCTTTAAAATGCTTAGAAGAATGTCCAAAAATTATGAAATCGCATTTGCTATAAGTTTCTAGAAGGTTTCCCTTCGAAAAAAAAGTAGCATTTCGGCTAGAGAAGAATACGTACCATGCATCTTACACGCACTATTTTACCATTTTTTTTTGGAAAATCTCTGCTGGCTAAGATTGAATTAAGGTAAAGAAATTCTGCAGAAATTTGAAAATATTGTCCACTAGGGATTGGCTGGCAATTTCAAAAGACTTACAGGAAACATGTAAAATTTGTGTCAAGTCATCCGATCAGGCTTCGCTGTGGATGTACAGGATCGAACGAAATGTCGTATAAAAACTATCTTAGGGAAACTATTCAAGCACCCAAATTAATAAGTAGCATTGCCTAGAGGAAAGCGATTCACGTGCTAAAGCTCATTAGAGATCAGAACCGAACCGAACCGAACCGTTGTTCTTTGTGCTTTTCGGTTCGGCTTAGTATTTTCGAAAGAATGCCGGTTTTACTTTATGAAGAGTTTTATTTTGTTTGTTTTGCTAATCCAGCTGATAAAGTGGAAAGAGTAGTCAAAAGGAACAGTTTGGATTTCCGATTTTGTTTTCATTTGAAATGGACGATACGATTTTTCACCTAAGCATAAATGAATGGATTGATTTCAGAATAGTAACATTCCTACACAAAATTATGGTAACTAAAGAACCAAACTATCTGCGCTCCAAGTTACAGTTTTCTGCCTTCCTGAGAGCAAATAATTTGAATTAAGCCCGATTTAAGCTTACTCTGTCAGAGCGACTCTTTTTTATAGCTGCTATCTATGGACTGTGGAATACTGTGAAAATACTACACTGAACCAAAAAATTAAGACATTCGGGAATGGGTTGATACCGGAATGGCTTAAATTTAACCCGACAGGGATCAAAATGTTGATCCTGGTTTCTTAGTTGTCCTTTTCGATCTCAATGCACCATATCGGTTATTTACAAATTTTGATAAACTCGTCAGTAAAGTGAGAGAAAGAGATTGAATCAACTGGGTTCTTACAATGTCCCCTGTAATTAAAACTGCAAATGTTTCTAGTCTTTGTCAAGTAATGGGTAAACAATATTCGAACACAACTTATGTATTAAACTCTTTTCGAAAAAATGTAAGCTGTGCACTAGCTAAACACTGTCCCCCTACGTGCTTAAGGATCCATTACCTCAAGGGGTCCCCAAAAAAGCTGTCGTAAATTTCCTTTCAAAGCTCGTAACTTGTGACATTTGTTCCCTCTTCTATCTTTCGTTCTGGCAGATACATGGTGGTAGCCAAGGCCTCCATGTACTACATACTGCCACTGTCTATCATCGGTGCACTTTACATCATGATGGCCAAGCGGCTGCACATCAGCGCCCGGGACATGCCAGGCGAACAGTTGAGCATACAAAGTCGCACCCAGGCGCGAGCCCGTCGCCATGTGGCTCGGATGGTGGTGGCCTTTGTGGTGGGTAAGTGCAAACACATTATGGTTGTAAGGTGGCCCCCACTGCTGACTAATTGTCCTTGTGTCAGTTTTCTTCATTTGCTTCTTTCCTTATCATCTGTTCGAACTGTGGTATTATTTCTATCCAACGGCCGAGGAGGATTTCGATGACTTTTGGCATTTTGTGCGCATCGTGGGATTCTGTACGAGGTGAGTGGGGCGGACAGTCAGCAGAAATTTAAGCCAATGCCGGCGCATTCCTCCAGGGTGGCGGCATGTGGGCCACGATTTACGAGCCAAGAGAGCTGCAACGGCAGAGGAGTAAGAAAAAGTGCTGCATGGCTGCAGGCAGGCTCTTGAGTCTCAAATTTTTAATTGAAACACACTTTAATACAATTCACAACCCCCAGCCCATTTATTGTCGTTGACAGCTTCCCTCACGCATGTCCTTTGCCCGCCATTAAATTTCCGCAAAATAATGTGTCAGCACTTTTTGGGTTTCTTTCGTTTTCAATTCGCGAGCGAGAAAAAGCCATTTGCATTTTAAGGCAATGCGACAATACAATTTTAATAACAGAAAAACAGGAGTTGACTTCACATTGAGAAACAACTTTTACTTGTTTTATAGCCTCTCCAGACCCATTTAAGTTCACTTTAAGAAGCTGCGCTGAATTTTTTCGCCAGTCGACGAAAACGAACAATTGTTAAACTGGAACAAAGCATTTAAGAACATCATTTCAGCTAACATTTGTTCTGTTTTACAGGAGCTAGGGGAGCAATGAGTTTGGAGCAAGAGAAAAGAATGTTAAGTTTGGCTTCATTTGTAAATACTTGATGATGCTTTTTGGCAAGCAAACTAAAGAAATTGGGATTTCTTCTTTAAGGATAAAATTATTTTGATGAAGTTGAGTGTTTTATCCACCATTCAGGACTTCAGGATTTTGACAAATCTTAGAGGAACCAAAACTAATAAGTTTTCCGTCATCAGAAACTTAAGGGTATTTAATAGCAGTGATGCCAACAACTCGTGAATATACAAGTAAGAGAGTCGATCAAGCCCGACTATAACATTCTCTGTACCTCCCAATGTTTTTATATACTAAGATAAGATGTTAAGATGTGTAAAGAACTGCCCATCGATGTTCCATCCGATGTTGCCCAGCATAAATGTTGCTTCTTCTTATAACTTGACTAACGTATACCCGATCTTCACCATTTCCTCAGCGGATCGATAAATAATACTAATTACTAAATATGACCAGAAGGTTAGAACTATCTGTCTATAAAATTGTGAACCGTATGACATTTTTTTTTAAATCCGAGCAGCTGACTCTACTATTGTATGGAAGCTATACTATATAGATGTTCGATCTCGACCATACTTAGTGGAATCGCGGGAAAGCATAGCAAACTAAAAAATACAAAGCTTGGAGGCGTTTTCTTTGAAAACAACAAAGTTTTTCTCACTAAAACTAGTTTCTCGACCTTGAATTTGTCATTTATTTAATTGATATGCTTTTACACTATTCTGCAAGGTTTTGTCAAAATCGTATGACTATAGCATATAGCTGCAGTACGAATGATCGACCGAAAAGGAAGTTCTAATGAGAAAAACTCGTTTTGTTTTAAATGTAATCGGCTCCAAATTTTAAACATATTAGTTTGTTAAGCTTTTGCATGATTCAACTAAGGTTGGTCGAAATCGGACAAAGCATAGCTTTCATAGAAGGTCAAAAAGTAGTCTTAGTTAGAAAATCGTGCTATAAGGGTATACGAACTTCAGCCGAACCGAAGTTAACTTTAATCTACTTTTATATTCTGTACCGCAGGTACAAAGAGTATATTAAGTTAGTGCAAAGGAATGTAACAGCCAGAAGGAAGCAGTTCCGACGCCATAAGGTATATATATTCCTGATCAGCATCAACTGCCGAGTCGATAAAGCCATGTCTGTCTGTCTGTCCGTATGAAAGCACAGATCTCAGAGATGGTAAGAAATAGAGGTTTGACTTGTATGGGATATATGTATCTTATGTCTGCAGGCAGATCAAGATTATTTTCAATTTTGGCTACGCCCCCTCCCGCCCCCGCAATTTAGAAAAAATGTCATATCTCCCACAGTTTAAAAGATAGATGGTTCGTTCTCTTTAGACATATTTAGTAACCAAAATAACTTATCGATCCGCCAAAGAAATGTTGAAGATCGGATGAACGATTGTCGAGTTATCAGAATAACAACATTTATGCTGGGCTGCACCGGCTGAAGCAGCGATGGGCAGCACTTAAAAACGTTGACCGCTTGACTGACTTTCTTACTTGCTTAATATTAAAGAATGGAAAAAGAATTGACCTCGGTGTAAATGTAAGTCCGATTTTACTGTTCGAAGTCGCCGATCTCAACCTTCCAAAATCCTAACAAACAATAATACCATTTCAGTTTCAGAAATAAATAACAAATCTGCTCAAGGCCTAACACAAAACTAGTTTTCTTGAAACAGCAATCCTTCCCAATCTCAAAAAAAGCCAGGAAGATGGTCAACTGGGTAAAAAATTTATAGAATGTGATAAAATTGTAAAATGGATTTCACATTCGTGCTGCTCCTTACAATCAGAGACATAGCTTGTAAAAGTGCAACAACTTCAGCCAAGTTTATATTATAAAACAAATCTCTATAATGGTCAAACCTTTAATATATTCCCCTCCCCCTCCGCCGTCCTTTTAGTTTGCACTCTAATTATCTGTAACCTCGCTCTCTGTCTCTCTCAATTTGCAGTTTCCTCAATTCATGCGTTAATCCAGTGGCCCTTTATTGTGTGTCGGGCGTTTTCCGTCAGCATTTCAACCGTTATCTTTGCTGCATTTGCGTCAAACGGCAACCACATCTGAGACAGCATTCCACAGCCACTGGGATTATGGACAACACCAGCGTTATGTCCATGCGTCGCTCCACCTATGTGGGCGGTTCGGGAGGTGGCGGCAATCTGCGTGGCTCACTGCACATGAACAATAACGGAGGGGGCGGCGGTAATGGAACTGGGCGGGTTGGCAGCTTCCACCGGCAGGATTCAATGCCATTGCAACATGGCAATGGTGCTGGCACAAGACCAGCTGCCAGCTCTGCCGGTCGTCAGTCGATTATCAATGAGAAAAGGTGAGGCACGTTGATTGTGGAGCTGCTGGAGGAGGAGGACGTGGTCGCTCCCCTACAGGCCGATGAGCAGCTCTAAATGTGCACCGAATTTCGGCAATTGATCTCTCACCCTTTGTGTACTGTGCAGCACCTGCTAGCCAATTTTAATTGGCAGTAATTGTTTTCACAGAACTCCAAACAATTTGGCCCCGTGTACAATTTTGCATTTTGATTTGCTTGGCCCCAGGCTCACCCACGCTCCCAGTTTGTACATACATGCAGATGATATTTGATATTTGATATTTGAATATGTTTGTGTAGTCAACCAGCAAGTAAGCCTCGTTTATTCCCCTCTCGATGTGATGTGTTAATTAAGTTTAAGTCATTGAATCTAAGCTACGTATTTATTCCATTAACTGTGCAATAAATTGGCATTTATATAATTCCACAGAACTTGGTAATTGGCAAATGAATATCAATAGGTTTTAAGTTGAATTTAGATTAAGTGTAAATAAAATCAATTCCATTCATGTTTGAAATGTAAGCCATATACTTGTGTGTGCGTGTGTGTTGTATATAAGTTTCAGTAAAGTAAAGAGAATAGTACTATGAAAAGGTACCAGAAAGATTGGCATCATCTACAATTTTTTTAGTACTTTGGGTTTTTTGGTAAGGTATTATTGAATGTGCGACTACCCACAGCCTGTAGCATATCTAATCAAAAGCTTGATTTTACAACCGGTCGCCTTCGCCAACTATATGCGCCAAATAATAAGTAAGTAGCTCTTTATCAGCAAACGTTTTGAGGTATTTTTTCGAGTGCTCTGTCCGATAACTATCGTAAATAATACTTACTTATGTAATCAAAATCTTTTTTTTACAACTGGTCACCTTCGCCAGCTATTGGCGGCAAATAATAAGTAAGTAGCTCTATACCAGGAGATATTGTAGAGTCCTATACGAGTTCTCTGTCCGATAACTATCTAACAATAATACTTATGTCCTTGCCTAGCCGCGATTCTTCTTGAAGACTGGATTTTATTCCGTTTTACTGTTCTGTGTCGACTCATTTTCGATTCATATGCGAGTTTTTCTGCAATTACTTTCGAATAAATCACATTTTGAGCATTTTCAAGTCTCCTTCTAATCGCTTTTGATTTCAGTCTCTTTTTAATCCACAAAAATGGGAGAAGTACAATTCATGCTGGGGATTTTTGTTAAGGTAACCTCCCAAATGCTAGGTGGGATCTCAAACATTTTCTTTTGTAAGATCTGTTTATTATGCTAACCTTGAAATCACTAAAGCCAGCAGATCGATGTTACTGGCGACATAAGCAGTCCCAGCAACATCAGACAACATGCCAGAGCAGAGAGTCATCTGCTACTAAGCTTAATGTCCTTTCAGTTCTCTCTTTAATGTCTGTTCCCATCTAATTAAATAAAGATTTTTCTGTCTTTAGTAATCAACACGCAAGCAAACTTAATTAAATGTCCACAGCGAATAACAAGAAAGAAATGCGGTCAAGCCCAACTATAATATACTCTGTATTAACTAAGTTTATGCTCGGCATGTAGCCTTGAAGCCTTGGTTTAAGGACTATAGGCATTTTTGTACTAGCCACTGCGACATTGAACATTTAGGCAATCGCACTTGCCGTTCTGTCTCCTTGTCGTCGCTGAGAACTAAGGAAATTTTTAATGCAGCTTCATGGCGCTAGTTGTTTAATTCTGAGCCTAACATGTCGAGTGCCCCGACCCCGAAATTTCCTGATCCCTTGTTTTAACGTGTTTTCTCAGCTGACGATGTATTCCCATTTTAGTGGGAACAGGGTATACAAATTAGGGTTGGGCGAGGACTTCAACACGCGAATGGCTACGGTCTTTCTGAGTGCTTAGGTAAATAATATACTGTAATATGACTCCTTGCTCATTTCTTTACTGCGATTTGTTGTACTGTCACTTGTGGGGTCGATGGTCGTCTGCGTGGAGATGTCGACTTCGTATTACTCGAACTCACAACTTTCACGTGCTAAGGCAATGCTCTAACATCTGAGCAAGCGGTCTAAGCTTATATGAAAAGATTCCATCTACTTAGTCTTTTAGGTCAAAATCTATCAGTTTATGTTAACATATGCCTTGAAAGTTAAATTAAAGGCAATTTTTCTTTTAAGGAACTGCTTAACCTTAATTCTAGGCTGCCCTTTTTTTTGAGTGTAGCATTTTTCCGATACGCTTTCAGATTTAAGATGCTGGTGTTGTCCATAGAGGCTGTTCGGTAGTTTTTAGTTTTTCCCATTGAAAATGGGAAAGGGGGAATATGAAGTTGTGCGAAAGTATGTAACAGGGACAAGGAAACATTTCCGACCCCATAAAGAATATATATTCTTGATCAGCCTGAACAGTCGAGTCGATATAGCCATGTCCGTCTGTCCGTCTGTCTGTCTGTCTGTCTGTATGAACGCGTCGATCTCAGAGACTATAAGAGATAGAGCCACAAATTTTTGCATGAAGGTAGACTTATGCCGTACGCAGATCAAGTTTGTTTCAGATTTGGAAAATTCCCCCCCGTCCCCTTTTTATCCCCAAAAAACCTAGACATCCTAATTTTCAAGTTAGAGGCTCGTGGCATCAAGTTAGGCCCAAATATCTATCTATTCTGAAAAGTACAATCAGTTTGGACAAAAATCACCGGAGTTATAAGCGAAACAGTTGAGCTGATAAGAGCACCCCCCCAGTTGTTGTTCAGGACTAGAAAAAAGTGTTGCCTACTTTTAGGATGACAATTTGGTTACAAAAACCGGTTACACTCATCTTCAAAAATTTAAAAACAAATAAATGAAAACAAATGAACAGGGTATTTTGTGGTCGGGAAACTCGACTGCAGCGCCCTTACTTGTTTTTAAATAACTTATTCACCAGTTTGTTGGCGCCAGCTGTAAAGTAACAAGATATGCAAAAGCTTCTCAAAATCGGCGTTGAACTGTAGATCCCCTTCTCCTGTGGAAAAATTCAAAGCACACAAGCCAAGAAATTGAGAGAAGCTCGACTCCGAACTGGGCCCATTCAATCCGCAAAGCTAGTTTTACGTGGCAATCCCAGTAATAGCGGAGCTGGTGATTGTTTAGAAGAGCTACCCCTCACCAAAAATTCTGAAAAAAATATCCTCGATGGACCGCGAATTCACAAGAATTATGACGTCTTCAGATCGCGGGGGACTCCCGCGGTTCAATGGTAAAAATTATTTGAAAGTTGCATTATTTTGTATAAAAACAGATTGTTTTTTGCCTTAACTGTCATTATTTCTCAAAAATAATTTATATTTATTTGTATAGGTGTGCTATTTACCGACTTTTTCTTCGTTTCCTAGTATGAAAATGGCGCTATACATTGGATGAAACTTCTGTAAGCTATTTTCCACACCACCAATTTGAGGTATAGTTCAAGGCGCGTTTTTTTAAGTGGTTTCCCCAAAAGGCCTAGTCCACATGAGCTCAACAATGTGAGATGTTCGCTTGAAAATAAATGTTAATGCCATTGATCGCGCGATTTTTTTTTTTCCAATTATTGCCTGTGCTCCTTTTTAAACAAGAAAGAAAGTCGGTCAAGCCCGACTATAACATACTCTGTACCAAGAAATTTTGTCTTTTGATAATAACTCGAAAACCGTTCATCCAATCTTCTTCATTCCTTTGGCAGATCGATAAGTTATTCTAATAACTAAATATGTCCAAAAGGAACAAGCCATCTATCTTCAAAACTGTGGGAGATATGACGTTTTTTTTAAATTGCGGGGGCGGGAGGGGGCGTGGCCAAAATTGAAAATAAACTTGATCTGCCTGCAGACATAAGAAGCATATGTCCCATACACGTCAAACCTCTATCTCTTACCATCTCTGAGATCTGTGCGTTCATACGGACAGACAGACGGACAGACGGACATGGCTATATCGACTCGGCTGTTGATGCTGATCAAGAATATATATACTTTATGGGGTCGGAGATGCTTCCTTCTGGATGTTACATACTTTTGCACAAACTTATAATACTCTATGTACCTACGGTACAGAGTAGAGCCCTGCATGAGTGGAATCAAAGTGCCCTTTGATTCATGTTTAAAAAATAAGGTTCTAGTAAATCAAGTCTGAAAATATTTTGAATCGAGTTAGTCAGCTCAAATTTATAATGACTCCAAACAGATCAAGCTCCAAACAGATCAAGCTCCAAACAGATCAAGCTCCAAATAGATCAAGCTCCAATCTGTGCTCCAGTGGTTCATTAGATCATATCAAGTCAAAAATTAAGTCAACACAAAAAAATTTTGTTACCATATTTCCCAACTGCGCAATTCGCTATACATCGCTACTTCCTCGAAGAACGCTGCTTCATGGTCGAGCTTAGATACGAGTTAAATATATATGCTTCCAAGGAAGTTTAATTGGCCCAGTTATGTAGAAACTGCACACCGCTGAATTGCTGGCCCCCAAAACCCACCCACTTATGCTCCTGATACAGCCTTATTGGCTTCCAGTCGATGCATAAATTTTCCCTGATATATATAATGAATTGTCACGGACACATATGCACATTTTACAACATTGTCGGTCCACGCATCTGTTGTTATACTGTATCCAATTTGTTTACTTTTAATAAGAGTAATTTCGTTCTTAACCTTTTTAAACAGATCCTCATATAATTGGTCTACGTTCCTTGATAATGTAGTGGGATGAGGAATTATTGTTTTGGCTTTTAAATTTGAGCCGAACTTAGCTCCAAGCTGTATCATCGCATCAGCAAACTTTTCTAATCCAGAATCTGCCATTAATTGAAATGGTCGACAATTTTCGACTGCCCACTCAGTACTCAGTCGCGATTTTCACAACATGTTTTTTGCTGTCTGTGCCTACTTCAACAAGATTATCGGTTGAGTTGCCTTCGGAGGTTTTGAAGCATTTATGACGTGTCAAACTGGATGTGCTTTTATTAAATTTAAAAACACTGCAGCACTTTCTGCAGCCAACAAAGTTGGCGACCTCATTGCATTGATTGTCCAAAATTTTTCCAAATATATCCCAAACCTTACTTCTTCCGCGCTTTTGGCAAATCTTCAGTTCTCCTGAAATGAGCTTGCTTTTGATGCTTTCTGACTCGGTGGAATTCGATGAAGACTAATTTTGAATTAAGGAAAACATTGAATTAGTAGAGTTACCTGTGGTGTCCTACCAACCGACTAAACGTTTAAACGTGCTATAAATTAAACTACCATTTACTATAGTTACTTACAGATTGGTTTAAGTCCAGTGCAGTCTCATTATTTAAATTATGCTCCATTTCTTATTTATGCTTTTTAATAGTTCTTGATTTTGCAATTAAATTAAAATTTTTAATGAAAACAAGTCCAGAAACTAATGACATTAAGGCTCTGAGCTGTTTGATCTATTCATATTGACATTGAACCCTATGAGCTATTGGAGTTGAGCATGAGCTGAGCTGAGCTGAACTATTTCAAACAGATCATATAGCTCATGCCTCATGTCATGAGCTATAGCTCATGCCTCATTTCATGAGCTATAATTCAATGAGTCAATAATTTTGTGAACTATGACTAGAAATTCATAGATAGATCAAATCAGTAAGAAAGTCAAGGGGAACTTTGATTCATCTCATGCAGGGCTCTAGTACAGAGTATAAAAATTCCACATTATTTATTATGTTGCAATGATTTGGGTTGTAAAGCTTCCCGATTTCCAAAAATAGTTGGTGGATTCCCTGGGAGTGATCCGGGAACTTTTTAACTTTTTAATGTAATGCTCTTTTTTCCTTCCAAATTTTGAAAGCTGTGACCGCATGTCTCACCAGCTACTCTTACAGTGTCCCAAACAACACGGAATACTGAGTAAAGACTCAGCAAAGAATGTGTTTTTGAGGACACTTTCAAAAAACTCGCACTTCATTTTTTGCTTCTTCTTATGAGCTCCTTTCTGGAATGCTGGAAACGTCCATTCGCTGCCGTGCACTTTGAACCGCATTTTGGACACTTTTTGACTTTAAAATGCAGACGTGATCTTCCACAAATTGCATTATCTCCTCATCCGACTTAGCGAAAAACTTCATTAGCGTATTTACGCAACTTGAGCAACTCATTTTTCGTCGATGTGATTGGTGGTCAGAGTTTACAACGAATATTTTGCTTACCAGAAACAATTTTTTCAATTTATAAATGACAGTTAAGCCAAAAAACAATCTGTTGCAACTTTCAAATAATTTGTACCATTGAACCGCGTGAGTCCCCCGCGATCTGAAGACGTCATAATTCTTGTAAATTCTTGGTGAGTGGTAGCTCTACTAAACAATTACCGCGGAGCTCTACCGGGTGTTGTTTTAAAGCCATGGCCATTTTGCAAAGACTTTACTTTGTTCTGAGGATTAACAGTCTTCTATCCACAAGAGCAAATATCTTCCAGATGTGTAGATTAGTCCGAAATCCGCCAATTGAGGGGTTGAGCGATAGATGCATTTCCTTTTGCTCAAGTATGAAAGCTACACGGTCTTGTCGGCTACAGAATATGTGGTTACGTCCTGGCTGGACATTAGGCAAACAATTTTTGTTGAACATGTTAAACATGTTTGACATCAAAATGTCAGTATGTCAGTTAAGCATCAAACTATTCCATTGAAATTAATTGCTCTGTTTTTTTTGAATGTGTTTATGACAAGCACCAGCATAAAGTGTACAACTTTTCAAATCACAGCACCAATATAAAAGAAACACAGCAGCACCTGTACCAGTTTTCGTGTTTTGTGAAATTTTTCCTCTGCTTTTCATTAAATTAATTTCAAACATTTCTCCCCTTTCAGTCTAATCAAGCGCTATGACAGTGAACGTGTGCGTTACTAGAAAATGAAAGCAGAGACAGGAATTTAAATTACATTCTTACCTAGATCAAAAAATATATATATAAATATGAATAATCCACCAATGGAAAAGCAACGCAGGACGTTGTATTTGCACTTTGATATTGTCTCTCAAAATGTGGCCAATAAATGAATCCTTTTTTGGTATACAAACTAGAATAGTGCTGTGATTTAATGATTGTGCCAGGCAGAAGTAAGTATTTGCTTGTTTAGACAAATGGAATGGCAACTGTACAACACAAAATCGAACAGAAATACACACAAAATTTGATTATGGCAGGCCAACCCCCCACCGCCTACAGTATGTGAGGGTAAGTATGTGGCCATGTTCAGCCCAACCAATTCACACAACAACAAACTGCCTGTCCGAGAAGTTATTGGCAGGCAATAAATGCCGAAGTCAAAATGGTTAATCCATGTTCCTGTCCATTCTCTGCCAGTTGGGCCTATCGGCTTCTAAATCAGTTGACTGTGTACACTGACCATTTGCTGGCATATTTTCGACTTGGTCCAGAGGATAATTTGTGGTGACTGCATCATGCCACACAACTGGGCCAAAGCACCGGCAATTTATGCAAATGTTAATGTGTGCCTTTCGATTTTTGGTCAAAGGAGCTGGAAATCGGAATTCTAGGCTGGGGCTGATGTTGAACTATTTGTGGACGCAATTAGCTAATAACCACTGAAACGCTGGTCAAATGGATGGAATGAAGTTGTTAAATAGTTTACACCTGAATCACTGCAGCCAAATAACATTTCCTTGAAAATGGAGTTCCGCAGACTGGGTTCCTGGCAGTTAAGTTGTTAGTTTATTTCCCTTTCAACACAATTCGAAAACTTATTGAGGTGTGGAAAGGTAATTATCATAAATATATTCTTGGCCAAAGACAAACAGATTGAAAGGAGAGTCTGGACAAGCTCGGGTAATGAGTTTGAGTGCATCAAATGGCAGTACATGGCCTTAAGTGATTTATCCAATCGGCAAAATGGCCATAACTAACAATTAGTGTGGAGAACCTACTTACAATTCCCCATTTCCGTCTTATCTTTTATATGTGTTCACGCACTCATAAGTCCTCATTATGGGGCAAAAGTGTAATTCCGTAGGCAGAGAGACAGACAGACCGTCTGTCTGTGTTTCCCTTTTATTAGATGTTTTTCCAACACGCAAAGCTTTCCCTTCCTCCTATCCAACCTCCCTTTTCGTTTCGAAGTAGCTTTCCGCTTTGCTTTGTTAATTGACGCAGGTTGTTTGGGCCAAATAGAAGCAAATCAAGGATTTGGCTTCGGCCGTCTTTTTTATGACCCAGTAAAACATCATTTTCCAGAGGACACAACACAACTGATTCCCTCCCTTTTGTACGAACATAAGAACTCTGAAAGTTTTATCCAAATTTCGTTTGTTTAAGACACATTTGAAACAGATTTAACTTTTTATGACCCTGCAAAGTGTTAAATAAAATTGGTGTAATGCTTGTGAGGCATAATAGAGACCTTCTCAGACCTAGTTCAGTGGCTTAAGTCCGATTATGCGTGTTTTTTACTTGATGCTTCAAATTTGCTAATGCAGACAGACATTGCCTAATTTAAACATTTGCCACGCCCCTGCATACTTTCACATAATTCGGTAGTCAGATTTTTAGATAGTGAAGCTCAAAGCAAATCACAAGACGGTCCTCGGGTGCTACCTACACAGAAAAAAATAAGATCAAATATCGAGTTGATCTTCCAATATAATTTCAAAAATATCAATTTTTAAATATCCAAAAGTTACTATTTAATATCAATATGATGCTGTAGTATTACATTGATACTAAAAATATTATATTAATAAGTGAAATTCTCGCAGTGATATGAAAAATACCCTAGTGACGTGATTTCAGATCAAAGTAGACATCGAAAATCTGAGGGCAGAAAGAGACAAACAGAGTTTCTTAAAACAAAGAGAGGCAGCTATAGTCCAACTCGAAAAAGGTAAATACAAAGTTCATGTCTCTGCCGCAGCTAGCGAGACAGCGAATACTCTTCCGATTTGTCTGTTTTTGCTTTCATTGCTGATTGCAATTCCCAACTGCTTAGAACGGTGAGCGCATGGAGAGACATTCAAACAGCGACAGTCATTAGCGAAAAGCCTACTGGAGGTTGAATCGGGAGATTCATAAAACAGTACTGTGTAGGCAACCAGTTCTTTTTGGTGTATATAAATGCATAAGTTGTTTACAGTTGTGAACAAACGCAACTTTTCGGGACCCTGAGCCAACTAAAGTCACTAATTATTATTCAAAAACATCTTTGACAAAAATATAGCTTTGATATTATTAAATACACCATTGGTAATACATGAATACCCCTTTGATATTATAAAAATATATATTAAATGTTTCAGCCATGTCGTACAGGTATTGTGAAAATACTGCATTGATACTATAAAAATATATCAAGGATATTAACAAATATCAGATTGTTGATCTGAAACATTTCACATTGATATGTTCGAAATGTACGAGTGATATTTTCGATCATATCAACTGGGATTCTTCAGATGAAGGCCGATTCGATGCTGAAAAATACCCAATTGATACTAAATAACGTGATCTTTTTTTTCTGTGTACCGGCAACAAGATCGTGATGTACCAAGAATGCATAAAAGCTGTTTCATGAACCTAAAAAGGGTGATTTTTATACTCTCTACCGTAGGTACATAGAGTATATTAAGTTTGTGCAAAAGTATGTAACAGCCAGAAGGAAGCATTTCCGACCCCACACAGAAAAAAAAAATGATATGATCTGGTACTCAATGTTATATTATTTCATATCATTAAAAAGCAGATATGATAAAGTTTTCGAGAATATAAAATCAATATTAATAAGATTATATTGATATTTTATAATGTCATTATGATACAACACATAAGAAAATATACTGAATACAGAACTCCACTGTGCTTTTAGTGGCTAAGTACTATTAATAATTTTAGAGAATCAGAAAAACACAAATAATTGTTTTTTATTATTTAATTTACTTTACCTCTACTTGACTGGGGACCGAACTCCCGACCTCTCGCTCTTAACACGAATAGAATGGCGTCTTATCGGACTACACCATCGGTCACGTGTGTGGCGACACGCCGCAGAGCCTACTTAAATAATTCGTTACGTTGCCTGAAATTTCGAATCGAAACACCATTTGTCTCTTTCCATCTTCACATTTTCTATACGTCCCTTTCTCTTTTTGGTCAAAATGAAATGTTTTAGTCTCAAAATGATATGAAAAAAAAGATATTTGCCAAAATATCAAATTAACAAGCCAAGATTAAATTGATTTTGATATTTTTATACTCTGTACCGTAGGTACACAGAGTATTATAAGTTTGTGCAAAAGTATGTAACATCCAGAAGGAAGCATCTCCGACCCCATAAAGTATATATATTCTTGATCAGCATCAACAGCCGAGTCGATATAGCCATGTCCGTCTGTCCGTCCGTCTGTCTGTCCGTATGAACGCACACATCTCAGAGATGGTAAGAGATAGAGGTTTGACATGTATGGGACATATGCTTCTTATGTCTGCAGGCAGATCAAGTTTATTTTCAATTTTGGCCACGCCCCCTCCCGCCCCCGCAATTTAGAAAAAACGTCATATCTCCCACAGTTTTGAAGATAGATGGCTTGTTCCTTCTGGACATATTTAGTTATTAGGATAACTTATCGATCCGCCAAAGGAATGAAGAAGATCGGATGAACGGTTTTCGAGTTATGATCAAAAGAAAAATTTTCTTGGTACAGAGTATGTTATAGTCGGGCTTGACCGACTTTCTTTCTTGTTTTTCTGTGCATAAAGTATATATATTATTGATCAGCATCAACATCCGGGTCGATATAGCCATGTCCGTAAGTCTGTACACCTAGATCTCAGAGACTAGAAGAGCCAGAGCTACCAAATTTTTCAATGTAGACTATTATTGTTTCAAATGTTGGCCACGTCCTCTACCGCCCCCGCAATAAAAAAGGTGGATATCTACATTTTTTAAGATATCGAACTCAGATTTTGCAGTGTAGTGTATATGGCCGATATCTTCTATCTTACAAATGTTCATAAAGATCGGATAATAAATGGCAGAGTTTACAAATCGTTGCATACTTAGTAGTAGTTTTTATTTTTGTGACGAAAATAAATTAAAGTTTATATGAACAATGGTAGGGTGTACAAAATAAAAAAAGGAACTAAATACAATAAATTATGGTAAAAAACCGTCTGTCGCGCACCTCCTCGCACCCACCACACGAAGCCTAATACACCTGGCCGGGTCGTCCCCAGATTCAAATCGTTCAGCCATGCGTTTTGGGTTTGAGTTGAGTGCTAGTATGAATTTCTTATATCAGATATAAAGAATGTACAGTATAAAACTAATTTCCTTTTTTAAATAATCAGTTTAAGATTCTATTTCTATAAGCCTAGGCTTCAATTACATAACTCTGTAGCTTATTCCAGTCCGCGCCGTTGAGGATGTCAACTATTTCGTGCGGTCGTAGGGTACATTTTCCAAAAATTAAAAACCGAAGATCTCGTAGAATGGGGCAAGTTCCCATGAAATGACTGACATTTTCAAGCTCACTCAAGTTGCACAGAGGGCAGTTTGTTTCACTCCTTGTAATATTTGGTATAAAATTCAATTTCAATATTTCACCTCTGGCCATAAAAATGTTTCATATTCCTTTAATGGAAACCTCATCAGCGAAATAGTTATTCTCACCCAGATCGTAATGGAGCTGCCTATTGGTCAGTCGCTCTGAGCTTCTCAGGGATTCTTCAACAAATTGGATCCTATATGCTGCCTGCATTTTAATGGTGATGTTTCTAGCCCAAGTTTTCCAAGACGCGGTATCTTCCAAATTCAGTTGCACTCCGTGCTCCGCGGCTAAATTGTCCCACTTTTTGAAGCATTGCAGACGATCTTTTAATAAATATTCTGCTAAGATCCCTTCTTTCCTCCATATTTTTAACTTTTTGCCTGTAGTCGAAATGCAGATTAACTGTATAGAGATGCAGAGGCGATAGTCCCGTCTCCAGATATAACATTCTGTTCGGCGTGTACTGTGACAGACGAAACATTTTCTTAAGAAAGTACCTTTGAAGACTCTCTACCTCAACGTATCGCCGTATACTCCATACTTGTGCACCATAACACATTATTGCTCTCACTGCGGCATTAAACAATTTGTATTTTGTGCTAGTTGGGACGTCTTTTTGGCCTAGTATCGATTTTCAAGTACTATTAACAGCTACTTTAGAGTCTTTTAGCTTTTCTCCCAGGTGAAAGTTAAATTGATCATTGTGATGAATCCAGACTCCTAAATATTTGTACGACTTCACAACCTCCAAGTCAGTCTCGCCCAGTTTCCATTTTTCAGCAGATGCGAGCCTTCTCCAATATTTTTTACATGAGTATATTTAACAATAATTGCCCTGCGTAACGGGTATTTCGAATTCGGGCAGGGCCGACTTTTAGCATCTTTTTGGCAGCATGCACAACAAAACATCAAACATGCACAGAGAAAACAAAATTGGCTACAAGCCACGTATAGAAACGGTAATCCTAAACGAAACTTAGTTCACCCTGTAAAATTTTACACGAAAAATGTAGAAAACTGAAAGCTAAACGTAGCATGTATAAAAACGACATGCTACGTGTAGAAATAAAAAAAAAATAAACGAGGCATGTTGATAAATAAAGTGCTGCGTGCAGAAATGCAAAGGATACACAATGTGACAGCCCCTACATTTTCCAAACAGCAATCGGAATACCACACAAAAATTTGGTTTAAATATTGAAAACCCACACGAGCATGCGGAAATTCTAAGCGAAAATTGTAGCTTAAAATCGGAACAGAATAGTTAAGTGTGTCATC
Source organism: Lordiphosa fenestrarum (assembly GCA_035044985.1). Lineage (NCBI taxonomy): Eukaryota > Metazoa > Arthropoda > Insecta > Diptera > Drosophilidae > Lordiphosa > Lordiphosa fenestrarum. Next base: position 47,003 of record JAWNNO010003907.1, on the reverse strand, counting down.
TAGAAAGTTGTTATTCAAACGCTACATGTAGGATATCTAAATCAGGGCTGCAAACGGGTTTGAACCGAACCGGTTCGAGCCCGGAATTCTGACTTTCAGATTACTGTGAACCAAACCTCGAACCGAACCTCTCAAGGTACTAAAGTTGATCCTCAACCTGTTCCGAACCTATAGTTTCGGTTCGGTTCAACAAAAACAAAAAGACATAAAAAAATTTGACCTATTTCCTAGCAACTTCTTCTCTTATCCTTATGGTTCTGAAAGACTGAGTCTTACAATCGGCAGGAAAGTTTAATGCCAGCATCTATAAAAATGTTCGGAATTACCATTAAAGTCCCTACACAAATAAGCCTCTGTTTTTTAAGATCCTTTTCTCCAAAGATTATTGGTTTTTTTCTCAAAAAAAGAGCTTAACATTACTGTGGAAACACTTTTGGTACGTAAGTCGACGCAATTTCCTTACAGTTTATTTCGTATTTAGGTCGATTACTATATAAACTTGTATTAAGCATGGGCTGAACCAAGGTTCGAACCAAAATCGTTGCCCAAAAACCTTGAACCTGAAAATTCTGAACCTGAACCATTTTTAAATTTTGGTTCGAACCCGCGAGCCGGAGCTCCCAAAACATTTTTCGGTTTGCAGCCCTGATCTAAATAAAAGTTTAGGATTTCAAATGCTGAATGCCACGTATAGAAAATCTACACGAAACGAGTTGTTGAGCCATTAGCTCATTGTCGCTTGTCACTTTCCTTGATTGCTATGATTTGCGGCAATGCCGCGCGAGTGCTTCTTAGTCGTATGGGCTGAGATGTTGGCATTTATGTTTAAATTGCAGAGACAAGGTAAGTGAGTTATGAGTTCGAACCCCAGACAAGGTGAGAAAAGCTACATGCCGTATATAGAAATGAGAGAGCTAAACGTGGCTTGTAGGAAAGCTGCATACACGTAGTGTGCGCAAAATCCCTGGTAAACGTGTATTTTTTTTCTCTGTGTGTTCAGTTTGTTCTTTAATTTAACGCTTGCAGATAAAAATCTCAGCTTTTTATAAATAACAATTGCAAAAATAATGCTCAATTATTTCCATGTTGATTTTGTGTGTAGTTTTTGGCCTTGCCATTTTCCATTGGCTTCTCCGGTTCATCAGAATACGCTTAATCAGAGCACACTCAATTGGTACCACAACTCAGGGATGCCACATCTGCAATTCCTGCTGTTTCTTTTTCCCTTGAAATCTGTCATTAATTTAACGCACTTTGCATTTAAGCCAGCTTAGGGGCTGCTCATAAGCCTCTTAAATGTGTGTACCACTTTTGGACAAGCAAAATAAAGGAAGAAAAAAACCAAGTCGAAAATATTGCTGCACTTGTTGAAAAAAAAGAGAGCATAACCAAGACATGGCAAGTGTCTCTTAACTGTCTGTTATAAACCCTAACCAATGGCCTCTTGCCATTAAGCATTAAGTCTGTATGTGTGGCACTTTGTTTCGTTTGATATTTAAAACCCGAAATTGACCACGCAAATAATCCGCTAAAAATACGCATTTAACTACCAAATTCCCACGCATTACCCGACCCCTAAATCACAAATTGGATTTCATTCAATTATAATAATTATATTTTATGTGAGCTAAATTTTCTGTTGAATGATTTTGACAGTCTTTTTTCGACCCACACATTTGAAATGCATGGAAAAACTGTTCAGTGTTTGTGTGAAGAGAAGGGAAGAGGCGGGCTACAAATTTAATTTACGTTTAACCCTTTCAGTTTGAAACTTTTGTTAAACCCAAAGCAGCTATTATTTTGAAGGGTTGCAAAATAAAATTTAATTTAGGGCGTATTATATAACATTTAAATAAATAATCAAATTTTAATTTTAAAGTTCAGAAGTTAATGGGTACGCTTTTCATCAGATGCATACAAAATGTATTAGAGATGCCATTATCAGATTATGGTTGGATAATGGATGGGTTGACGGTTGGCTTAACAAGAGAACAAAATAAATAACAGAAAACCTTCTTCCTTAGTTTTAGAAAATTGTGAGCCCAAAGAAAATATTTAGGTAATTTTTTATACTCTCTACCGTAGTTACTTAGAGTATTATAAGTTTGTGCAAAGGTATGTAACAGCCAGAAGGAAGCATCTCCGATCCCACAAACTATATATATTCTTGATCAGCATCAACAGCCGAGTCATGTCCGTCATGTCCGTCTATCTGCCCGTATGAACGCACAGATCTCGGAGATGGTAAGAGATAGATGTTTGACATGTATCGTACATATGCTTCTTATGTCTGCAGGCAGATCAAGTTTATTTTCAATTTTGGCCACGCCCCCTACCGCCCCCGCAATTTAGAAAAAACATCATATCTCCCACAGTTTTCAAGATAGATGGTTTGTTCCTTCGAGACATTTTTAGTAATAAGGATAACTTATCGATCTGTGACGATCGGATGAACGGTTGTCGAGTTATGATCAAAAGACGGTTCGCTGCTGCAGCGCAGTAGCAGCGCTGATTTCAGCTGCAACTGCAGCATCCAAATTTAAGCTGAGCGTATAATTTCGTTGGTACAGAGTATGTTATAGTCGGGCTTGACCGACTTTCCTTCTTGTTATACTCTGTACCGTAGGTACATAGAGTATTATAAGTTTGTGCAAAAGTATGTAACATCCAGAAGGAAGCATCTCCGACCCCATAAAGTATATATATTCTTGATCAGCATCAACAGCCGAGTCGATATAGCCATGTCCGTCTGTCCGTCTGTCCGTCTGTCCGTATGAACGCACAGATCTCAGAGATGGTAAGAGATAGAGGTTTGACGTGTATGGGACATATGCTTCTTATGTCTGCAGGCAGATCAAGTTTATTTTCAATTTTGGCCACGCCCCCTCCCGCCCCCGCAATTTAGAAAAAACGTCATATCTCCCACAGTTTTGAAGATAGATGGCTTGTTCCTTCTGGACATATTTAGTTATTAGGATAACTTATCGATCCGCCAAAGGAATGAAGAAGATCGGATGAACGGTTTTCGAGTTATGATCAAAAGACAAAATTTCTTGGTACAGAGTATGTTATAGTCGGGCTTGACCGACTTTCTTTCTTGTTTTTACCTAAACAGCTGAAATGTGGATTGGGTTCTTCTAAGCCTAAAGTCTCAGACCATTTTCCTAATAATGTTGGCTGAGTATACAAGACATGCATATAATATTTAAGCATTTAATTTGGTAAGAATACTTGACCATGTCCGATTTTTTTCCGGGTTTAACAATTCAGTAAACTATTCACGCCATGTTGGTTCTCACCAGTTGTTTTAGCCCCCCAAACCTGTGATTTTAATACGATATGTAATTAAAAAGGACGGGTATTTCTTTACTCCATAGACAACCACATAAGACCATAAGCGCAACCCATTCGAAAGCAGCTCATATCAACACGAAATCGTTAGACCACAGAGAGACATGTTTTTATATTCTTTAATATAATAAACTTAGAAAAAACTGACTATTCAAAACCCAGCTGAATGAGGTTAGTCCACAACATGCATTACAGTAGGCACCCACGTAATGGGAAATTCACGCTACGTTTCGAATATACAGTTTTGTGTAGAGACTTACAATCCAATACACATAGCACTTAACAGTGCCCCAGTTTGTAAAGTATTTGTTATACAACTCCAAACACCATGTTTGTGAACGGGTGCACAACTAGTCCACAAGACCATATACAAATTTGCGAATAGTGTATCGACTTGTGAACTGAACGTATACTTCCTCGCCAACATTTTCTTAAATGGTGTATTGAGTTGTATTCTTAAGCCGATGTGATTTCTGTAATAAGCCCACTTTTCCCATTACATGGAAGTCTGTTTTGAAGACAGGAGGCCCACGAGCTCATTTAAAAGTATACAGGATTGTAATCGATTCTTGAAGACAGCCAGCCAGTGTTAAAAAGAACATCGATATTGTAATGGTTTTTGCGACGCTTGGAGCAAAAGCGCACTACTGTATACTATTTATTTCACTAAACAAGCCCGTCGTTCACGGAAAACACCACGAACACAGAACATCTCCCGAAAAGCAACAGTACTGTCATTTACCTAGCTTTTTGCTTTCTGAGTGCTTACGTGAATTACATGCAGAAAAAAAGCAGAACGAATAACTTCCCAGTGGCGCTGGGCTGAATGTGGTCGGACGAAATAATGCATTACGTACGAGCCACAATGTAATACATTACCTATGAGAATTTTTTTCAGCGCATTAGTAATGGCTCGAGAATTTCTGCATTACAATATGGTGAAAGAATACGCTTGTGTAATGGGGACCCGAAAGAAACTTCGGCACGTCATTACTTTCTGCATTACAAAATTCAACAAACTCATGTACCGTGCGGAAAATTTGGCCATTTCTTAAGAAAGTAAGGCAGGTTGTATTGGGTTTTTGAATGCATACAGGCGAGAGGTAATGCATTAATAATCGACGTAATAATGAGCATTTCCGCCACTGGGTTAAGAACGAACGCTCTTTAAAAAAAATATATTGGTTCTAGAATTTTCAAGAATTTCGCTTTGAAAATGGAGCTTAATTCGTTCTCAGTTTGGTGTCTTTAGGCGAAGGGAGTGGGGTAAACAAACTGAGAGAGGAGATCAAGCTCATTTGAGAGAATAGCGGCGGGTCCGCTCTCACAGTTTCGTTTTTTATTTGAAAAGAGTGCGTTCATGTTGCTCTGAGATTCTCAATCAGTTATGGCATGTAGAGACGGCTGTTCGACTGACAGTTGACAAAACCAAAAAAAAACTCTTGATTCAAGAGTAAGCGATTATACTCTTGAACCTGATGATGTATTAAGAATACATGAAAGAACATTCTCAACTTTTGACAATGGACAATGCTCTTGATTCATGCTCTTAAACTTAAGTACGCTTAGCACATGATTCAAGAATTTGTATACTTGATTTAAGAATGTTTAGTACTTGGTTCAAGTATTGAAGCTCTTGGACGGAGCTCGAATCCGAGCGAAGGGAAGGTAAATTAAAATAAAAATGCGTACATCTCGTGTACCTTTGGTACAGAGTATGAAAATTTAAAGCAATAAACCAAAAAATAATGCAGATGGAAATGCAAACAGGCTAAAATGGAAATGGAGGATCTGAACTAGTAAAACAAGGATTTTCCTTTTCTCCAATTGAACACTAAAGCTAAACTAAGACCTATGACTAATTAATAGATAAAACACTCTGCAATTCAAGCATTTCCTTTTGGTTCACCACCTGCAAAGAGAATCACAGAAGTCAACGTACAGTTGACTCGGAGAAGGCAGACTTCTAATTGTTTTCCAAAATAAACAATCAGTCAGTTATATTTAAAAATGGTTTACCTATCTTTGGCATGGCTATAAATGTATTTTACTAATAATAAAATAGCAAAATAATATTAAACACAATTAGTCAAGACCTGCCAAAGCCGCTATTTGCTGGCTTGGTACAAATCGGATTACTTTTAAGGTCAAATCGAAGGCAACAGCTGTGAAAGGGTTCAATTCGGTGCCATCCTCATATTTTCTTAAAGTCATTTAAATACTTTGCGACCCTTTTTCTTTTCGTAGGCGTTTGAAACTTTATGTTGTTGCTCCCGCCGAAGCGTAAAGCCATTAAATATCAATTGGGCCAACAATGCAAAGTGTTTGCTGTTCAAGGTTCTTCCTACCCGTGCGCCGGCCCGCTCCTCCCACCACAAAAGCAAATATGTGCAACACATATGCTGAGGCTCGGCAACGGATTTTGTGTTTTAGCCTCGGAGACTTTAGGCATTCCGCTAAATTGATTTCCAACTTTACGGAACCAAACGAAAACTACAAATTGGCATAAATTTGAATTGTCTGGGGAGCATTTCGCATACTCTATCCTTGATGATGGCTTAGGCAAATTAAAAAGTAAGTAGAGAACATTGCAATTAGCCACGCCCTAACTATACTTATTGCTTCAGTTGTTAAAGTTCAATTTCAGTTTTCCTCTATTTTATCTCCAAGCTGACAAAAAACTGCTCCCTTAATTTCCAGTCATTTTGTTTTCGTTATCTTCTCGTTGCTTAGCAAAGCTAAAAGCAGTGCCAGGCTGCTATCGGATTACTATTCTCTCATGTGTAGTGAACTGAATTTCCAGGTAAAATATCATACAATGTGAATGGCCGTAATAAAGACAGGTGAGGGGAAAGGATAGCCGAACTAGCTAGTCCCTGAATAAATGTACAAAAAATGGTATAAAACTCAAGCACAGAAAATGTCATTCTATTTGAAAAGTAGTAAGGTTACTCAGACGGTTCCTTTACTTATCAAACCTAAGGTTTTGGTTCGAAATTTGGTTCAGGGAATATTAGTTAAAAATAAGACGTATACAGGGTTGCCCATATTCGACGGACCCATCTGGCAACGCCATAACTTTTGACAGAGATGTCAGATCGCTTAATGACATACCGCGTTTGAAGCGTCAGTCCAAGCAGATTTTTACCATGGAACAATACACGCCACGCGAGCGCTCTGAAATAGTTGAAATTTACATTCAACAGAACAAGTCAATTGTGAAAACAAAATTATCATGTCCGATGAAGCCCATTTCACATTGAATGGGACCGTAAATAAGCAAAATAGCCGTATTTACGCCACTGAAAATCCTCAGGAGATTCAAGAAGTGCCTCTTCATGACGAAAAAGTCACAGTTTGGTGCGGCGTTAGTGCGAAAACGGTCATTGGGCCGTTTTTCTTCCAAAATGAAAATGGCCATGCTGTTACCATCAACCAGGAGCGTTATCGCGACATGATGACCAATTTTGTGATGCCAATTATAATTATAATTATAATTTTTTCTTTGATTTTTTTAAAAAAAACATGGGTCCGTCGAATATGGGCAACCCTGTATTACAGCCAAAGAAGCTCTTAAAACATTTCACAGTTCCCGAATGGATCTTATTCATGCTTAAACTTCTCAACCATTGGCTGGACTTTTAAATAGCCTAATCTTAAATATGTAAATTGGTTTTGGCACAAATTGACTTATGCTTTAATTCTTTATAAAATTGTAAGACGATTTAGAAATAAAAATTATAAATTATTTTTTGTCCCATCAAATTGAGCTAAAACTGGCTAAAGTGAATCTTCCGAACCGAACCTGGTCTCACGCAGAGAAGGTCCGGTATGTTAACTAAATAGAAGGTCCAGTTCTCGGTCCGACTTGGTGAACCCAAGAATCGAAACGGTTCTCAGGCCCGGATTGCAGCCGTGAAAACAATCTACAAGTCTTAAAAGATATTTATTATATTTTATTCATATAGCCTAAGTCAAAATGCTACAGCTTTTGCTATGGCTTTTCAATTGGACACAATTTGTAATTGTGTGTCAAATTTTTCAAATAATAATAATAATTATATATTATTTATAATAGAAGATGTTAAGTTGTGTTAACTGAATCAAAAAAATCACTGTAAAATATTACAAAAGTATATTTGATATCTGATAGATCCTCCGAAAAATATTCGATAAACATATATCATCTTTTTTGACACAAGAATCCATATTTCGACTTGTTTCGGCATTCCTACTCAAAAGTTTGCTTTAAAGTCTGCTGTCTATTTTTATACATTTCTTACGATTCTAAACAGTAGTCACTCGAAATCTACACTTAAGAGTTCTAACCAAATAATATTCCCCATTTTTCATTTAGTCACTTTCCAAAAAATACTGTTTTTCCCATTTTCCGACCGATCGTTCGTATGGGAGCTATATGATATAGTCATCCGATTTGGCCAAACATTTTTAGAATTATGTGAAAGCATGTGAAACAACAAATTGCAGGATGCTACCATTAAAAACAAACAAGTTTTTCTAACTAAGACTGTTTTTCAGACCTATCTGTTATACCATTTTATACCATTTAGTTGTCCGATTTCCATCAAACTTGGTAGAATTATAAAAAAACATAGAAAACCTACGAATACAAAGTTTGGAGACGTTTCCATTGAAAAGAAAAAAGTTTTTGTCACTAAAACTAGTTTTCCGACCGATTATTCCTATGGGAGCTATGAGATATAGTCATCCGATCCGGTCGGTTCCGACATATTAGTAGTGTGCAGCAAAACGAAGACTCTGTGCAAAATTTAAGCTCGATAGCTTTAAAACTGAGAGACTAGTTCGCGTAGAAACAGACAGACAGACAGACGGACGGACAAAGCTCAATCGACTCAGCTCGTCACCATGATCAAGAATATATATAGCTTTTGGGGTCGGAAATGAATATTTCTAAGCGTTGCAAACTTCTGGGCAAAATTATCTTTGCAAGGGTATAATGAGCCCAAGGGGTTATCAAAACAAGGCCGAGTTGTTGACAAAATGAGATCGAGTGGTTTCAAAAATATAACCTAAATTTAACCAAAAATGTTTGAAAACTGAACCCAATGTGTTACCCGCAATGTTCCCAAAATGTTGCCAAAATGAATATAAAGTGGTCTTAAAAAGTTACCTAAACGTATCTTCAAGAAGCTTGTAAAACGACCCTAAAATGTTGAGAACAAAATGGTATTAACACGACACCGAATCGTTGATGATGATCGAAAGACGGGTCTTATAGCTGCGTTCATGAAGTGATACCACTGTTCAAAGCTCACAAAAAATGGTGATTTCTCCACGTTTGTCAACGAATGATGTTGATTTCGGTAAATTTTATAGTTAACCGGTCATGGGACAAATGGGTCAAAAAAATGTTCTTAGTTGTAGTTAAAACAATTAATTTTTTTCACACATTCTACAAAGGGCAGAAGCCCCAACATTATAGCAGATGTATTAGTGCAGTATCATTTACAGATGAAGAACTTTGAAATATGGGTAACGTTATAGCATTACGAACGTATGGTAAAAGTCGGGTTGGATTTTCGAATTAAATTTGCTGTCATTCTAGACATGATAAAGACGTGGGCGAATCGATTTATATCATTCATTCTGAGTGTACAGTTGTTACTTTATGCATACGTTTTGCAAACACACAGCAAAAAGTCACGCAGTGGTCAATTCTTTAAGCTTTATGAGCTTTCAAGCTCCTTGGTTGAAATTGCATCTCTTTGATTAATTTTCTGCTGCAATTAAAATCCTGCAGAAGTTTCAGCTCATTGCCAACAGCAAATATAATTGCTAATTGTATGCCTGCCACTTTGTATTCGATTTCGTATTAATAAAATCGCTCATTATGAATATTAAAGTATAATTTTTTTTACAGAGCTCTGTTTTTACATGTAATATCTATTTTTGGAATTCAAGATTTCTTTTTTATACCCTAGCAGAGGGTATTATAAAATTGCCCAGATGTTTGCAAAAACAGACAAATCGGAAGAGTATTCGCACCATAGCTGTCCCCATTTGATTTGAGAAACACTGAGTGTCTCTTTCTGCTCTCACATTTTCGATGTCTACTTTGATCTGAAATCAAGTCACTAGGGAATTTTTCAGATTACTTTGATGATTTCACTTATTAATATAACATTTTTAGTATCAATGTGATACCATAGCATCATATTAATTTTAAATAATATATCTTTGATATGTATACATATTTTGATATTTTTAAAATTATATTGAAAGATTAAGTCGATATTTGATCTTATTTTTTTCTGTGTATGCAACGTTGACTAAAAATTAATACGATGTATCGACTTATCTGTTATCGACTTTCAACTTTCGACTTTCAAATCGAACAAGTCACACTGTTTAACTAATTTTCGAAAAATAATGCGAAATTAATAGGATGATCATTTCTTTCATATAGAGGAATGAAAATACGATGATACTGGTCTGTAATCTTCATCTCTTAAATTATCCAAGTCATCCTCTTTTTGAGCGTATTTCTTCAGATTGCTGTGGTTATATATCGTTTTTCCAACGCCAATGACCTTTTCCAGCTTTTTGCTGATTTCTTCAGCATCTTCCTGGGACGATGATGTGTTATTCTTACCCTTTAATAATAATTATAAGAAGTTTTGAAAATAACAATTTCATTTAGACTTTATCTTATCCAAGATTATATACAGTTGACAGATAGAAGTATACTATATACGTATTAAATTGTATATGGGCATTTCCACAGAAAGGCTCACCTAGACAAAAAAGGATAAGTTCTCAATAACAGCATGTTTTATAAAATTTTCAAAGGGAAACAATTTAATTGGAGTACTCTAAGCTAATCTTATGAATACCCATATCGAGATTTTGTAATAAAAAGTCGCACAAACTCAGCTTTTCTCATTTTTATACCCTGTTTCCATTGAAAATGGGAAAAGGGGGATCATGAAGTTGTGCGAATGTATGTAACAGGGAGAAGGAAAATTTTCCGACCCCATAAAGTATATACTACTGTGGGCAAAAAGTAAGGTGAATTTGTAGAATGAAAAATCTTTATTTATTCTTCTAAATCAATTTCATCCCCTTTAAAGTAATCCCCTCCCGATAAAATACACTTATGCCAACGTTTTTTCCAATCCTCGAAACATACCAAATAGTCCCTTTCCGGTATAGCCATCAGCGCTTTCTTCGATTTTGCTTTTATCTCCTCAATCGACTCGAAACGCGTTCCCCGAAGTGGTCTCTTGAGTTTTGGGAATAGCCAGAAGTCACACGGAGCCAAATCAGGCGAATACGGTGGTTGCGGAACGATATGCGTCGAATTTTTGATGACTTTTTTGCAAGAAATTGAGAACTTTCGGTACCAAACGAGATTTGACTTTTCGTAGGCCCAAATGGTCTTTCAAAATGGTTTTCACAGATCCTTCTGATATTCCGATCATAACAGTAAGGTCTCTAACAGTCAACCGACGATTTTTGCGCACTAATTAATCCACTTCATTGACGTGTTGGTCATCTGTTGACGTCGATGGTCGTCCGGAGCGCTCCAAGTCATCCACACGTTCTCGACCCTCTTTGAAGTCTTTGTACCACTTATAAACATTTTTTTGTGACATGGTAGAATCACCAAAGGCCTTCCGCAACATCCTCAACGTTTCCGCAGCCGAAATTTCATTCCGCAAACAAAATTTGATGGCACTTCTCTGCTCAGACATTGTAAAAATCGAAAAATGCACTCTTGGTCGCTTGGAAAACACAAGCGTAAATATATTACTGAGCACCCCCCCAGTTGTTGATCAGGACTAGAAAAAAGTGTTGCCTACATTTAGGATGACATCTTCAAAAATTCAAAAACAAATAAATGAAAACAAATGAACAGGGTATTTTGTGGTCGGAAAACTCGACTGCAGCGCCCTTACTTGTTATCATTGTTTTGCACGTTTTTTTCTAAATATGTGCCTATAAATTTCATTGAATTTTGCTATCTGAAATCAATCTATGGGTAAGAAGAGCGAATGAACATTGCTAAATAAACCATAACAAACTATGTGATTACAATCAACTGTAAGATTTAACTTTGCATTAAATCAGAAACCATTTAAAAACAGAAAAATATGTCACGTGCGCAATGTCACGTATCGAATCCTATTTTATTTTGTAAAAAAAACAAATAAAGAAATTTTTTCATTGAAACTAACTCTTATATACAGTAAAATTGTGTGCTAACATTTAAAAATTAGTCGCACGAAAAAATTTCGACTGGATTCGCTGAGTTCTGAATTTATATTGATGCCCAAAAACATCACTTCCGTTTTTGGTCACGTGCGAATCACTTTTTGAATGGCTTTATCTTGGAACCAGCACTAGGTCTGGTATCTACTTTACCACCAAATAAAGTGCTTCGAAAGAGCTATAGATTAAAGTAGCACAAGAAAAAAAACAATATTTTATTTTTACTTTTATTCCGCTTTAAATGCGCACGACGGTCACGTGCGTCATCATGGAAATTCCCATATATATTCTTATGTTTTTTGTTTATTTGACATTGTTGCACCACTTAAATACACCTGAGTTTTTGGTATTGTTAAGATCGTTAAAAGTTACATCAGCTGTAAAAAATTCGGTTCTGGAAAGTGGTCATTGGTTTTGGGACCAAAGAAATGGTAGCACAAATTCATGAATTTTTTAACAGAAAAGTACGTTAAATCTTATTAATTTTTTTTATTAATTGTATGTCTCTGGATTTTAAACTAAGATTACTTCTGTTCGAGTGCTGTGACAAGGAAAGGAAAGTCAAGTAAGCTTAACTAAACGCTAGGTCATTTCCCAGTTTTGTTTTTATACCAGGCTTCATCTTTAAGAAAAATCCCATTATTTAAATCTTAAGGGTATAGCAAATTCGATTTCCAATCAATTTGTACTCTGTCAGTTTATTTCCATGCCTTTTTCGCCCACTATTTTTTGCTGACTCAACGCCACCGAACCGTAGTATGGAATCTCTGGTATTGAGTTGTCATTGCCATTCCTTGTTAGTGCCTGCTGGCGCATCTTGCAGGGATTTCTCTTTGGATTTCTACTACCCTCACCCACCACCCCTGGGGCAACGTTCCATATGTGTGTGTGTACATATCTGTGTCCAGTGGCCAAAGGATACAAATCGTATTTAATCGTAATGTTCAATGGCACTGGCGGAGCTGCTCGAGCAACTCATTCGCATTCACTGAATTATTTGTTTTACGATAATGGCGCACTTCTCGTTTGTATGTACTTTCCAGATTATAATAAGGCTGCTTTGGCGCTTGTGGCTTCCACCATTCGACGATGTGTATGCAAATGTTCAATGGCCTTTTTATGGTGGTCTTGCGGACAGCCGATATTGATGGCAATGGCGTTTTGTCAGACACATCGCCAAGTGTTGTCCAAATAAGCAAATAAAGGCTAAGGGCACTTGCCAGCTCCTGCTCGTTTTATGTAGATGGCTGATTTGATTGATTTGGCATTTGGAGAGACAGCGTTTGCATTGACTAATATTGTGTAAACACTAGAGCTTAAGACTTGGTCTAATGCGCATTCCATTACTTGTCAAATATTATCAAAAGAATTGCCAAATTTGAAAGTCAATAGCCAATTCAGCTGATTCATTGTTCATCTTAGAATTCCATCTACAATGTAAGCAGCAACCAATTCAGCCACTTGAGTATCAGCAATTTCAGTTTTTATGCCTGTATCATTTCTCCAGCCATTTCCCGGTCTGCATAAACTCACTCCGACTCTGCTCCCAACTTAACTTGGCGAAACAATGTTAAAGTGCATTTATCTGTCCGTTTGTCCATCGAACTGAACCGCTCGTGTCTGCACGTTCTGTGCTTCCTCGCCAAAAAGTTTTCGTTTACAAATCTTCTGTTCCTAAGCTGTGCCAATAAAAATCAAAACTTGTGCGCACCGGAAATCAGGGAGCAGGGCAACCAGACACCCCGAGAGGGGAACTGGCAGTTGGGGCCAAAAAATTTACTGCCAGATGGAAGTCTTGGGGTATCCAAGTTTATTTATATGGATTTAGTTGTTGACTTTATTGAAATGATAAAGGAAGCGACACCGTGATAGTCGTTGGTATTCAAGGGCTGTGATTGAATTTCTAATTAATTACTCGCCAGCCAGCGCCAAGTTAAAGCTGAACCGGAGTAACTTTTAATTCATGCGGCCAACTAAAAAGTTGAAAAGTTGCGAGTTGAAAATAAAAACGTCTTTGGCTTCCTTCCCTTGAAAGTTTTTATCGCAGACACGAGCGTGTGATTTGCGACAAGCATTAGTGGTGAGATAAGGCAACTACTCCCTGCCTCCTGTCTCCTGCCGCTGGGTGATCCAAAATGTTAGGCAATTTGTAAGCTTTACCAGCTGAGTCTCTCGGGTGATTGAAATGAGTTGGCAGGTAAAAAATGTTTAATGATGAAAGCATGCCTCGATAATTTTGTTCATGTTTTTTTTGCCAATTTTGTTGGTTCAACTTTCACCCTTTTAGTATAATTTTTGAGCAAACTTTTATTAGCAAAAAAATATAAAATCAGCTACCTTCAAAAGTTACTTTGTCATGGACCATATTTGGGAGTAAAACTAGCGGCTCCCTCCCACTCTCTCTCTCTTTCTCCGGTTGCCTTCTCAAATTTTGTTGGCAAGCTTTGACAGCCCACAAAGTTGCCAGCGCTTGACATTTTTCGCGTGGAATTTGTAGTAGCAAGAGTTCAGCTTTGTCCTTTTCTTCATTTTTTTTGGCAAGTTCTATAAAAGGTTGGTTGTGGTGTTCAAATTGACAAATCCTTTTTGGACAACTATTGATAAGTATGCAAGAAGAATTATACAGGTTTACAACTGTTAGCCATCAACTTTCATTCCAATATTGATAAAAAGAATTCGACAAAAATTTTTATATATTACCTATATCTGATATATACTTTAAATAAATGGCTAAGCGCCTAATAGGCTATTCACACTGAGCACGTCTAACATACAATATCTGGAGTCATTAAAAGTTGCCCTGCCATTAAAATTTTTGTGGCTTGCTTAACCCATTAAAACCACAATGTAGAAATGTTGGCATTGCTAATAGCTATTAAGCATTTTAACTCACGACTAGGTGGTTAAATGTGATCAGTTTGATTTAACCCAAACCCTACACAAAGCTTAGGATTCAGTTAGGTGGCCTGTTTTGGTTCGAAGTTCGAACCTTACAACTTTGATACGAGGTAATCGAAAGAGATACTCCTCTCTTTACGAAGTTTGTCAGGACATTTTAAGACCTTTGTTCCATTAATTAAACATCGTATAAAACGTTTGATCACATTCGAGTCTGCCCAGCAAAAATTTAATGAAATTTTTGCTCACTTTAAGGTTTTTAACGAGTCCCCCCGGTCTTATTAAGATAGTCATAAATGCGCTCTTTTTCTGATCAGAAATTATACTTTTGTCGGAAGATAACGATACCCTAGTCGCAGCTCTTGTGGAGGAGTTGATTTTGAACCCGTTCTTCTGATCAATTTCGGGTCAAATTTCTAATCGTTTTTTATACTCTGTACCGTAGGTATACAGAGTATTATAAGTTTGTGCAAAAGTATGTTACATCGAGAAGGAATCATCTCCGACCCTATAAAGTATGTATATTCTTGATCAGCATCAACAGCCGAGTCATGTCCGTCATGTCCGTCTGTCCGTCGGTCTGTCTGTATGAACGCACAGATCTCAGAGATGGTAAGAGATAGAGGTTTGACATGTATGCTTCTTATGTCTGCAGGCAGCTCAAGTTTGTTTTCAATTTTGGCCACGCCCCTTCCCGCCCCCGCAATTTAGAAAAAACGTTATATCTCCCACAGTTTTAAAGATAGATCGTTCGTTCCTTCTGGACATATTTAGTAATCGGGATAACTTATCGATCCGCCAAAGGAATAAAGAAGATCGGATGAACGGTTTTCGAGTTATGATCAAAAGACTGTTCGCTGCTACTGCAGCATCAAAATTTATGCTGAGCGTATAATTTTCTTGGTACAGAGTATGTTATAGTCGGGCTTGACCGACTCTCTTTCTTGTTTATGTAATATGTATTTAATTGGCAATATTATTTAAATAAGTTTATATACAGGGTGTCCCGGGAACTTTTACAAGTATTTAAATGCCCAATAGAACACAAAAAGAGGAACATTTTTTGTTCTTGCACCATGTGTCTAAATTGCGCCGTTTATGAGTTACAGCGATTCGAAGTAAATGCTGATTATTTTGAAACTACTTGTTTTAAAATTCATTCAAATTTATTTTGACATTTAAAAAAATTAATTTGAAAATCAATTTTTTTTCTTTTCGAAATTTTAACACAAATGCTCAAAATGAGAACCTGCGACTCTAATGCACATTTCGCAACGCCTTCTAATTTCAGTCGTAGTGACGTTTAGCTGAATTTCAGTTTTCATTGATTGAAATGCATTTTCGATTTTTTCCTTTAATGGTTCAATATTCAATATCTCTTCAGTGTACACTAGCTACTTGGCTCTTCCCCAAATAAAATAGTCCAAGGGACTTAAATCGGGTGACCTAGGTGGCCATTGAATGGGACCGTTTCAGCCGATACATTGATCTCCATTTTGTTGGTTCAAAAAGTCTTTTACGATACGGCTTGTATGCACGGGGCAGCCATCGTGTTAAAAAACTATTGAACGTATTAGCGCTAGGGGCACATCCTTCAACAAAACATCAAGGCGGTTTTGAAGGAAATCAAGATAGTCCGCACTGTTTTGCCTCTGCGGTAAATAAACTGGTCCTATGATATGGTTTCCTACAGCAGTGCACGTTATAATCTTACTCAAAATACCGAGTTTTAGTTTACTTACCAATGATAGCTGCCCAAACATTGCAACTAAATCTTCTTTGATGCTTCGTCTGCATTTTCACATGAGGGTTCTCCGCGTAGCATAATGATGCAAATTGTGAAAATAAACAATGCCTTCCCGGTCAAAAGTGGACTCATCGCCCCATAAAATGCATTTTGCACCATACTTTATGGTTTTGACACATTTCCAGTTTCTGCTAGGCGATTGTACGTACCTGGAAATACTCTTTCGTTGTGGAAAGGCTTCAGCGTACATACGCCGCGCAACAGTTCCATTGCAACATGCCATGCCATAGTACAACACTGTCAGCGTACTCCCGATTTGAAAATTTCATAGCTGAATTGACAAATAAATTTTTGGTTTGTTTTCGAGATTCAGAAGATTAAAATGCAATCAAAGTCGAATTTTTGAAAGAAAACTCATAAGTTAAAAACAAATTTTACAATTAAAACAAGTAGTTTCGAAATAAACTGCATTTACTTCGAATCGCTGTAACTCATAAACGGTATAATTTAGACACATGGTGCAAGAACAAAAAATGTTCCTCTTTTTGTGTTCTATTGGGCATTCAAATACTTGTAAAAGTTCCCGGGACACCCTGTATATATATATTGTAATATTCATATTTTTGGATATTTTAAGTACAATTACCTTAATAACAAAGCGAAACTAAACTACTCAAACAATTCAAACACAACTTGATAAAAAACAAATAAAATTGCGATTCAATACATAACAATATTATCTGAGGTAATACCTATATAAAGGAAAGAACAGATTAAAAATATAGGATAGATAACTCCGTTTCTCGAACTAATTTGATGGACATTTACACTGAAAACAAACAAGTTTTTTTCACTAAGACTACTTTTCTGACTCTACTGTCCGATTTGGACCAAACTTGGCAAAATCATATTGCAAAAGCATAGAAAACTAGTAAATAGGGAGTTTGGAGACGTTTGCATTGAAAACAAAAAAGCTTTTACTTACTAGAACTAGTTTTTCGACCGCCCGTTCCTATCGCAGCTATATATTATAGTCATCCGATCCGGCCGGTTCCGACAGAAGACTGATGGAGGAGATAGCATAGAAACAGACGGACGGACCCGTTTGGACAGATGGACAAGGCTAAATCAACTCAGCTCTTCATGCTGATCAAAAATATATATACTTTATGTGGTCGGAAATGCTTCCTTCAACAAACATCTGAACAATTTTAATAAAGCCACTGCAAGGGTAAAAAAACCGGTTGCATTTCGGTCCCCATGACCTCAAAGTTTTGAAAAAATTACTTATACTCGTGAACTAAACCCAAATTTGAACATCGATACTATAAATACATTTCAATTGTTCTCACTTTCTGCAACTCGAAAAGGGTATCTATATTTTTTGAAATCACAGAATGATTTTGGTATTTGGGATTTCCTATTGGACCCAATTTTCGATATTGAGTGTTCCTTGCCAACGAAAACGTTTGTGCTATCTGCAATTGTATACGGCACAAAATGCCGATCGGAATTGTTGAGGTTTATGGTGACAAGCTCACAAGAAATAAGGAACAGTAACAATCGAACTTGCATTGCATCAATTCCAGAGTTTAAAAACAAATTTAACAAAGGACGATGAAAATTCCAGGGCGTCTGGGGCAAAGATTGAAGATAGTCTTGAGCTGCCTGCAATTATAAGGAGTTTATCAGCCATGCTCCTATTTTCGCTTTCGCAAAAACTTTGCGATTTGATCATCAAATCGTAAAAGTAAGTGCTCCGACACTCGGAAATCGCAGAGTTTTGGCGTTTTTAAACCGGCGACATCTGAGTCCGTGAAATGAAAAGTAAATGCAAAATATAGGTTGATGCACAAACAGACAGCCCACGGAACTATTTTTATTTAGTTCCTTAACCTTTTTAGATTTGTCTTACGGACTCTCCCACTCCATTCGCACTAATGCAATATTTTAAACAATTAATTAATAGAGATACACAAAATTGAGCGAGATGGAAATCTGCTCACAACAATAACAATTTGCGATTTGGCCATGGTATATATCGATATATAACTATCGATAGCATGAGTAGTGGCGCTCATCAGCTGTTTTTGTTATGTGAAATGAAGCAAAACAAGTTAGGAATGGAACATTATCGATAACGAAAACTTGCGAGTTTCGGAGCGCTCTAAACTGAAATCGTGCGAATTTGCTGAAATCGCAATTCGTAAAAATAAGTGAAAGCCGGAGCATGGCTGTATGTTTGTGAGTTCTGTTTGCTTATCCGGACAGAAAGACTAACAGACGGCTTAACTGACCCGACTGCTAATGCTAAATATATATAGAAGAATATATATATGCAAGAATATATATTTTATGTGGAGATGTGTTGCTAACATATGGACAGTTTTTATATGTCATCTGTGTATACAAAAGGATTGGCTTAGTTGCTATAAAAGAAACCAAGCAATCATAGTATTTTCTTATTATATCTCAAGTTCGAAACTATTTATAAATGAAACAAATATGAGTGTTCACAAAAAACCTTAACATCCTCAGCGCACCAGTTAAATCTAACTATTTCTTTCCACTTTTGTATTTATTTACTCTTATTATACACCAAATATATAAACCAAATTTCACTCTCGGGAGATCCACTCTAATGTACACAGAAATTAAGCTTTAATCAGAATATCATTTTGAAAGATTGCGAATGATGATGAAAGGTTACACTGCGTATGAGTATTATCAACAACTTTGGAGCCTCATTGCGCAAATTAAAACACGTCTTTTTCTGTCTGTATAATCTTAGAGACTATTAACGACAGAGCAACAAATTCTTGCATCCAGGTGGATGTTTACCATACCCATATTAAGTGTATTTCAGATTATTTCCCCTTCAAATGGGGGACGCTCAGTCTAATGTTCACTGCTATTTAGTTAATGTCTGTCTGACTCTCCAAGTCGGTGTCTCAAATCCTCACTAATGATTTCAGCAAAGTGACCAACCTTGTTTTTACAAACTTAACAAATTAACAAGTCAATTATTTCCAAATTAGCCACAAAAACTTCACTTCATTAAGCACACCACTTGGAGCATATTTCCCAACTAGTATAAAAAGCCAGCGACAAGTCCTGTCATTTCACTGAACAAACTACAAAATGAAGGGACTAACTTTTGGCAAGTGGCTACAGCGGCACGCGGGCTTTTTAGTTCCCAACCAGAAGCCACACCCACTGACGATTGCCGTTGCGAACACCTTTTGGGAGTACACGGAGCGGACCAAGGTAAGCGGCATGTGGCTACTAAGACGCAATCGTACATATAACTGGTCCAGGTGGGTGAGAAGTAGCAAGGAGGATTTAACTTCTTTTAAAGTTTGCCATTAATTACCGCTTAACAGATTTGTTTGGTCTTCGGTGCTGCTGCAGTTGTTCCTATTGAGTATTTATCTGACATTGCTGCTTTGGTTAAAATTCTATTCGTATCCAATTTTGAACACAATTTCACATGATTTGTCTATAACGGATGTGGCCTTTCCGGGTGTGACCATATGTAGTCCAAAGGTGGTTAATACGGAGCGAGTGGCACGCTATGTGAGAACGCTGTAAGTAGAAATGGGCAAAAAATGGATTCTTAACCATTCAATTTCCTTGGTTTTCTTAGAAATATCCCACCGGACTATGATCTAGCCGAGGTGGCTGACGGTTTTGAGTTTCTCAATGCCTTTACAGATCAAAATTTTGTGCCACCCTCCCATGAGAGCTACAAACTAACCGATGCGGTGCTACGTCTGAATAACATTTCCATTTGGGAGGCAGCTCTGGCTGTAAGTCCCGGCTGTTCGGATTTTGTTAAACGTTGCTTTTGGGGTTTTTTAGAGTTTCCTTGCAACCAGACCCATGAGTATCTATCGTTTCTACCCACCACCGCCTTTTTGGGTCCCTGTTGTTCGTTCAATTATAATCCTCGCAATTCGAGCTTTGTTCCATTTTCTGCGAATATTTTTGGCATGGATGGCGGACTGACCATAATCGGTGCCGAAGGATCTGAGAGAAACTTAAGTACCGGATTGATTGTGCTCGTCCATCATCCCATGGATTATGTAACAGAGTCGGCTGCTTCGGTGACAATTACAGCCAAATCGGAGAGTTTTGTGGAAATAACGCCCACAGGTAAGCTGAGGCAGGTGAACCCAAAATAAGCTGCTTTTTTAACTATAAATTTGAAATTGTAATTTTCATTAAAATAACACTTATATTGCCATCCAACAACGACTAGTGCACAGTTCGTCCACTGAAGTACTGGAGCTGTCGGAACGAAAACGTGATTGTTTGATCTCCGATGACTTGAGACTACGAAATTATAGACAAGCTGCCTGCATGTTGAATTGTCAAACAGAGGCCATTGTCAAGGAGTGCGGCTGTCATCCATATTTGCTGCCCATTGAGAATAATAAGTACAAGGAATGCAATCTGAATGATACATTCTGCTATTCTGAAAATTATGGTGAGTAAGTACTGGAGTGAAACCTAACAGTGGGTATAAGGCGGGAATCAATCTCTGAAGATGAACTTGTCTACAAAAATAATTCATCCGCTTCAAGCCAGAAGCTTTGATCAGATATATATTGAAAGCAAGCCCTCAATACCTTTCAAATTCTGCACAAAGCTCTTTCCGAAGGTTGCAATCCCTTCATTATCGATTTATTATCTTATCGAACCCTGTTCACAATCAATAATTGTGTGACTTAATGCCTTTATTGCGCCAGATATACGGACCAATATCACAAATCTAAACCCTTTCTCTCAAAAGAACTTCGATTCCGGCTCGGAAATAGTTCACGACGTCTAGAAATTTGCTAATTTTAAGTTTTTAGGCACCTTCTGAGGAGATTCTTTTCGATTGAGTTTATTTGACTTTTATATTATCTTAAAACAGGGATGCAAAACGGTTCTGAACCAAACCGAAACGGCTTCCTTTAAGAACTGCTGAGCCGAACCGATAACAAACAAAACCGGTTCGGTTCGGTTCAGTTCTCTGAAGAGTTTTAAGACGTGAGTCGCTTTTCTCTAGCCACTGATACTAATAAGTTTGGGAATTTGATTCGTTTATCTAAGAAAATTGTTATTCGACATTTCGTTCGACCCTCTACTTCCTTAGCGATTCCGTCTCAATATAACCTGTAATCCTTAAAGTCTTGTGTAATTGCCCGCCGATCTCTTAATATACCTATGATCATTTTGCATTCTTTTCTTGAAAGCTGAAAGCCAGGAGAGTGATTGATAAATAGGATGTTAGATACATGGTACGTATTTTTTTCTAGCCAACATTCTCTGCTTTCAAAGGGCATTCCTCTAGGAACTTATAGATGAACCCTGCAAGGCCGACATCATAAATTTTGGACTTTAATGATATTCAAATGGTTTATAGGAATCCAATTTCCAAAGTGTGCGAAAAGTCACCTAGTCAACCACTGAACCGAACTGAAAACGCGGCTCAGTTAGCTCCGAACCGAACTGATTTCGAGTGGTTTGCATTCCTGTCTTAAAGTATTACTTTTTAATTTTAAAATAAACTATTCCAAGCAATTCTACGAAAGCGAAGATATATAATTTTAAAATGCATATGACCCAATGAACCATATTTGGAACCGACCATTGGATGTTGTGGAATATTTTTTGTAAGAGTTGAATAAAAATAACTAGCCAACTAAATTGATTTTGCATATCACAATTTTGGCACCAGACAATTTTGCATTCAAAATTGTATATCTTCACTTACAAACATCGCAAAAATGCTTGGAATAGTTTATTTTAGTACTAATAATTTGCTTCTTTATGCAATACCTTAAGTAAACATGCAATACCAATACCTTAACTTTCACCAAACTCTCTTTTTGACTAGAGAGATGAGAAACACCACAAAAAGTTTTGCAGGGATTTTTTTAATAGTAACAATAAAAGTGAATGAACTATAAATTGTGTAGGTACAGTTTGCTTTGGGAATCTTTATATCACTTGTGATGAAAATGTTGGTGATGTTTATCACTTGTGATAAATATCAGGTGATATTTCCAAAATATACATATTTTTGGGAACAATATTCCCAATTTTTTTCAGCTCTCACAACCCTTATTATAAATTTCGATCTATACCACTAGTAGCATCTTCATAAGAGTCAGAACTCATTTGAATATAGAGCTAATTTCGTGAACCATTAAACCTAATCACTCTATTTACCCGTCTAAAGTTGTCATATTTTGAATATTTCTCATAATCAAAACTTAAATGAGAAATCTACCCGTTACCCGTTTGCATGACAGTCAAAGCTATTCAATTTTTGTTCTTCCAAATTTCGAGATTTGAGCTTCTGCTTTTTGGAATGCGATTTGGCTTGGGTTGTCACACAGTGTGCGACTTGTCACTTAGTCGTGACGTTGATAATGGCCGCTTTACGCATTTGGCCAGGCACAGCAGTTTTTGATGTTTTTTCGTTTTATTGGTCGATCACCATTTTCAAATAATTTTCTTTTGTTACACAAAATGGCGGAAGACGGGGCCTTGACAAAGGCTGAATGCGCAAACATGTGACTCAGTGAGACCACATGGAGTTCTCCTTCGAACGAAGTGCAATGAATGAAGATTCCAGAGAGACTGGGATTACAACATTGACTAACATAGTGACAGAAGCAGAGAGTTACACAGTGACCAAAACAGTGACTTAGCCATGATTAAAACACTGAAAAAAACAGTGACCAAAACAGTGACTAAAATTATCAAACAGTGACTAATACAGTGACTTACACTGTGGCCTTAACAGTTACAAATGCAGTAACTTACACACTGACCAAAATAGGGACAAAAGCAGTTTAAAATTAAATTTATCATGCTGTATACTTACCAAACAGAAACTACTTTATTTTCATTTGCAAGTATTGTAATTTCTTATCAGATTATCCCATGTAAAGAGCTCCGCTAGTACCGGGTGTTCCTCGAAGCCCATTCTTTTTATACCCTTACAAAGGGGACTTTAATTTTTCCCAGAAGTTTGCCACGCTGAGAAATATTAATTTTCGACCCAATAAACCATATATATTCTTTTTCAGGTTGACGAGCTGAGTCGATTGAGCGTTGTCCGTCCGTCTCTATGTCAGTTTCTACGCAAACTAGTCTCTCAGTTTTGAAACTATCTAGCAGAAATTTTGCACAGAGTCTTCTTTTTGCTGCACGCTACTTATATGTCGTAACCGACCGCATCGGATGACTATATCTCATAGCTCCTATAAGAACTATCGGTCGGAAACTAGTTTTAGTAAGAAAAACTTTTTTCTTTTCCATGGAAACGTCTCCAAACTTTGTATTCACAGGTTTTCTATGCTAAAAGCAATTCTACCAAGTTTTATTAAAATCGGACAACTATATGGTATAGTTGCCATACAAAAGATAGGTCTGAAAAACAGTCTTAGTTAGAACAACTTTTTTGTTTTAAATGGTAGCATCCTGAAATTTTGTATTTGTTTGTTTCACATGCTCTCACCTAATTCTACAAATTTTTGTCCAAATCGGATAGCTATATCATATAGCTTCCAAACGAACGAGCGAGCACTGCAAGGGTTTAAAAACTTCGGCACAAACGAAGTTAGCTTAGCTTTCTCGTTTTTTAGATGTAATCTTCTTTGAAATCCTTGCAATTTTCTAGTCCAACAGCAAAATGCTTTCATTTATTATTTCTCCTCTTTTCATTTTGGGAAAAACTCTTCACTGTTAGATTCAGACAATTTTAATGCCCTTCAGGCTTTGTTTTATGCGTGTTCCTGAGTAGCTGTCAAGGCGCTAGACAATCCGCCACCTCATTTTATACCACATAACTGTGTCACGTTCCGGCTGTTGCTTGTCTGCTGCATTTTTCATGCCGCTGTGTGAATACCAGACTACGTCGTCGTCACCCATCCGCCGTCATCTAACATAATTTATATTTAATATTTAGCGTCTTCACGTGCTTCTCGCCCCATGCCGCTCGTTGGCAGTTTAACCATTTGCATATGCAAATTGCCACAAAATGACTCTCTTCTGCTCCACAGAGAACTTAAAGAGCGTGCGCTGTGACCAGTGTCTGCCCAATTGCTATGATGTCACCTATTCCACGCTGTCCTATAAAACGGATCTCAATCAGCACCCGTTTTCTGTCAGTCCATTTTAGTAAGTAATTGAGTCATTTGATAGCGGGTCGAAAGCATGATTATCCTTGACTTGCAGTGCTCCGGAGTTGCTCGCCAATGATAGTTTTGTGCTGCGGGTGTATTTGGCCAAGCAAGTGGTGCCGGTTATACGCAAAGTCACCGTCATGTCCTGGATAAGTCTGCTGTGTAAGTTAGTTATTTTGGTTGGCGGGGGGGTTCTTAATTTAATTTCATTTTTTTTTCCAGCTGATTTGGGGGGCATTTTCAATCTGTGTCTGGGACTAAGCATGATATCTGTGGTGGAATTTTTCTATTATTGCTTTTATAGATTGTACAAGAACTATCAACAGGAGAAGAACCTTAAGGCCAAGCAGGCTTGGAAATAGTTACTGGATTGGCTGTTTTAATATAAAACTTTAATTTCTAAACTAAATATTTTAACAGTTTAATTATTTAAATAAAGTTTATTGTTTTCTCTTTTTAGTTTTAAGCGTCTGTTTGGGTGCCTTGCGTTTTGGCTTGGCGGCTTTTGTGGGTTTGGGTAGTGACTCTTCCTCCCCAGCTTCATCTTCTTCGCTGTCACTGTGGAAGAAATGATTAGAACATGATGAGGGCACCAGCAATTAAGAACTCACCCCACTGTGGCCATTTGATCAAACATATCCTCGTACTCATCATCCACAGCTGCCGATTTCTTCAGTTGTTCTTCTACCTCCACTTCTTCCTGCTCTGAATCTTCATTTTGCCGCTCTGGTTCAGTTTCCTCCGCCTGACGTATGAGTACTTTGGTGGCCTTGGACTTGACATAGCACTGGTAGAGCAGCACAGTGGACTGTGTATCATGTACGCGCACATATCGATCCAAGCTGGCCGAACTCAAATATCTGCCACTCGCATCTAAGTGTATATCGCTTATACCACCCGTGAATCCCTTATAGGTATGCACATGCGTCTTCATGCGCCGTGTATCGTAGGCCTTAAGCGCACCCATTGTGGTGCCAGTGTAGATATAATTACCCTGGGCCGCCAGCGTAGCAAAGCTCATGCCGTGCTCTTCGCTGGCAAAGCAAGTCACGGGACGACGCTGCTTGCGGGTATCATAGAGCCGCACATAACCGTAGCGCGAGCAGGTGGCCAGCACACTAGGTTGACCATCCATGAAACCCAAATCACTATCCCAGACCTGCACCTCCAGCTGCAGATAATCATTGGGTAAGTTTTTGGAGCTAAAGATTTGCTTGCCCTCCGCCGACAGGTCAAAGATTTTTAGATTGTTCTGTCTGCCTTTGCCGCCAGTAGCCACCAGATGGCTGGCCTGTGGGCATTGACGCAGATGATCCATTTGGTCTCCAGCCGAAAGGCAAAGTTCCTCTGAATCCTCGCCAGCACTCAGATCCAGGCTCTGTATTTGACCATTTCCCGTGCCCGCAATAAGTTTATCATTGTAGCGAGCCAGGCCCACTATGGGTGCAGATTTGAAGTCGACTTGGACAGTGTTTGAGCCAGCTACCAGAGAGTGAATCTCTGCTGTGGGTTTGCCACGTCCCAGTAAGATCTCAGTCTGTTGTTGATTGCCAAAAGACAGGGATGTGATGCGCGACTCTTTATCCAAGGTGCTCAGCTCACTGAGATTGGTCTGCGCGTGGGGATTCTTCTCATTAAAAGGCACCAAATCTGAAAGGAGGCGATTAACGGATGAGTCTTCATTGAGTCAAGTAATGGGCGGGCTTGGTACAAACGTTTAAAGGAGCCTGTGTGTGTGCCCACATAGAGCTCATGTTTGGCAGCATAATTGGCATGCTTGACATTTGCCGTGGTCCACTTCATTTTGTTTAAACCCGAATTTTCCCACAATTCAACAAAAACAAATGCAACACGTGCAGCCGCCAAATAAGCGCGAAAGAGATAGCTATGCTTAAGTTAGAGATGGGGCAACATCTTGGAGATGATTGTTAAACTAGGGATGAGTTATAAGACACAAGTCACAGTCATGAGGATTCACAATAAAATCACGTCTGTTTGTTTGGCTCAGTAATAAGTATTTAGTTCTATAATCAAAAACATATTTCGAGGTTTGAGATATTTAAAGCATTGTTAAAGTTTCAAACATCATTCGCTTTCTAGCTGATTCCTTATGGCAACACATATGTATATTTCATCAACATGACATAGATAATAAGGATAAAATGTAAATTTCAACATACAAACAAGAACAATTTATTTATTGTTCTCCCACAATATTTAAAGAAGTCTTCTTAGTTGTTTTATTAGATCTTAATAGAAACTCGATAGTCACTCTGCCACCACTGACAACCAAACCCATCGATAAGATTGTCCAGCCCTGGATTTTGCAATTAGTAGTACCATATTACTTATTTTTTGCCATTTTTGGGCGTTGGTAGTTGGCAACACTGGCTGTGAAAATTCTCTTACGGCAACCCTAAAACAAATTGTCAGACGCCTTGCTCTGTCTTGTTTAATTAGTTTAATTTAAACAAATTAAAGGTATGTAAGCTAGAGAAAACTCGATTCAACACATCAGCTGCCGGACTTAAACATGTACATCCAATTTGTAATTGTTTTTTAATGCAAAAAACCATGAACACGGCATCTAAGCCACCGCCACACGTAAGCGCAGTTTTTGCGGCAAGATGGCGGCTGGTGTGTGTTGTGGCAGAAAAACATAAATAAAACAAGTTTACTCAAACAACTAAAACAATGACAGTGTTTAAACGTCACGCTAGTTGAAAGTGGGCCACGGCCGAGACTACTGCAAATGTTAAAAGTTAAAAATAATTTCGTTGTTTGAGGTTATGTTGAACTAAAAAACTTTCTCTGCAAATTCAATAAGAAACATTAAAATTTATCACACAGAATGGCCGATTCGGATGATGAATACGATCGGAAAAGAAGGGACAAGTTCCGCGGAGAGCGTAGTGAAAGCTATCGCACCGAACGGCGCGATGAACGACGACCCCTGGGCAGTTCCAGTGGAGCCAGAGATGAATGGTAAGGTGGAAAAGCATTGCAAGTGGCATTTAAAACATACATGAACCCTAGGAACCCCTTCCGAGGCTCGTCCGCCAGTGGTGGAGGTGGTGGTGGAGCAGGAGGTGCACGTCATCGTCCGGATTACAGTGATTACCGTGGACCCGGCGGCGGTGGAGGAGCACGTGCACGCTACGGCTCACCCAGTCGGGACATGCCACCTGCCAAACGCATGCGTCCCGACTGGTCGGAGGGAGACATGCGCCCTAATCCCAGATTTGGTGGTAAGAAGCCCACGAGGACCTGTATTGCCCTAACTCGCTCACTCACCTTTAATACCCTCAGGCTATGATCCCTACCTCATGCAGGCCTGGAATGAACATTATCAGTCTATGCATTCGGCCTACTCCCACGGCGCTCACATGCCACCTGCGCGGGAATCGGCCAGCTCTGCTGCAGGCGACACTCAAACCCAGCCGGCCATGTTGAATCTAAAACAATTCCTCGACACTCAGGATGAGAACATCTCCGATTCCGAAGTCATGCGCAAATACACAGAATACAAATCGGACTTCAAGCGTCAGCAACTGAATGAATTCTTTGTGGCCCACAAGGACGAGGAATGGTTAGTAGCCTCCAACCAGCCGTTTGTTGCTCCCTCTCCCTGTGCCGCGTGTGCGCCGCTCCAGCCAAAAATCATAATTCTCTGTATTGTTATTAAGTTTTTCTCTGCAGCTTTTATTGGGTTTTGTGTGAGCCTCCTCTCCTACTCCTCTGCATCAGCTGACAAAAAGAATTTAAATTTTAAATTAGCCCGGCGAGCAATGCCGTGGGTGTATGTTCTATATCTTTTGCAAAACCGCGGAATCTTTAAATTCGATCTGAAAAACATAACCATAAACCAAAGCAAAAAAAAAACATTCCCATTTAAAAAAACGAGAGCGCGGGCTAAGGTAAGACTTTGGGTAATCATAAAAAAGAAAGTAAATCAATTAATTAATTAAACAACTTCAAAAGCAATTAGCCGGAAGAGGATAAGGCCGACGTACAATCCAAAATCCCATCCAACTCAATGGACACAAACAGAATGAAACAAGACTCCCTTGAAATGCAATTTGCTAATTGTTTTCGTTTTCTTTTTGTGTTCTACCTGCAGGTTCAAGAACAAATACCATCCCGAGGACAGTGTGCGACGCAGCGAGGAGCAGCGGGGATTCCTCAAGGTAAAAAGCAAACCAAAACACCACGTTCCTGCTCTAAGACTAATATTCCGCCTTCCAATCTGCAGCACCGCACGGATGTGTTTGTGGAACTGCTGGAGAATGGCACTATAGGCAACGTCAAGGTTGATTCCTCGCAGTCGGAGGCTTTGGTTCGTGTACTGGACACTTGTGTCATTAAGCTAGAGGGCGGCACCGATGAAGATCTAAATATTCTCGATGAGAAGCCCAAAGAACCCACGCTAGTTTATGAGCGCAAGCCTGAACCTGTGGAAATCTTCAAGTTGCGTGAGGAGCGCAAGAGCCCCAAGAAGGTCGCCGAAGACGACCTGCCCATTGTTGTGTCGCCGCAAAAGAATGACCTTAAACCGGTTCAATCCGACGAGGAGAATTGGGATGAGGAGAACACCGAAAAGAAACCAGACGCAGAGCAGGCCGGAGCTGAGCCCGAAACTAAACCAGAGCCTAAGGAAGAGAGCAATAAAAAACAGGAGAAGAAGAAAAAGAAAACCAAGAAGCGGAAGAGGAATAGCAGTGATGATGAGAGTTCCTCTTCGGATTCCGAATCAAGTTCCAGCTCCGAGGAGGAGGAAGAGGAGGAGCAGGATGAACAGAAGCTCAAAGAGAAATATGATGTTGAAGACGGTTTGAGAACCGAACAAAAAAAGGAACAGGAGAAGGAAAAGGAAGAGGCAGCTGCTGCTGCAACCAAAGTTCAGTTGGAGAAGGAGGTGACCGAGGATGAGGTGCCCAATAGTAAAACTGATGAAAGTGTGTCCCAGGAAGAGGGCGAGGAGCCAGACAAGGAACCGGAGGAGAAAAAGCCAGAGGAAGAGGCAACCATTAAGATGGAAACTGATGCGGAAAAAGAGACCGAGAATGGACAGCCGGCCACACAGACAGAGGCGGCTCCTGCCGCTGCCGAGATCACTGTTACTGAAACCATTGATCTGGACAAGGTAAAAGATGGTCCGCATCCACGGGCTCTGCATCGCACTTCATCTATTTTTCTGCGCAATCTGGCTCCCTCCATCACCAAGGCCGAGATTGAAGCGGTTTGCACACGCTTCAGTGGCTACCTGCGAGTGGCCATAGCCGATCCTCTGGTGGAACGTCGCTGGTATCGTCGCGGCTGGATTACCTTCAACCGGGATGTCAACATCAAAGAGATTTGCTGGACCCTAAACAATCAGCGTCTCAGAGACTGCGAAATGGGAGCCATTGTCAATCGGGATCTGAGTCGTCGCGTGCGTCCGGCCAATGGCATCACAGCCCACAAGCAGGTCGTTCGCTCAGACATCAAGCTGTGCGCCAAAATTGCCATGAACCTGGACGAGCGCTTCCGTCTGTGGTCGGACGACAATGCGCCAGCCACTGCCAGCGGCGAATCCAATGGCAGTGCAGCGACCTACGGCTTCAACACCAAGAATCCGGTGCTGCAAAACATCACCGACTACCTCATCGAAGAGGCCTCTGCCGAGGAGGAGGAGCTTTTGGGTCTGGCTGGGGATCAAAAAGATGGAGAGGGCGAACCCATTGAACGGGATGAGCAACTGCTGGCCGTGCTCGATCGCCTTGTGCTGTACCTGCGCATTGTACACTCAGTGGACTACTACAATCACTGCGAGTATCCCTACGAGGATGAGATGCCCAATCGTTGTGGCATAATACATGCGCGGGGTCCCTCCCCCCTCCGCGTGACCAACAACGATGTGCAGGAGTACATCAAGGCCTATGAGGGCAAGCTGCAACAGTTTCTGACCAAAACCGTTCTCTTGAATGAGGAGGACATCAAAGACTTGGGCTGCAAGGATGCCGAAACGGAGGTGGAGAAATTCGTGCAGGCCAACACGCAAGAGCTGGCCAAGGACAAGTGGCTTTGCCCGCTTTCGGGCAAGAAGTTCAAGGGACCCGAGTTCATACGCAAACACATCTTCAACAAGCACGAGGAGAAGGTGGATGAAGTGCGCAATGAGGTGCAGTACTTTAACAACTATTTGCGAGATCCCAAGCGGCCGCAGTTGCCGGAGCATCCGGGCAGTTCGAAACGGGCAGAGGCAGAAACAGGCGCTCGGCCAGGAGGGTAAGTAAACCGCCACTTGAAGTGTTGGACCTTTATAATATATCATTTTCGCCCCTATCACAGCTACCGTCCGCCCATGTATCCACCCTTCTCGGCTATGCCCTACGGATTTGTACCACCCATGATGGGCGGTGGACGTGGTGGACGCGGATTTCCACCTGTGCGCAGGTTAGTATTTGCTAGCTTAGAACTTAAATTTGGCTGACAAGTTTATCCCGAAGGGCTATTTCTCTGTAGGTCCCCTTTGAAGTTGTGGAACAATCATTTGTATTCTCTCAGATTGTAGTTGAAATTTTTGAATTTGCGTTGTTACCTAGTCCAAGCACTCAGCAGAGTATATTCTTAATGTTAGCTAGAAAATTTGAGTGTCTTAACTCAATGAACTCAATTCAGTTGTCTACTAGTTTGCAAAAGAGAAAAGCATATTAAGCTTAGGAGGCTCAATTTGTAGTAAATGAAATACTCAAAGGACACGAAACCGGTCACCTCTAATCATTGAATATGTGGATCTAAGATGCTGCTTTTGATGCCGTAGGTAGAGTGCGCTTCAGAGGTCAAAAACTATAAACACAGTCTGATTAGTACTTGCTCGGTTTTTGGAGAAGTCAGGTGCTTAAACCACAAAAACTATTTCAGGAAACCGCTATGGATTCAGCATCTCCAAGCCGAACCTGAGTCATAGCACCATATAAGCTGAATACAGATCTGATCTTACCCAAAATTTGCTGATCTCAGAGCGGAGAATTAAGTACCGTAACGTAGTCCTATCGTCCAAATTAGAAAATGCATTTTTTGTATAATTTTGTTCACTTGCAGGGGGTATATTCAAATTGTCCAGTTGTCTAGCATAGAAGAAAGCATAGCATGACGAGCTAAGTTGATTTAGCCATGTCCGTTTGACCGTCTGTCTGTTTCTATGCGAGCTCCTCCGTCAGTTTGCATATTCAGCCTTCTGGTACAATTTGTCGGAACCGGACGGATAGGATGACTATAACATATAGCTGTCAAAGAAACGATCGTTCGAAAATCTAGTTCTAGTGAGAAATACCTTCTTCGTTTCAACGGAGAGGTCTCCAAACTCCGAATTTGTCTATGCATATCCATGATTTCAATAAGTTTGGTCGAAATCGGACATCTATATAGTATATCTGGCACAGAACAGATGGGTTGTGAAAATAGTCTTAGTAGCGAAATCTTTTTAATGGTAATTTATGTACTTTTACACCGTAGCATCCAACTCTTTGACGATATTTAGAAAGTAAAAATATCGATAACAAAGATATTTTCATATCTAATCTAATTTAGATATCATTTGACACGTTTTAAAAACAACTGACCTCTCAAATTCGGGGGTTCGAGCCCGTAGAAAAGTCTAAGGTTTAAGTCTTAGACCATTCCATTACTTATTTTTAATATTTGTTTTTAAAAAAAAGGAATATATTTGATAAGAAGGAAGCGTCCAGCTGGAGAAGCTATTAAAAATATTAAACATCACTCGAATGAACCTTGTTTAAATAAAAGCTAGTCTAAACTTATAAACTAGGATTGGTTTTGCTACAACTTGACTTGTGTTCTTATTCTTTTTTTAAAATCGTAAAATACGGAGCTTTTGGATATGGTTTTGAAATGATAGTGCTCCGATTCGGCACTATGATACAGCCATAACCAAAACGCTTCTTAAGCCCGGTTTTCGGCTATGCAAAATATAGATTAGAGATATTTGTATGCTCTGTACCGTAGGTACATAAGGTATGTGCCGAAAAGAAACTACACACTTTCAAACGTCAAAAGCTATCAGTGGGAGCTTTCCATCATGCCGTGCTCTATGAATTCTGCGTTTTTGGATGTTCTCTTTTCTTTATTCGTCGTACACATTACACGATGCCTCGAATTGAAGAGCAAGTTCGCAAGAAAATTGTGCACAATTACTGTACCGAAAGTTGTGTGTCGTACCGAAAATTAGCAAAACAGTACAAAGTTAGTGTAAATTATGTAAAAAACGTTATAATCAAATTTGGAGAGACATGTTCTACAAAAGATTTGCTAAAAACTGGAAGTAAAAAAGGTCCACAGGATGATAGTGTTGACATGAAGGTATTAGCCTTACTTCGCAAAGATCCCACGATGTCTGTTCGAGATTTGGCAAAGAAAGCCCGTACTAGTACAAGTATGGTTCAACGAATTTACTTAAAGACATACAAAAAAAAACAGTCTCCGCCAAGTAGAAGTCGGCAAAACGAGAGTGCGTAAGCTCTATGATCGATTGCTCACTGATGCAGTGGAATGCATTATTATGGACGACGAAACATAAGAAAAATTGAACTCAAAAACTTTACCAGGCCCCCAATTTTATACAAAAACTAAAGGTGGAACAGTTGACGACTCAGTGTGCAAAATTCAAGTGGATAAATTTGGAGAGAAAGTGCTGATATGGCAGGCCATTTGCACCTGTGGCTTAAAAACCAGCCTATTTTTCACAAAGGGCACAATTAACGCTGACGTTTATCAGAAAGAGTGACTAAAAAACGTCTGATATGTCTGATGAATAGATGAAATCGAATAAAAAACCTGAAAGTTATACTAGAAATAAAATGTGCACAGTTTCTTTTCGGCACATTCCTTAGAGAATTTTAAGTTTGTCCAAGTAGTATGTAACAGCTAGAAGGAAGCATCTCTTCCGACCCCATAAAGTATCTATATTCTTGATCAGCATCAACAGCCGAGTCGATATAGCCATGACCGTCTGTCAGTCCGTCCGTCTGTCTGTATGAACGCATCGATCTCAGAGCCTATAAGAGTTAGAGCCACAAAATTGTGCCTGAAGGTAGATGAACATATACCATACGCAGGTCAAGTTTGATTCAGATTTGGAAAGTCAGCTATTAAAATCAGTCGAATACCATTGCGAAAATGAAATTATTGTATGAAAATCATTTAAAACCTTCATGTATGTAAATTATACGTGTTGCTTAAAAATTGAATTCAAATATTTGGCCGACATATTTTGTTGGGTTATTTTTATACTCTGTACCGTAGGTACATAGAGTATTATAAGTTTGTGCAAAAGTATGTAACATCCAGAAGGAAGCATCTCCGACCCCATAAAGTATATATATTCTTGATCAGCATCAACAGCCGAGTTGATATAGCCATGTCCGTCTGTCCATCTGTCCGTCTGTCCGTATGAACGCACAGATCTCAGAGATGGTAAGAGATAGAGGTTTGACATGTATGGGACATATGCTTATTATGTCTGCAGGCAGATCAAGTTTATTTTCAATTTTGGCCACGCCCCCTCCCGCCCCCGCAATTTAGAAAAAACGTCATATCTCCCACAGTTTTGAAGATAGATGGCTTGTTCCTTCTGGACATATTTAGTTATTAGAATAACTTATCGATCCGCCAAAGGAATGAAGAAGATCGGATGAACGGTTTTCGAGTTATGATCAAAAGACAAAATTTCTTGGTACAGAGTATGTTATAGTCGGGCTTGACCGACTTTCTTTCTTGTTTTTTGTAAGAATATTGAAAAATAATTAGAGGAAAGTTAACGTAGTTTGTATACCCTTGCAGCACGTTTCTCTAATTAGTTTGAAGGACATTTCCATTAAAAACAACCAAGTTTTTCACACTAAGACTATTAACACTTCTTTTCGATAAATGTCCAGCGTATTTGCATTACAAGACTTCGTGCAGAGTTTCAAACTGACGGAGCAAATAGCATAGAAACAGACGGGCGGACAGACAGACACGTCTATATCGACTCAGCTCGCAATCACGTTTATTAGGCTAAAGACACGCTGAACGTTTTCATTGAATCAATCCGTTGATGACATGAAACTTATTGCTGTTTTGTGAACACCAATTTCCACTTTCAAAACTGTTAGATCCTGCAACAAGCTGGCTTAAATGGAAACACTGTTCAGTTTTCCCCAGAATCAACGACCTTAAGCCTTTATGTAAATTAATAGAGCTGCAAGGGTATATAAACATGGGCTAAGTAGATGTTAGCTTTCCTTACCTAAAAGGTATAAATCAAGCGTTAATAAATCTGAGATAACAAAAAAGAAATGTCAGTACTAGGGGTCGAACTCTATTTTACTTATTTTAGAATGACAAACTTTTTACAAGAAATTGTAGGCAGTATAACTAAATTTAAGCTTGAAATCCGAGAATGAGGAGGACATATAGAGTGTCAAAAATACTAAAATTTACCATATTTTGGTAGAGTCGTGGAGGCATCTTGCAACATCGAATTTGCTAGACTTTTTTTCCAATTCTCTTAGCGGACCCCTCCTCTCCTTGCCCCTCGCTCTGCTTGTTTTCTTTTAGTCCTCTCTCCTGTTGTTCTCCATTTTCTTTGCTTTCTTATTTGTTTGGTCTTTAAAAAAAAACAACAACAACAACAACCAAAATTTCTTCACAATACTTTCTTGTGTCGCAAATTTTTTTGCAGAGAATTGCCTTTGGAACACCAGCGCCGGCTTGTCGGTTACCATGATTTGGATGCTCCAGCTAATTCCGATATGTTTGACTAATTGAAACAAGCTAAAAAGAAAAGAAATTGATTGAAAGAAAAGCCTCACACCTGAACCCCCCGTTTTAAAAGCAATTCCAGCAAACGGCTCTAGCAAAAGAAAAGAATTGAACCAACAAATTACACGAATGACTTAACGTAATTCTGTTCTTGATTTCGTTTTATGTTTACAATATTCTGCCAATTGTATTTCCTGAAGAAAAGCCACACCTTTTTATTTACCACTTAAATAAAAGCAAACTTAATTCAAGAACAACCATTCTCTTTGCTTTTCCATCTCTCTAAATTGATTTTCGTTGCTTACAGACCCGGTGGTTTTGATTATCGACCCAGATCACACTACCGGGACTTGGACGCGCCGCAAGAACCGTACTAAACTCTTGATTTTGTTTCCACCAAGTATAAAATGTAATTCCTAAACTTAATGCCGACAGTTCACACAAATTGCGTAAATTATTTTCCAGAAAATAAGAACTCGAAAAAACCTTCCTTAAATGACAAATGTTTTGTAAGCTAATTAAACTATCTAATTGTAATTATTTAATGGAGTTTTTTGGAAAGACAAGCTAATAAAATCAAATGACAGTAACAGAAACAGCAGCAGCAGAGCGTTTTATTTGCACCCGATCAGAGTGGAGGTAAGAGTTTCATAATTCCCAAAATTGTAGAGTTTTCTGGACTGGCTATCAAGTTGGTAGTGTAACGGCGTTGACTTTGAAGTCTTTAATTGAATACCAACATCATCTTCTGACTTGCTGTCAATTTTTCAGTCTGCTGCACCATTTTGTGAATTTTTACAGACATTTTTTGGGGGTTACAACGCACTAGCTAGTCCCAGGAAAGGCGAACAACTTTAGTGATTTTGTGAGTTCCAGAAAACGACTTTAAAATGCATGAAATGATTGCACTGGACTGGACCATCGGAAAGTGCTGAGCAGCAGCGGGTAAGTCACATTATATATGAACACCAACAGCTGGTCACGCGTTGGTGTCAATCGCTGACACCCGACCATAAGTAAGAAGTATTTGGCAATGTCCCACCCAGACCTAAGTAGTTCCTTAAGCGTAGATCTACCACGACTCACCAGGAAACAAGGAACAGTTAAAAAGTTCGCCTTTCAGGGTAAAGCCAAGGTGGAACCTGCCAATAAAGCGTCAGTTACAAGTCGTTACTCGGGTAAAAAACACATAAATCCATAAATGCTACCGCAACCAGATACCCATCAAGAAGCCAGAAGCCCGTACAGGGTGGGTTATGGTGATTTTTTTTTTCAGATTGTAAAAAAGAAATCGTGGAAAATATTTTGTAATTCTATTGTCATCTTTAAAAAAGTACGCTGCAATGATGACACCGGCCCATTACCCAGTCGGACCTGAGACCATCAAATATGCACATCTTTCTTACTTATTTTTCACCAAGGAAGTAGTTCCTAAATGTTAAGGCGTGAAACCATGAAGTAAGAAAAATGTTATTCTGTTGGGAACCACATTCTACAAAGTCCGACTGGAAATCCACACCAAATAGTGCTTTTTTCAGGAAGCATTGGCAGTTTTTGCAATGCTTCCGGCTGCTCTTCGCACCAAATACGACAATTTTGATTCTTCACGTATCTATGCAACCAGAAATGAGCATTGTCGCCATAGCACGTAAATAACTCAACCCATATTTTCGGTCTCGGTTTCCCCTCAACCGATTGTGTGCTGCTATTGCTGGTCGGTCTGACAGCTACCCAATAACAGGCTCAGTTCCAAAAGTGAGAGTTATTCGAAGACCAACAGATCAAAATGTTATTTTAAAAAGGTTGCGAAGGCAGACAGCCAGTGCGAGAGAGAATAAGCGCATTTAAGGGGGTCTTCTCATTCAAAACCCGTTTTTTGGACCATTTTTCAAAAAATTCTTATTTGAAAACGCAAAGAATAATTGAAAACTTTTTTTATTTATTGTATTACAAAAGTTTTAAAGTAAATAAAAAATTTTTTTTTGCCTCGATACGTGGGCTGTTCAAAAAGTAATGAGACTTCAAAGTTGGTGGTGAAAAAAAGATGTCGTCACGGCGCGCCGCGGCGGCCACGATTCCGGGTCTCCGGAAGCGTCTGAAATGAAAAAAAAATGAAATTCTCGCGTGAACCTCAAGCTTAATTTTGTGATTTTTTTTGACAAAATGGCGGCCATTCAAAAAAAAATTTCAATTTCGGGCTTTTTTTTGTAGTTTAGTGCAAAAAAAAAATAGTAAAAAAATTTTTAAAATTATGGTCGAGGTTCACCCGAGAATGGTGACAATTCTGCGTCGATTCCACTTTGTTTCATGAAAATCGGTTCAGTTGAACTGGAGATATCATGACCGCCAGTTCGAAAAACGTGGTTTCGAGATAAACGAGTTTAAAGTTTGAAGTTGTTTTTTTGAATCAAAAAAAAATTGAAATGAAAAATTTTGGTACGCAGTTTTAGAAATTCGACAATTCTCCGTCGATTGCACTTGGTTTCATCAAAATCGGTTTCATAGAACTGGAGAAAAGTGACTTCGAAGTTCAAAAACGTGATTTTGAAGACACTCAAAGAAAATTTTAGGCAATAAAACATTTTTTTTTGTGAAATACTTACATATATCATTCTGCAATACCAGCAAACGCGAATCTGAAAAGAACGCTTTGAACGAAATTGGGTCGTTGTTTCAAACCGTTGCATTCAAAAAGTAGCCAAACTGAGCAAATCGCATTTTGGCGAAGACCTTGCTTCACGAAAAAGGCTGTATCTTCTAAAGTATTTCGAATTTCTTAAAATCCTTTTAGGGGCATATTCACAACTACCCAAGCTATAAATAAATGCAAAAAAAAAAGTTGCTCAATGAGAAGACACCCTTAAAGGTTGCTTCCGCCCTTTGAGTTGGATACAAAGGGCAAACAGTTGCAAGTTTTTAGAGACTGGCATACTTCTGGTATTAAGCTAGACACTTTCTCTGCAGGGATACAACAAAGAAAGCGAGAGACAAAAGTGCGTCTACCTTGTTCAGTATGCCTTGGTTGTCGCTGAACACGTTTGTCCTATAAAAAGTGGATCTTCATTCAACTTTCCCAATTCAATTCTTGTTCCAGCTGTATTTTAAAAGTTTTTAAACCCAAATCTTTCCGCATTTGGTAGTAGAGTAACAGAGCAGCCGAATAGCCTCGCCCAAACTGAGCATAAAATAGAAGAAGTGCACGATGCCGTTTCATAACCGAGCACGAGTTTCTAAAACAAAATTCAATAATCTGCAAGCGTTGTTCGTTTGTAAGTAGATTTATGGTTTAACTTTAGACCAAACTGAACATGTTTGACAGTAAAATGTGACACGAAAACAGCTGAGCTGCCAAAAAGAAAGTTGTCAAAGAATTACCCTTTTGTTTATAAGTAGGGTTTAGTCTTGATAGACAAATGTAGAACTAACTAAACTAGTGAAATTACAAAATATTATTCGGTACTAGGCGCTTATCAGGTATCGTTACTTAAAATTAAATCTGGGGATAGAAAAATAATAAGGAAACCCACAATCCGGGTAAAAACCTGCATTACAATAAAATTGTTTGTGTTTTTTTAACTAAATCTAAGAAAACGAACTACTAAACCGATAAAACACAAAGGCAAGAAAGAATGGGTGGTATTTACAGGGAAAGGAAGAAACGGTGAAGTTAAGGCAACAGATTTAAGGGTCAAAACTCACTTGGATCTAGGGTCAATCGTTTCCTATGAACGGAAATTAGATTTCCCTACGAATCGTGAATAATTCCTAGTTCAGTAAGGTTATCTATGTGGTTGATCGTCAGATGGTGGACAGAGTTTTGGGTCGGCAGCCTTCTCTGAGCCAGTGCATTCCCGATTAGCTGGTCACCTATGAACTTTTCTTTTATTTGATATACTAGTTAATCTTTACTTTTATAGTAAATAATCAGAGGTCGAAAATAACCCACAACACTTAATATTAATGTGTTTCTCACTGACGGAAACACAAAAATCAGAAAAATTACTGTTTCTCACTGTGCTTTATTTTATTGAGAAATGCTTTTGTGTTTTCTCTTGACTGTTAATTTATGAGACATCAAATTATCTGTCCTTAAAAAACACTTTAAAAAGACACATAAGCTCTAAGTGTTTTTTGTTAACAGTTAAAAGATAACAGAAAATCAAAAGAGGATGTCAATAAGTGGAATTGTTCTATGAGTTACCATTTACTTGGTGGATTTGATTGGACAATGATATATACATATTTTTATACTCTGTACCGTAGGTACATAGAGTATAATAAGTTTGTGCAAAAGTATGTAACATCCAGAAGGAAGCATCTCCGACCCCATAAAGTATATATATTCTTGATCAGCATCAACAGCCGAGTCGATATAGCCATGTCCGTCTGTCCGTCTGTCTGTCCGTATGAACGCACAGATCTCAGAGATGGTAAGAGATAGAGGTTTGACGTGTATGGGACATATGCTTCTTATGTCTGCAGGCAGATCAAGTTTATTTTCAATTTTGGCCACGCCCCCTCCCGCCCCCGGAATTTAGCAAAAAACGTAATATCTCCCACAGTTTTGAAGATAGATGGCTTGTTCCTTCTGGACATATTTAGTTATTAGAATAACTTATCGATCCGCCAAAGGAATGAAGAAGATCGGATGAACGGTTTTCGAGTTATGATCAAAAGACAAAATTTCTTGCTACAGAGTATGTTATAGTCGGGCTTGACCGACTTTCTTTCTTGTTCATTCACCAGTTTATACATATTCACTGTACCAAAGGCAAACCACCAAGTACATTAACCTTGTTCAAACGCATGTGACAGCCAAAAGGATGCATTTCCGACCAATATATTCTTGATCAGCATCGACAGCCGAGTCGATGTAGCCATGTCCTCCAGTCCGCATATCTGTATATCGGTAAAACAATCACATCTCTGAGGTAGAAAGAGCTAGCAGACAACTCATATCTCCCACAGTTTAGCAAATAGATGGTTTGAACACTCTAGACTCTAGAGTCTAGAGATATATAAAGGGTGATTTTTGAAGAGCTATAGGAAAGTTTTTCAAAAAGAAGCACATAAAATTCAGAAAAATTCATGAAATCTTTATTTGAGTCGATAGTACAGTCCAAATAATTTAATGTTTGAAGATTATTTCATGCAAATGTTGACCGTGACTGCGCCTCAAATGGTCCATCCGAATGGCTTGATGAATGTCTTTCGAACAGAGGTAGATCTTCCATCTGCCTGGATTTTATATTAAACCATGCTATGTGTCCATGGACTAGAAATGGTTGGGTTAGTTTCTTGTAC
The DNA here is from genome assembly GCA_035044985.1 of Lordiphosa fenestrarum. Classification (NCBI taxonomy): domain Eukaryota; kingdom Metazoa; phylum Arthropoda; class Insecta; order Diptera; family Drosophilidae; genus Lordiphosa; species Lordiphosa fenestrarum. Next base: position 6,461 of record JAWNNO010003907.1, on the reverse strand, counting down.
ATAAGGGTAGCCGTCGGCCTAGAGATATATGCCTAACTTGACTAGGTTGTATCTTTAATTACTGTTAATGCCCTCCTCTGGTACGCCCCTGATTCAACAGAATCACCGAGAGATGCTGAGAGCTTGCTGTGGTGCTGCATGTATGTGTGGGAAAAGTGCTCTTTATAGTAAATTCCGAGCGAGGAGAGGGAAATGTTTGGAAAACAGCGCTAAAAATACTACTCGACTATCAACCAACCACACGGACCATTCAGTCGACGGCGGCACAACCTCACACCGAGCTGATTCAACAAAGAATCGCAACGCATTTTCACGCTGCCAACGTAACTAAGTGGGAAAACTAGAACAAAAGATAAGAAATGTTGAGCCTGGACTGTCCCATCTGTGGAGTGGCCGCTAGCAGAACCTGCACTCGGTGCAAAATGGTGCGCTTACTGTAATGGTGAACACCAGAAGGAGCACTGGCCGAAGCACAAGAAGAGCTGCAAGCCGATTCGTGAGGCAGAGGATCCGCAATTGGGTCGCTTTTTGATGGCCAGCCAAGAGATTAAGGCCAAGCAGATTATATTTGTGGAGGAACCGATAGTTGTGGGTCCCAAGTGGTATATGTCGGCGGCAGAGAAGCAAGCGATTATAGTGCCATGTGTGGGCTGCTATACGCCCTGCCGCCTGGGCAAGCATTTGTGCCGCAAGTGAGTATACTCTGCCGGATTTCGGTATGATTCTCTAGGTTGCATCCTTCATTCAACTTTCTTCCCTTAGCTGCCGCTGGCCCGTCTGCAGTCCTCTGTGCGAGCATGAGAGTCTGGAGTGTTCTGTCCTTAGCCTAGGAACCGGAACGACCGCCCGTGGTGACACACGTAACCCACAAGATTACTATCGCGGTGATGCTTTGCTCGTCTTAAAGTGTCTCCTGTTGCAGCGTCAACATCCGGAGCGGTGGTCAGCTCTGCTCGAAATGCAATCGCATGAGGAGGAACGCCGTGGCACCGAATTACACGAGGAGGCGGAGAAACGTGTGGTTAGCTATCTGCAGCAGCGTTATCTACAACGTCTCAAGCAGGCCGGCAAGCACAGCCTCATCCCCAACCATGACCCGGAGCTACTGCATCGTCTGTGTGGCATCATTGAGACCAACTACATGGTCATTGACCTGCCCACGGGCGTGGAGTTGAGCGGTCTGTTCCGTCAGGCCGCCATGATGGAGCACGACTGTCAGCCCAACTGTTATTTCCAATTTGATGCAGCCACCCAGCAGATTGCTGTGCGTGCTGGCTGCAATTTGAAGAAGGGCGACCATCTGAAGATCACCTACACCAACATACTGTGGGGTACGCATCTGCGACAGCATCATCTCAAGCTGACTGAAGCATTTTCAGTGTCGTTGCTCTCGATGTCTGGATCCCACGGAGTATGGCAGCTACATGAGTGCCCTGACCTGTCTGGGCGATGAGGACAAGACGTGTGCGGGCGCTCAATTGCCCTTGGACCCGTTGGATGAGCAAACCCAATGGAAATGCGACGCTTGCGACGTCTTGGTAGATGGCACCTATGTCACCGGCATGCAAACCCATATGAGCGACCAGGTGGATAGGTTGCTGGCTGAACAGCCCAAGGCGGTGGCGGTGGAACTCTTCTTGGCACCACTCTCACAGATTTGGCATCCCAATCACTTTCATCTGTTCAATCTGAAGCACACGCTCATCCAACTCTATGGCCATGAAAAGGGTCTGGAGTTGCCGCAACTCACAGATGGTCAGTTGGAGCGCAAGCTGCGTTTGTGCGAGGATCTGTATAATGTGTGTCGTCGCCTGGATCCGTATACCATTAAATTGGCCATCTATGTGACGGTCATACTGTTAGAGATTGCCCATACACTGGAGGAACAGTCACGCAGACACCCGGCAGAGGCGGATTCCTTGCTAGAATTGGCACGAGAACGTTTGAACGAGGCTCAGGAAGTGTTGGAGAAGGAACAGATTTCAGTGGCTGGAAAGAAACTGAACGATAAGCTGCAAATGGAGTTCTTTGAGTGGGACAAACTGATGGTGGCCCACACACATGACAAGCAACAGAAGATACTTACATAAAAGCATCATTTGGTGTGGTAGTTTGTGGCCTAGGAGAGAAGGAGAAGAGTGAGGCATACCAAGTTGTGGCTTAAAGCAACAAGTGCGGCTGATGCGCATAGCTGCTGTGCAACCCAGCTTTAGAATGTTAAAGTGCCATCATTATTATGAATACAGGCTCTATCAGGCTTGTCTACTTTTACGTTTACAACTTTTATTTATCTTAAACCCCTCCTCATCACCTCGTCACGCATGCAATTCCACTCTCTCCTGCTTAATCAACTGTGGATGCTGTTTCAATATCTTCTTCTGCTCTCGCATATTCTTCACAATCCCTGCCAGATGCCAGCCATGTCTTAACAGACTGTCGCCCACCTCAAAGTGGGCATGGCGTACACAACGCAGCTGTGTGCAATGCGCCACCGTTCTTAGCTCCAGCGCCATGTCGTGCACCAAAGCCGCCAGATAAGCCTCCGTCTCATTGATGGCATGCAGTTCCAGTGTGAAATGGGGACGCTCAAAGTGTATCAACTTAATGCCATAGATAATCGGTTGACTATTCTCTGCGGGCCGTAAGAGACCCTTACAGGCCAGTTCATAGGCAGCATGTGTCTGCAGATCCACTCCGCAGAGTTCATACATCTTGCGCTGGTGGGATGCCTGCATAGAGGCAGCCAGGCCACTAAGGCGATCCGGCGTGATGTGATAACATTTGGCACGCGCAGTGATGCGAGAATCCGGCAAATGGTTCTCTCTGGCTAAGCCCAGGCAGCCGGTTACGTGGTATACTCGCACTGGCCGGTTGCGTTGTATGCGACTGGATTGGCTGAGACCCTTTTGAAGGCCCATAACTATGAAAATGTAACATAAGTGAGCGGTTTAAAATGTTTAAAAACATTCCACCTACGCATCACTCCACTGGTGTGTTCACCCAGACCGGCCACCGGTGCCAGGCGTATGTCTGCGGGCAAATAACGTGCTCCCGTGGCTAGCAGGTGATCCGACAAATCTGCGTTTCTGGCCAGATTGTGTAGCACACTATCCGCTGCAGTGCCAGTACCCAGTAATGGCCTGTCCTCGGGTAATTTACGCGGCTCGCGCTGCTCCAATTCATTGAGACCTGAAAAAACCACCACATAAGTTGCAACAGAAAGTTTGTATTGCTTCCACATTCACTCTCACCTTTACATATATTACTCAAAATGGCATTGCGCACTTGGTGAACCTTCATGCCCGCCGGCTTGTACACATTTAGTACGCCATTTAAGTGCTTAAATACGGTGGCCGCATCGTACACTTTGGTAAGAGACATTTATTCAAAATTATGTAAAATAAGGCAACTGCAATTTCAAAACAAAAACCAGCTGTTTCGTTGCCAGTGTTGGAAAACTGCATAAGTTGAGTTGAGAGCAACACCATTTATTAGAGATGAGACTTATGGCGATTGTAGCAGTCACAGTCGCAATGATAGTTGTGACACGCTGATTTAAGTATTGGCAACTATTACCACGTTTATGCACAAATAGATCATGATGAATGACAAAACTTTATTTCCTTCAATAGTTATCCATGTTAATTAGTAATTTAGAGTCAGTTCTGACAGCGTCATACACACCTTGCATTCTCTCAGATTGACGGAATAATTACTGGGTACTCAAAATAAATTAGTGGTAGTTTTTATCCTGAACTTGTAATATTCATAAGCATAGTAAAAAAAATGTTCATGATAACAGGGAATACGAAAACTAAAATGGGGACTTTGGATATCTTTTTGAAAAAATCATTAAAATCTGAAGTTAACTTCATGTCACGATTTGGACATTGATTATTTCATTGGCTTTAAATTTTGATACTTCAAAATTGTACAATAAGCATAGCCGCACTTTAATAGTATAGACAATTATTTATACTTTGTACCACACAGAGTGCATTATGTAACATCCAGAAAGAAGCATTCATGACCCCATAAGGTATATATTCTAGATCAGCATCAACAGCAGAGTCGATATACAGTGGTGCTCATAGACTTAAGCCACTGCCACTACCATAAACTGTTTCCTTAATAACTTTTTTGAACATATTTATTTCGGCCTGAAATTTTTACATTTTGCAACACTGTTATTTAAGCAGCTGATCACAGAAAAAAATGACAAGAATTAATTCGGGGGTTCCCAAAAAACTGACTAGATGTCAAAAAAGAGAAATGCGCTCTGCTCATATACTTAAGCCACCTTGAGCTAAAATCGTCAAACTTGTGTTTTTTATCGGGAAAGTTGTGCTAGTTATTTTCTAAACTAAAATATTGAATACTAAATACGTTTCCCAAAACAATTTGACCGCTATGGCTAAAAATAAAAATACAAATCCGGCCGAAAGAAAGCTAATATGGGAATATTACGAAAAAAACACATGTATTCTACAAATTTGTAAGACTTTACATTTTTCGCGTGGCAAAGTCAGAAATGCCATTGCATTTTATAAGAAACATGGAACCTGGGCAAATATTCCACGTGAAAAGCCCAGAAAAACCACTTTACACGACGACAAACGGATTGCCAAAATCAGTAAAGCCGATCCGTTCTTGACTTCGACGCAAATCAGAGGTCAAATGGTGACAGATTATGGCGTGAATGTGTCCTCTCAGACCATAAGAAGACGGCTAAATGAATTCGGGTTATATGGACGCATTGCCCAAAAAAAACCATTGCTGTCCAATAAAAATGTTAAAAAGCGGCTGCAATTCGCCAGAGAGCTTATTCAAAAAGGTCCCAATTTTTGGAACATGATTGTTTGGAGCGACGAATCCAAGTTTAATGTCTTTGGGAGTGATGGTAAAGCATATGTACGACGTCCTCCCAACAAACAATTGGACCCCAAATACACGAAGAAGACCGTTAAACATGGTGGCGCTTCGATTATGGTCTGGGGCTGTTTCACCGCATCGGGCGTAGGTCCCCTAGTGAAGATAGAAGGCATTATGAACGGCGAAAAGTACAGGGACATCCTTATTAACAATTTATATGGAGAATATGCCGATAATTTGCCACTTGCCTGGATATTTCAACAGGACAACGACCCGAAACACACCAGCAAGATAGTCAAGTCGTGGCTTAACCAAGAGGGAATCAATGTTTTGAATGGCCACCGCAGAGCCCCGACTTGAACCCTATAGAGAACTTGTGGGGAATTCTTAAAAAAGTCGTTGGCCAAAAAAACCAGCAAATAAAAACGATTTGTGGCGAATTTTGCAAGAAGAGTGGAAGAAAATCACCCCTCAACAGTGCGCACGTCTTGTGGACTCAATGCCAAAGCGTTGCTCCGCTGTTCTTAAGCAGAAAGGTCATCCCACTCAATATTAAAGTAAATTTATTAAAAGTATAAGGAATATTGGGCAAATTTTAACTTTTTCAACCATTTTTTTACAGGTGGCTTAAGTATGTGAGCAGGACATTTTGGAGATGGTCTCAAATTTTTTAAGTTTTTCGTTGAATATATATTTTTATAACTTGGTTATTCTTCTAAAAGAACACTGATATATAGAACTAATGTGACACAAAAAATTGGAGCTGTGAAATAAAAACTTTTCTTAATTTTCGTTAAAATTCTTGGTTGAAGTCTTGTGGCTTAAGTCTATGAGCACCACTGTAGCTCTGTTCATCCGTCAGTCCGTTTTTCTGTCCGTATATCTCAGAAATAGAGGTTCGTCATATAAGGGACCAAATCTTATCATACTTGGGTATTGTAGATGTATTTTTAATTTTTGCCACGCCCCCTCCCGTTCACATAATTTGAAAAAACAGCAAATCTCCGACACGTTTAGTTTCATTTATTTGGATATCAGGATTTTTTTTTTATCGATCTGTCAAAGTATTGGAAAAGATCGGATAATCGATAGTCAAGTTATGAGCAAAAGAATATTTCTGCTTTAGCGCAAAACTAGCGTTGCTTTCAATTACTACAGCAGGATCTAAATTAATGCTGAGCAGAAACTTTCTTGGGTGTATTCTAGTCGGGCTTAATAGTTTTTCTTTTGTTTTTTTTTATTTGATTATACTAGTCTATTTCCAATAATCGCCCAAAACATTGTTCGGAAATTTGTTTTGTAATTTGAATATCACGATTGTTTTAAAAGCAAAACTTAATCAATCTATTCCAATGGTACAATGGTTAATCCGATATCAGCAAAACCTACCAAAACAGAAGGTTTTCCCTATAGTTGTTTTTAGTGATTTTAGTTTTTATCCTGAAGAAAATTAAGGGGCTCATTCAGCAGATAAATTTGATTTACGATAGCTGATAATTCTTTACTGAATACCACAGAATGCTAAGTCTAGTTTACTTTTTGCTTTAGTACATTCGCTCAATAAACGCGCTCAGAATTTTAATAATTGT